>OX608074.1:91320432-91727675 GCA_951509635.1 Eupeodes luniger
AAAGCCAATATTTGTAATTTTTGAAAAGCTACTTGAGTCGTAAGTAAATTTTTACGAAGTTTTAGTATAGTTTTTTTTTAGGCTCTTATTTTTTGTAAAAAAAACTGTCCATTCGATTTTTCTCAAAATTGTATCGAATGTTGACAACAATATTTCTTATAAGTTAAAATTAGTTCGAAGCCATTATTCTAAATCTTTGAAAAGGTATTTAAGTCGAAAATCAATTTTTACCAACTTTTGTTAAATTTTTTTTAGGTTAATAATTTTTGTACAAAAGCTGTCAATTCGATTTTTCTCAAAATTTTACCGAATGTTGAAAACAATATTTCTTATAAGATAAAATTAGTCGGAAGCCATAATCTAAAATTTTCGAAAAGATATTTAAGTCGAAAATCAATTTTTACCAACTTTTGTTAAATTTTTTATCGGTTTTTAATTTTTTGTAAAAAAAACTGTCAATACGATTTTTTTCAAAATTTTACTGATTGTTGACAACAATATTTTTTGAAAGATAAAAGTAGTTTAAAGCCAATATCTTTAAGTTTTGAAAAGATATTTGAGTCGAAAATCAATTTTTACCAACTTTGAGTAATGTTTTTTTTAGGTTTTTATTTTTATAAAAAAAACTGTCAATTAGATTTTTCTTTAAATTGTATCAGATGTCAAAAACATTATTCTTCGTTGCACAAAATTGTTTTGGAGATGATATCATATTTTAGTCGTAAAATTTTCGAGGTGACAAATTTTTTTTTCAGTTTTTTTGATTTATAAAAAAAACCGTTAATTGTTTTTTTTCCAAAAATATAATTGTTTTGTATCACGTTACAATATATAATATAAAATTTAATTTAAGTCCCTAGCCGTCATTGGTTCATGAGATATTTAGGTTTAACCAAAATGTAAACCTATTTTTTAAACTGCTATAGTAAAAAAACCACCCACGCAATTTTCTTGAGAACCCTTTCTGCATCTTTCTGCCTTATTATCTGTATAAAAAAAACTTATTTGAAGTCGACATCTCTACTGGTTATTGAGGTATGGACGACGAAAAAAACTTCGCGAACGTACGGACGTACGAACGTACGTACATAAACACGCGCGCACATACATCTCTCCAAAAATCTTTTATTTCGACTCCAGGGACGTCGAGAAATGTCAAAATTTTCAATTCGACGAGTCGGACCGATTACAATAACTTCCTATGGGAAGTTAATAAAAAATACTACAATTATACAAATTATGATAATCAGTTAAATTGTTTATCGACTGATGTGATAAACGTGAGCTGCTTTTTTTTTCACTTGAAGTGATTTCGAAAAGTATTTGAAGTTTTAAATTCGATCAAAATATGAAAACCCTGAAAACAATATCACTCGATTTTCAATTTAGATTTCGATTTCATTTCACTCGCTTTCGGGAACTTGGCTAGTAAATTTTGTTTAAAAATTTAATAAGAGCACCCTCAAGGGGATATTACTACCCTTTTTACGCAGAGACACGCAGTGTAAGCACTAGGAAAAGGAGAGATGGTTTGAAAGGACTTGTGGGTGCACGTTGGTTTTCAATTCCTGAATATTGCAATGACTAGAAAAGACAGAGTGTGGTAAGGCATTCCACATTCGCGTAGTACGGCTAAAGAACAAATCTCTGTATTTGACACTACGACCGAAGTTGGTCTCGACGGTATGATTTATTAAATCATTGTATATTATCTTCAACGGAAAAGGACAGAATATATTTGTACAAAAAAAAAACGAACAACAAACCTTTCTAATTCTATTCAAATTCAAAAACCAAAAAGTTAAAAAAATTAAAGGAAAATCATGAAATATGTATGTACTTTATGATGAATTATTCAAGTTGGGTTTATATCGCCAATTAGATATTTTTCTTCATTGAAACAAAAATCTTCTTTTCTTATTATCTAAGTTGTATGTATGAAATGCATAAACGATTGTATGTCTCTTATATTTATGATTTTAAATTGAGTATGATTAAAAAAAAAAAACATTTGATATAAATTCATGAAAAAAAATTACTTTTTCATTGAAAAGTACTACACATTTTTTATTCTTAGCACGACTTGTTCCTTGTTATTTTCTTACACACACAAAAAAAACACAGAATATTTAACTATATGTACATATGTATTAAGGTAGATGGAAAAGGACGATGTATATATACATATATATATGATATTCCCTTATGTTTATGTATGCCTTCCGAAAAATACCTACCTACCCCATATTTGCTAATACAAAAAATTATCTCAGCATACAAAAAAGTTATAATATATGCAAATTTACGTAGGGCATATGAAAATATATAATATATATATATACATATATGTATGTAGGTACGTAATTGTCTAAATCTGAATACAAATGAAAGTGTTGTACGGAAAAAGTAAAAGAAAAAGTCCTTCCGAGTTTTTATTATTATATAACGTATACATTCCTACGAAAAACAAAATGCCTAATCAAAAAGCGTTTACTTACTTTTATTTGTGACCTTTAAAGCCAAATGTCAAAAAATAATATTTTCAGACTTCATATACAAAATAGGCTCTTGGAAATTTGTTTGATAGGGACAAGCCGCACAAAATTTGCATTGGATTTGTATTCCAGTCCATTCTGCATATAGAGCTCCTATACCCAAAGCTCTGCTGGTATTTTAAACATCAGTGAAAAGAAGTTAGCGAAATGTTAAAAAAAAATAAAATAAAAATATTTGGAAAACAAAATAAAAGCCTAACATGAAATGTTTCTTAAAATATGAAGCAATTCTCTTGTTTTTTGTTTGGTTTAAATTTGATTGAAGCTTAAATTTTAAATTGTTTTTATTGACATTTACATTTTTCTTCACTCGTCTTAAATTTGTTTTATTTTTGCCGGGTAATATTGATATAAATATTTTACGAGGAACATTTAAATTTTTACTGCTCAATTTACTGTCAAAGTTATAAGCCCTTAAATGTGTTGAAAGAAGATATCAGAAATTGATTGAGTTCTAAGTCATGTTCTAATAGAGTTAAATCTCTCGAGGGTCTATAGACGACTTATGTAGATGTTGTATATGAATTGTGCATATCATTTTGTCAAAGCCAATGATAATAATGAATTTACAAAACGAAAACAAGTATAAAAAGGTCTGGACAAATGCAGCGAAATTGTTTATTTTTATTTGGTGGTTAAGTCAGTCAAATACTGGTTTTAGTATTTAAAAAACTACAGGGTGCGCCATTTTTCGTTTCGGTATGTAAATACTGAACAATAAACGAAAAATTACTGTGATACAGCTAGGTTCCCGAAATCGAGTGATATAAAATCTAAATTGAAAATGAAGTGAAATTGTTTTCAGTGTTTTATCATTCGACCGATTTCATAACTTCGAATGATTTTCGAAATCACTTCAAGTAAAATTAAAGTAGCTGACATATGTACATATATCACATCAGAAGTTTCCGATATTATACATGGTTTGGGAAAAACTTTGGTGTGGAAACTTAGTTTTTGAATGTGTCGGTTGTTAAGAGAACATTGTTTTACTCAAAATGTTATGTCGTGCTGAAAAATCATTTTAAATGCTTTGACTATTCCCTCAACTACAAAGTATAACTTCTCACTAACCAAGTGCATTACATAAAGAAGTTAAGGTTTATTTAACTTAGGTGAAAATACTACTGATTATGAACAATTCCCTCTTGTCGAATTCAAATCACACCAACTTGCTCTGGTCGAATTCAAATCACTTGAAAATCGCAAAATATCGAAATGTAAAACACGAAAATTCATTTCGTTTTGAATTCGAAAAAAATTAAATCGATGTCGATAAAAGCGAATTTCAGAACTCCAATTTATATTTTTTGAATCGATTTTAATTTCATTTTGAGTGAAAGTGAAATGTAAAATCTACCTGATATTTTAGGATAGGGACAATCACTTTTCGATTTCGAAAGTAAAGCTAATTTACAGTTTACAATAAAGCATGGCTCTGCCGTCTGCCTATTGACTTAAATAGGACTCCTAATAATTTAAAAATATATTTAACCATTTACCCGTAGCATGATGGTTAGTGCGTTGGATTGTCATGCCAGAAGTCTTGGGTTCGATCCTTGCCTATGTCATCTAAAGTTTTTTCACGGGTACTGCCTCTTGCGAGGAATTGATAAATTCTCCAAGAGTAGTTCTTGTCATGAAAAGTGCTTTCTCAAAATGGCCGTTCCGATTCGGCTTAAAACTGTAGGTCCCCTCCATCCCTGACAACATTACTCGCACACAGGAATGGTTGAGAGTTGTAAGTCAATAGGCCCTAGTTCTCAACGGACTGTTGTTTATCGGCCAAGTTATGATTTTTAATCATTAGCCAAAAAATCTGTAATCATTTGACAATATCACGAACGCCGAGTAATCGATAAATTCGTATCATCAGCAACACTTGCATTGCAGCCGCAATATTTTTGACTGAGTGTGCATTACGGTTATGTACTGGAATTACGACATCAGTAACGTTTCCACTTTCTTCAAATTTCTTGATCACTTTACTGATTCCTTGTTAAGTGGGCCAATTATAACGACCATAATCATTGTGAAATGTAAATGCCAAGCGATCAAATATTTAACTTATATTATGACACTTCAAATGACAGCTGAGTTTGGCAGGCGTCAAACTCCACCGTTGACGGCTTTTCAGAAAAACAAATACGTATGTCTTAGCTCTCATACAAAATGTACATTTGTATATTTAAAATGTTAAAAACTTTTGAACAAAAATTAATGTTAATTTTGTTCAAAATTGAAAACACAGTATTCGAAAATGTTAACAACTTTTAAACAAAAAATTAATGTTAATTTTGTTCAAAATTGAAAACACAGTATTCGAAAATTAAAAACAGGAAAATAAATTTCAAGTCAGAACATTTTTTTTTTAATTATTTAGATTTTTAAGAAATACTGCACTTTTGAAAGCGGAAAAACGATATAGCAAAAGATTTAATACTGAGAATTCTTTTGAACTTATTTCTTTTCCTTCTCTCTTCCGTATCGACAAAATGAAAAATGGTCACACTTTTTCGAAAAAATGAAAAATGGTCACACTTTTTTAAGATATTTTCCCAAGATATGTCATTTGCATCAAATTGTGAATTGAATGAATTCTTTATTCCCTTCACGAAAAAAGGCAAATAAGAGAGAAAATTTTAATAAGTGTTAATTAATAATCCTTTGAGTATTCTATCAAGCACTTGAAATATTGTTTTACAATTTATTCTTTCGTTTAATTTTTACTTACCTCAAAAAAGGGCAGCTTTGAAATTAACACCCTTTATAAATAAATATCTACATACATTTTTGACCAACTCCTATTACAAAGACACTTTCTCTATAATTTCTTAAGCAATAAGTCGTCAGCATATAAATAAATTAATAACCATATACTGTAAACCCTCATTACGACCCGATAGCCCCGCCAAGTTTACGAGTATATTAAATGGTTTTAAAAAAAAAGAAGAAAACACGGTTCGATGTTGAACAAGAATATTTAAAAACCTTTGGGAGATAATTCTCTACCCTTATACTTACTCTACCCGCCACCACCGCCACCCTCCATTTGTGTCCTGATGAGAACGAAATCTAAAGCCAAGCCATCTTCTATTATGTAACTTTAACATGACAGCAAGACTGAGAGCGGGCAGCAGCATGCAGGCTCTATGCGAGTTGCGAGAACCTCCATAAAAATTTCATCGAGGTGATTTTGTTCACATTGTTGTATATGTTCATTCCTATATATACGAGTATATGCTACAATATCTGGCATCTCTGTAACTCCTTCCATCTGAGTACCCTTTTTATATTCAAGAGGGTTATATTTTCCCTCGAGCCCTCCGAGGTGTATGATGGTGTACTTTTGAATGGCCATTAACTTAAACTAACAAGGGCAGTCATTTAAAGTGACTTTCGCAATAAGTATGAAAGTATGAAAAGAAGTGACTACCCTACTGCACCCCACCGCACGTTTCCACACCCCCCATAGCCGCCAGCTGTTAAATGATTGTTTGTTTTTACAATTAGCATTTATTGCTCGAAGCCTAACACCCAAAATCTTAAATCAGGCACCTTTAACATTTTGAAACAAAAACAACGTACCAAATTGAAGTGTACTTTTTTTAGGAGCAAGGTTAAACGAGCAGTGCCTACACAATAATGATTCGAAACACAAATCTTTATGAAGAGTACCTTAATATCTGTGTTTTCTATATCTGTTTTATAGCCCGAAAAGTTGGTGAATTTTATTAAGTGCGAGTGGATCTTTATCCCAAATTTTGAACCTTATTTACAAAATATTGTGGGGAAAATTAATGAGATTTTTTTTTTCGTTTTCGTTTTCGCTTTTATTTTTGTTTGTTTTTATGAAATGTGCTGTTATCGTTTAGAATATTAATCAACGTGAATCCAAAAATGGTACTTCCAATAATATCTCGTGTGTGTGTGTGTGTGTGTGTGTTTAACTTAAAACAACTTAAGTGACTTCAAAGAAAAATTATTCCAAGCACTTAACCTAAATTATAATTTCGGTTTCCCTTCCAAGCGTTTCTATGTTCGTGTTTGTAGCGACTGAATGACTACAGGGTATTGCCTTCCTAAACAAAATCCTTAACGTTTTACAGGATAAGATAGTTGAAGTTATAACGACGACGACTGCAAAAATATCCGTTTGATTTAAAAAAATTGAGTTTTGGCTACTCAAAAGGCTTATTTTATAATTTGTGAAATTCTTGTAAACTTAAGGTCGATTTAAGAAATGTTAGCAATCAATTTCTAGTGAGTTTCAATAATAGAGAATTAAAAACAAGTGGAACCAAAAATCTTATCAAAAAGTCTTTGGATTAAATGCAAAAATTTAGGAAAGGCAAAATATGGTGTTTTCCCAATACAAATATAATAAAAGAAATACCCGATTCCATATAAGTTATCCGACGACGGTACCCTTCCATTTTAAAAAAGAAACTTCGACTCGTCAAGTTACAAACACTTATAGGGTGTTCCCAAAAAGAACTTTTATGTAGATCAAGCCACTATTTGGGAGGCTGTCACCTTTTTTAACATTTAAAACAAAATTTAACTCTACACATTTCAGTAACATATTGAAATTGTTTAAATTCACTGAAAAAATGACAAATGTTTTGCACTCACATTTTACAAAACTAAAGTACTTCAAGATGGAATTCGAGAAATTATCAAGGACATGCATACATCCTCAAATGTTTGAACAACTTGCCATGCAATTTTGTTTATAAAAAGTATACAAAATTAATTATAAGTCTTAAGCTTTGTTCAGTTTGTCTCAATTTGTTCTGCCTTTTAAAAAGTTGAAGAACCGTTTTTAATTTGTTTTCAGAAAAATAGATTAACATTCGTTTGGAATAATAAATTAAACATAAACAGTGCATAAAACAATTTATTTGTAAGAATAATGAAATAACTCCTAATTACGAGATCTTTCATCGTATAACATTTTCTTACAATAATGAATACAAGAAAACAATTAGGACTTCTTTCATGTGAATTTAATTTTGACTTTGCATGGAAAATACACCTAATGATTTGGTAAGAAGTTAATACGCTATAGGAGTTATTGCATGGAGCCGTATTTTCAAACACTAATAATTTTATAACCCAGGTTACTTTTAACACAGGTTATTTTATAACTTTATTAAGTTAACCTATGTTATTTTATAACGGATGTTATTTTATAACCCTGGTTATTTTTTAAACCCAGCTTATTTATTGTCCAGGTTAACCATGGATATTTTATGACCAAGGTTATTTATAACTGAGTATTTTGTAACCCAGGTTATTTTGTATCCCTTGTGATTTAATAACTGTAAGTAAGGAACTGTTATGTGCCAAATTTTGAGTAAATTGGTAAAAAATGAAATTTTTACCAAGGGCGGATCCAGACTTTTAATCAGGGGGGGGGGGTCACACACTTAACATATAGACGAGTTTTTACTCACCGCTTAAAAATGTTATTTAATGTTTTGTAAAGGTGGCTATCAAAATTTAAATAACATAATGTTAATATTAACCCTAAATTTACACATTTCAAGGGCTTAAGTGCCAACTTTAGTTATCAAATTATCTTAGAACACTGTTGTCCATCAAGGTATACGTATAGTCTAACTATTTAATTTGGACGACTCCCTAATATGAAAGCATTCCAGGATTCCAACAATTTTCTAAACAAAACACAATAGCTTAGAGGGTTTTTATTGTTATATTCTTTTTTTATTGGCATTTCTATTAATACGAAAAACGCTACAAAAATTCAAAAACCCAGAAAATAAGAAAGAATCTGATATTAAGAATTTTTCTGGCTTTTTTCGACGTAACAAATTTTGTTTTCATAAAAAAAATAAATAATTCAAAATATAATGGGGGTCATATTCGCAATACGATTAGTTTTGAATTGAAGCAAATTCCAACGAAATGACAAACAAATTATCTCCCAGGGGGGGGGGGGGGGGTTCATGACCCCTACGACCCCCCCTCTGGATCCGCCATTCTTTTTTACTGCAAGAAAAAGAAACAATTCAAATACTATCCACTATTGGGTGAAAATATGACAGACATTATTAATTATAATTTAGGTACTCAAAATAAGTAAGTACATCTGTTATTTAAATTGACATCACCAAACGCAACGTTCGCACAAAAACAAAATAAAATAAAAATTAGGTATACGCCCCAGTGTACCTTGTTTTACTGTTAATAAATGTTTTTAAAGACAACAATTGAGGAAGAGAGGAAATGAGGGAGAGTTACTTATTTAAAAAGAATTCTCTTATTGTTTTCAAAAAATATTTATTTGAATGAGATGAAAGTTAACACGATATTTTCTTTGAAAGCAAATTATTAGACCTTTTGACTTAAATAGGAGTTAAATATTTTTCCATGTTACAATAGTAGAACACTGTATTCAAAGAATACCCTCTGTTTAACCTCTCAACTTCTTTGAAACTTTATGTGAAGGGAAGGAGGTGTTTATTTAATTAACTTCCCACAGGAAGTTATTGTAATCGGTCCGATTTGTCGAATTAAAAATTTTGAGATGTCTGTGCGTGCGTGTGTACGTACGTTCGACGTTCGTACGTCCGTATGTCCGTACGTTCGCGACGTTTTTTTCGTCGTCGATAGCTCACGAACCAGTAGAGATATCGACTTCAAATAAATATTGTTATACAGATAATTATGCAGAAAGATGCAGAAAGGGCTCTCAAGAAAATTGCGTGGGTGGTTTTTTTACCATAGCAGTTTAAAAAAAGGTGAAAATTTTGGTTTAACCAAAATATTCCACGAGCCAATAACGCTAGCTAGTTAAATTAAATTTTATATTATATATTGTGACGTGATACTAAACAAATTTATTTTTTTGGAAAAAATTCCAACTAACGGTTTTTTAATAAATCAAAAAAACTAAAAAAAAAATATTTGTCACCTCGAATATTTTACGAACAAAAAATGATTTTATCTCCAAAATAATTTTATGCAACGAAGAACGACGTTTTTGAAATCTGGTAAAATTTTGAGAAAAATCGAATTGACAGTTTTTTTTACAAAAAATAAAAAAGTTTAAAAAAATTACTAAAAGTTCGTAAACATTGATTTTCGAATCAAATATCTTTTCAAAAATTTGAGATATTGGCTTCAAACTAAACATCTCGTTTACAAAAATAGATTTTAAAATCAAACTATTTCATTAAATGCAAAATATTGTTAGTAATTTTAAGTTTTTTAGAACAATTCAACTGACAACTTTTTTAACAAAACACGAAAATCTACAAACCTTTAAAGCAAGACAAATCGACAGACGGGATTTGAAGTTATCAGTGTGGGTCGCATCCCAGCCTCTTTTTTAGTTTTGGAATATATTAACTGCACATTATAAGCAATGTAATTGGTTCGATTGGTCAAATTGAAATTTTTGGATACCCTGAAATTTTTCGGAAGAATCGAAATGAAAGTTTTGAAGAGAGATTTCTTTGAGTGCATGTGAGCGTGCATTCATAAGGCCGTTCATTTGGAATATATTTTTTCATCTTCCATATCTTAAGAACATACAAACATATTAAAAAATTAAAGGCGTTATGTGCTGTCTTCGGAGGTACCAAAAAAAGGTTCCCGAACTGCTGACATGATTCCGTCCGAATGAAAAGTTGAAGGTATCGAATATAAACTAAATGCCACAGTTCTGAAAAAAGTGACTTTTTCGAAGTGAAAAAATGGCTTGTTTTTAATGCCAAATTCAAAATTTTAAACCAATCAGAAAGATGGTAAGAATGCTTACTTTTAATTTAAAGTCGATCGGTCCATTCCTCGTTGATGTCAGAAATTTCAAAAAATTTCGTTTTGAAAAAAACGCGTCTAAAGTTCCAACTATCGATTTTTACGCCATAAAATTATATTTATCATACAAATTGATATAATCTTCTATGCCTGACCTATACAATGCATCTTACCCTCAAATCGTTCATGCAAATCAATCTTGTAGTTTGCTGTGTGGCACGTAGCGCCGCCGCGCCGCGCCGTCCTGCTGGAACCACAATGTCGTCTAGGTCCAAAAGTTCAATTTGGGCCATAAGAAATTAGTTATCATCGTTATGTAGCGCTCGCTGTTAACAGTCACCGCCTCACTAACGTGGTTTTTAAAAAATTACGGACCAATTACGCCGCCGGCCCAAAATCCACACCAAACTGTAATTTGCTAGTAAACACAGCCATTCATCCAAAAATGCTCCTCGTCACTAAAGATAATTTTTCGGCCAAAATTGGGGTCCTCTTCCAAACGAGTCTAAGCCCAATAAGCCAACAAATGGAGTTGTCTATGGTCATGAACTTTAAGCTCCTAGGTCAGTTGGATCTTGTACGGGTGTAGGCCCTAGTCCCGACTCAAAATTCTCGTCAAGTTGAAGTCTGCGAAAGGCCGAGTTCTTGTGCACGGCGGCGTGGAATAGACTACCTCGGGTTCTGCTGTACACTTTCATGGACCGCGGCGATGTTCCCGAACGATCTTTCGTTCCTTGAACGTACGGATGTTGGCTGATTTTTACTTGCGACATATAGGAACTATATGGCAAGTTTTGCATTCGTGCAAAATTTTGTCTGTCTGTCCACGCTCCTACAGCCTAAACCATTGGGTCAATTGAGTTCAAACTTGGAAGTTAAGGTTTTGAGCAGATTCGCGTTAGGCGTTTTTTCACTTTTTTTCAAGATCAAAACTAACAGTGGCCCCCATAAAATTTTTTTGGTCAAAAAACGATAATTCGAATTTTCTCAAAAACAAACCGATAGATTTTTTTTTAATTTTCTCTAAAATTTTATTTTTTAACTTGGCTTCTTTTAATAAGAAATACATATTTTTGTATTGCTCAGGAAAGGTACCGCTCATAGAACCGTTATTTTGTTTTTTAATTTTCTCAGCAACTTATGTACTGATTTCAATAATTTTTTTTGTGAATAAGCTCTTATATTGCTTTAACAATATTTGATTATCAAAAGTGCAATTTTTTTTTGTTTGGATTTTTAAAAAAATATAGATTTTTTTTTTTTTTTTTCAAAAACGGGTTAATATTTTTTTATGAAATTCAAATGTAGAGCGTATATTTACAATCACTAAACAACTGCATACCAAAAATATTTTTAAACAAAATTGAAAAATTTTATATATAAAAAATTAATTTAAAAAAAAAAACCGCTCTAACGATTTTCGAAACAAATTTTTGAAAAATCAAGTGCTTTTTTATTTATAAAATGGCATTTAAATTTTTGAAGACAAACTTATTTTTCAGGTAAAATTTTGAATCTCAAATTAGTTTTTTTTTAAATTATTTTAACTGCATTGAATGTAACCCCCTCCCAAAAAAAATGAAAAATGGAGGTTTTTTCGACAAATCAAATGGCATTTATATCTTTGAAGACAAACTTATTTTACAGGTATATTTTTAAATCTTATATACATAGATACTTTTTTAAACAGACTCTTTGAATACAGGAGCAAGTTCGTGCGACCCAGTCGTGCATTTTATTTACTGAACCGGTCGTCTCAAATTTGGGAACCAACTGTTGAAGAGTCGTCTGTGAAGGGCCACTACGTCTACCGTAAAATGGGCGCAATGCGCGCAACGTTTGCGTTAACGAAAACTCATGTTGATAATAAAGTTTTATCATTTGAACGTGCTGTTCAATCGTGTAACTTGCCATGATGATTTGACATAAGCAACTTTATAATAAACAAAAGATTTGACAGACAAAATGGTCGCCACTGGGCGCTATAATCTACCCGCTCCAATTTACATTTGATTTAAAAAATGTTTATAAAAAGTTAAATGACCGTTTTTCTACAAACCTTAAATATTTGTTGAATATTTTTTGAAGATTATCTAATGACAATTTAGCTTTAAAAAAATATTATATGCTAAAGAGCACCAATAGAAAGGTATCAGTTTGGATCGCATTTCAGCTTTTGTTTCATTTGGAAATCACATAACAGAGAGAACATAAGCTTAGTATTCATGATTGGAAGATCTTCCAATATGGGCCGAACTGTCAAAAGTCTTCCAAATGCATCCAATTAGATGACAATTTCCAATCTGTCTACATGGTTGCAAGAATTTAGAAAACAATAAAATTGGTAGACTCATTGGAAGACAATTTTCTCGACAGATGACAGTAGATATGAAATTTGATGAAGTGAAGGCAAAAGGATAAAATAATGGGTGATTTTTTTGAGGTTAGGATTTTCATGCATTAGTATTTGACAGATCACGCGGGATGTCAGACATGGTGTCAAAGAGAAAGATGCTCAGTATGCTTTGACATTTCATCATGAGTAGACTTACTAACGAGCAACGCTTTCAAATCATCAGTGAATGGGCCCTAGAAAAGTTGGCAGAAAATCCGCTTTTTTATCGACAAATTTTGTTCAGCGATGAGGCTCATTTCTGGTTGAATGGCTACGTAAATAAGCAAAATTGCCGCATTTGGAGTGAAGAGCAACCAGAAGCCGTTCAAGAACTGCCCATGCATCCCGAAAAATGCACTGTTTGGTGTGGTTTGTACGCTGGTGGAATCATTGGACCGTATTTTTTCAAAGATGCTGTTGGACGCAACGTTACGGTGAATGGCGATCGCTATCGTTCAATGCTAACAAACTTTTTGTTGCCAAAAATGGAAGAACTGAACTTGGTTGACATGTGGTTTCAACAAGATGGCGCTACATGCCACACAGCTCGCGATTCTATGGCCATTTTGAGGGAAAACTTCGGAGAACAATTCATCTCAAGGAATGGACCGGTAAGTTGGCCACCAAGATCATGTGATTTGACGCCTTTAGACTATTTTTTGTGGGGCTACGTCAAGTCTAAAGTCTACACAAATAAGCCAGCAACTATTCCAGCTTTGGAAGACAACATTTCCGAAGAAATTCGGGCTATTCCGGCCGAAATGCTCGAAAAAGTTACCCAAAATTGGACTTTCCGAATGGACCACCTAAGACGCAGCCGCGGTCAACATTTAAATTAAATTATCTTCAAAAAGTAAATGTCATGGACCAATCTAAGATTTCAAATAAAGAATCGATGAGATTTTGCAAATTTTATGCGTTTTTTTAAAAAAAAAAGTTCTCAAGCTCTTAAAAAATCACCCGTTATATGTAAATAAAGTGAAACATTAATGAAGCAGGCAATAACGACTATCAACCTTCTAAACTAAACTTCTTTTTCTATATTTTCCCAAACAATGAATTTTTATTTCTTTTGGTTTTCTTAGTTTTCAAATTTCTCAAAATCCTGTTAATTTTTGTTGTTGTATCCTGCTCAAAAATGATGGATGATGTTGTTTGGAAAGAACATCATCCGATATCCAGTTAGTGGACATTCATCCAATTATTTAAAAATACAAAAAATGGGTCTTCAGACGAGTACAAATGATTGGAAGAAGTCGAAATATTTTTTGATAGAACATGGTTTGTTTTTACATGGTTTAGAGAAAATTGTTTCAAATGTTTTCCGAAAAACCTGCTAATATTGAAAGCTCTTCCAATCGTGTACACTTAGCTTTAGTAACCTCCAAGGAATGCAATTCCTATTAACCTGCTGGTAAAAGAAAGACTAGTTATATAAATCATTATTTTCAACTTTTAAAGTTCTTTATAAATTTGTTTCTTTTGTTTTTGATTTGATACACAAAAATTATAAAAAATATAAATTAACAAAATTTTCTGGAATTTCATAAACTTAAACCAATTGATTTTCATACTATATTTCCAGTTTCCAGAACCAAAAACAAAACTAAACAAAGATAAAGACAAAGACAAAAAGAATAAAAAGGAATTTATTTATTTGTTTCATGCATTGAATGAGCATTTTTGTATTCCGATGAACTGTGTACGACATAAATTATAATATCTAGGAATATTGGATGTCTTCGAATTCGAATACAGAATCAAATTATTTCAACAACAATGAAACTTAGTGTTAGCGCGTATCGCGCACATGCATCCGCACACAAGAAAATTCTATCCAACAGTTATCATTCGCAACATAACTACGGCAGTACATCAGCAGCATCTACATCAACGCCAAATAACTTTTTTACGGTAAGAGTATCTAAATCCAATCCAAATAGATAGAAAAGATAGATAGATAGATAGATACATTATATACAAGATAGATAGATACTTTCGATTTTATGTGCATGTTCTGTCGTGAGTGTATAAATTAATTTGTTTGTGTTAGGCAAGTTGATTTACTAATTTATTTTATTTGCATTAAACCTACAAATTGGACAGTGGGAATTTATAGTGCTGAAACATGACAAATTTCAAACTCACAAACAAGTGAAATGTCATTTAAAAAAAAAACAAACTAAAGTTTTTTGAAAAAAAAAAACTTAAAAACCTAGCATATTAACTTTTGATTTGATTCTTCTAAAGCTCACTTTCTGTTGTCCTAAGTCCGCAATTATCTTTTATTTTAACGTTTAAACGCTCTCAAAACAAAAACACCACCTAATATCATTTTTGTTATGAAAATTTTTCGTTGTAAATTTAAATTTATCTGTAAAATTTGTTCTCATATTAAATTCTATTTCAAGTAAAAATGCAAAGTGAATGCCAGACATATTTTGAAAGTAAAACACCCCACTGTCATCACATCATGTAGTTACAAGTTTATGGGATGTTTTATAACTTAATTCCCTGTAATCGAGACAGACCCATGGGGACTTGGGGTCTTTGGGTGAGTTTTATTTTTTTTTATTTTATCTGTTTATTTTTTTTTTTTTAGCCTCCTTGTTCTTTTGTTATTTTTGGCAGCGCGCAGGTAAAAGTTTTACCCAGGATAATAACATTTGACTTTTGAACTCTCTGTTAAAAGCCAAAACTGTTCAGGTGTTTCGCAGTCAAAAGGGACGACTTGTTTTTGTGTTATTTTTGCTTTGGGTTATAATCAAAAAATTCCCTCAAGTACTTTAGTTTAATACCATTAGTTATATTATTTATTATGAAACTGTCATTTCCATCTTTGTGAAACGGAAAAAGTCGTTCAAAGTCTTTCGGCTGGCCCCTGGCATTGATGGCTTAAAGTGTTTTTCGAGTATAATGTTTGTGTATTATGAATTTAAGTTTTTTGGATTTTCATAGATGATAATGATGATGCTTGTTAAATTGAAGGTGATTCGTGGCAAGAGTCATATCACAGCTAATACTTTTACATTATTTATTATATTATTGTTGGTGTTTTGAAATATTACAGTTGTCAGTTTAAAATAGTTTGCATCCTGAATATTGTTTTTTGTTTTTTTTTATTGTTTGAGACAATCGATTTATAACATTTGTTGTAGATGGGAATATAACTTTTGAAAAAAGGATAAGATAGAACGTAACCCTATAGTGATTTAAATGTGAGTAACTAGAGTATTATAGTTTTAATGTTGGAAGAAAAGGTTTATTTACATTGGTGAAATTTTGTTTGAGAAAATGACATTTCAGAGATTTTTGATGTGTCAAGTTAGTAAAAAAAGTAATTTCAAAAACGGAGCTATTTTACTGAAAACAAAAGACAGTTTTTAAGGCATATTTAATTTATCATATTACGATAAATTGTAAAACGAACAATTTAGCTTTTGTAAGACTTTTTTTGTGTGCTTATTAAGACATTAGTATTATATGTTATTTATCTTCTTATTCGCTTTTGTTGTAAATATTATTTGTTTATAAAAACATTGTGAGGG
The DNA here is from genome assembly GCA_951509635.1 of Eupeodes luniger. Taxonomy (NCBI): domain Eukaryota; kingdom Metazoa; phylum Arthropoda; class Insecta; order Diptera; family Syrphidae; genus Eupeodes; species Eupeodes luniger. Next base: position 91,336,719 of record OX608074.1, read on the forward strand.
TTATTTTAATTTTTTTTTGGAATGTGTAAGAAAAAAGAAACATATTAAGAAAATAACTGCCCTTTTGGATTATAAAATTATTATTCGTGTGGTCAAGAAACCTTATATTTTTAAGATTCATACTGTTTTATTGTCAATTACAAAAAAAAACTTGTATTTTTATTTTTAAATGTATAAGTAAAGGGATTTTCAAAAATATGTTTCATTCTAAATAGCCAACTATTTACGCATTATAAATTCTGAAGCTAACAATTTTGACTTTTGACAAGTCAAACTATATCAAGTTGTACGCGCTTCAACAATGCATTTTGACTTTGTTAATATTTACTGCAAAATATTTTAAAATGTTCCTGTCACAGGTCATCGTGAAATACAGGGTGGCGCAGCATTGTGCTACAATAAAAAATTCAAATACCTGTGTCGTCTTAAATCAGTGTATATCATTTTTAACTTCCCATAGGAAGTTATTGTAATCGGTCCGATTTGTCGAATTGAACATTTTGACATTTATCGACGTTTCAAGGTACCTAGAGTCGAAATAAAAGATTTTTATAGAGAGTTTTTTCGTCGTCCATAGATCAAGAACCTGTAGAGATATCGACTTCAAATAAATTTTGTTGTACAGATAGTAATGCAGAAAGATGCAGAAAGGGCTCTCAAGTGGGAGGTTTTGTTACCATAGCAATTGAAAAAAAGGTGAAAATTTTGGTTAACCCTAAATATCTCACGAACCAATAACGCTAGGGACTTGAATTAAATTTTATATTATATATTGTAGCGGGATACCAAACAAATACATTTTTGGACAAAATTCCAATTAACCGTCACCTCGAAAATTTTACGAACAAAAACGATGAATAACACTTTTAACATCTGGTAAAATTTTGAGAAACATCGAATCGACAGTTTTATTACAAACAATTAAAAACCTAAAAAAAAAGTTACCAAAAATAGTAAAAATTGATTTTCGACTCAAATATCTTTTCAAAAATTTGAGATAATGACTTCCAACTTATTTTATTTTATAAGAAATAATGTTTTCAACATTTAGTAAAATTTTGAAAAAAATCGAATGTACTGTTTTTTTACAAAAAATAAAAACCTAAAAAAAATTAATAAAAGTTGGTAAAAATTGATTTTCGACTCAAATATCTTTTCAAAACTTTGAGATATTGGCATAAAACTACTTTTATCTTTCAAAACATATTGTGGTTAACATTCAGTAAAATTTTGAGAAAAATCGAATTGACAGTTTTTTTTACAAAAAATAAAAACCTAAAACAAAAAATGAAAAAAAGTTAGTAAAAATTGATTTTCGACTGCAATAACTTTTCAAAAAATTGAGACATTGGCTTAAGCTAATTTTATTTAAAAAAAAAATATTGTTTTCAACGTTCAGTAACATTTTGAGAAAAATCCAATTGACAGTTTTTTTTACAAAAAATTAACAAATTAACAAAAATTAACAAAAGTTGGTAAAAATTGATTTTTGACTAAAATATCTATTCAAAACTTTGAGATATTGCCTTTAAACTAATTTTATCTTATGAGCAATATTATTTTCAATATTCAGTAAAATTTTGACAAAAATCGAATTGACAATTTTCCTACAAAAAATAAAAACTTACAAAAAATTAATAAAAGTTCGTAAACATTGATTTTCGACTCAAATATCTTTTTTAAAATTAAAAATATTGGCTTCAAACTAATTTCACTCACAGGAAATATAATTTTCGACATTCAGTAAATTTTCAAATTTTTTATAAAAATCCAACAGTCTATTTTTTCATAAAAAAGTAAGATCTACAAAAAATAGTACGCAAATTTGGTAAAAAAAATTATGTGCGGTTCTCGATATCTCGTCAAAAATAGAAGGTATTGACTTTAAATTAATTTCATTCATCCAATTTGTATTTGTTTGTTCAAGAAATAAAAACTTTTAAGAAATTCTAATAAAATTTGGTAAAAATTGGTTTTCGACTTAAAATCTCGTTAACAAAAACTGATTTTGAAATCAAACTATTTCATTTATGCAAAATATTGTTGGTAATTTTTAAATTTTTAAGAAACAAAACACGAAACCCTACAAACTTTTAAGCAAGACAAATCGACAGACGGGATGGGAAGTTATCAGTGTGGGTCGCATCCCAGCCTCTTTTTTTTTATAATTTCAAACCACATTTAAGAAATATGTATTGTTTAAAAACTTTAGCTAATTGTACTTAGCAGTACTGGTCTACCAGTACCAGCAGAAGTGCCGGGTACTGATACTGGTACTTGAAAAAATCAAGTACCTGGTACTTAAGACTTGAAAATTTACAGCTCTGCCTTGAGATATAAAAACTATAATTTGTGTGTTTATTTTTATCACAAAAATTAGATCCCTTTTATGTTGTAAACATGAAAGTTGTATGAATGGATTTTAGTTAATGTTTGACGTGAAAACGACTGAATGGATTTTAACGAAACCTTACAATAATACAGCTCATATGTATAGTAAAATAACACATCCTACCAAGTAACTTTGTTGGTCTTTATTTATGTATATAAATTTATGATGGTCATAGTATAATGGATGGGATGAACTTAAAAAAAAAAATATGTTTTTAGAATTTACGAATTTGTAGACTTTGTTGTTATATTTAGTTTTTGTGCATGAATTTATTTAAAGGATTTGTGATATGAAATGTTGACTATACAAAGACATTTTAAATTTCAAAGTCAGCTAAAAATTCGAGTCATTGAGTTATTACAATGGAATTGAAAAGTTATTGGTCTCCCTATTCTCTCAGAAATGCATGCTAATTCAATTATATTTATTCTTGTTGTTCATTGTTTGTAAGCGATGTAACTATAGGCCGACTTATTTTGGACACCCTAATGTAAATAATATAATTTGTGTGTTTATTTGTGTCATGTTTATTATAATAAATTATTCGAAATTTTGTAGACATCTTTTATTCTCAACTGAATAAAATTCGATTTGTATTCAATTGTTTTATAATTTAAATATTTATTTTTCAGATGAAGACTTCACAGTGTGATTCAAATAGAGATGACAGCGCTATTGAAGATAATGTCAGTCCAACTTTTACAGTCGGCTCTCCTAACGAGCTAAACACAACCGAAAGTTCTCCCCCCAAAGAAGATAACGACAGCAGCAATACTCTCATTTCATCCGATAATAAAAGTCCGTGCCAGAGGTAAGAATTGAATTGTTCATTGATAAATTGTAAATATACTTTAAACCAAAAAACGAGAAATACTAAATAGAAATAAATATAGTTAAAAATTTAAAGGGGTTAAAAGAAAAAACAATTGACAAATCCTTTTTTTTGTAAATATTTACATAAAATAACGCATAATTCATAAAATTCTACATCATATTTTATAATATTTTTTAAGTTTTAAGTACTTAACAAAAAATTATTAGCCAAATATTTTTGTATAATATTTATGCCTTTGTTGAATACATATCTATATATACATATATATATATTTTATATACCTATATAATAATTGTATTTAGGAAAAGAAAATTGCGTAAGTCAAATCACCGTCAACCACCGGTTAAGACACTAGGTTCACCCTCATCATCTACATGTTCCCAAGCTAATGACACAATCAATTACAATTCAGTTAAACGACACACAGATGCTCAGAAAATAAATGCTATCCGAAACTCAAGGCCTGCCTCCACAGAAAGAGACAGGCTTAACCAAGAGCCTCACTTCCAACATTATTACTCCGAAACCAACATCAATAGCAAGACCAACGCCAATTCCAATGCAGCCAATGAGAACCCACCCAGTTCTCATCGTCCTAGTACATCCTCCTACACCAAAGGTGTTCAGGGTTGGCGAAACGTTAGAGCCGTAATGTTATACTATTGCTCCTTGCGAAGAATAAAAAGGAACGGTGCCCAAAAATATTAATCTATTTCTGTGTTTAATATTGCAACGTAGTATTATTTCCTTTTTTTTACCTTTAATTTAATTTTTTTTAAATTTATTTTTTCCAACTAACATAAATTAAGTTGATGTGAAAAGATACGTAATATAAAAATAAAAATTATATATGAAATGACTCTCTTCCTAACAGTGCTGTTAAACAATATTATAATAATTTTCTTAAATGGGTTTCGGAATACATAATTTTTGTAAAACATCTTTTAACTGTGTTGTTTTTCTTGATTTACTAATTTTACTAAATATATACAATAAAAATCATTAATTCCATCATAATAAAAGTTTTAGCAATTTTTTTGCATTTTGTAATGTGTAAACGTAAAACGAGCTCTTGGTGTTTTTTCTTTCATAGGCAGTAATTCAATATCTAATAATATATATATCTATAAATACCTATACCTTTTCTAGCGTTTTATCTATAAAACGAATTTTTGGCAAGAATCAGAGTAACAGAAGAATAAAATCATTTTTGAATGCATTCTATTAAAGATTTTATTTTATTTTTTCCATAGTACTATTAATTTCCTTTTAAAATTCTGATATAAAATACAAATGAAATTAATCGCATATCATTCTATAGTAAATAATTTAAAAGATTTTATTAAAAACAATGATTTTTTTCGATTTGTTGAATATTGAGTCATACACATTTTTAGTGCTGAAGTAATTCGTAAATTAATTCTTTTGCTAATACGCGCATTTATACTAAATTTAAAAAATTAGAATTTACAAATATATGAAATACATTTTTATGAAAAACAATACAACATAAAGTATCTATGTATCTATGTAGATAATATTAAGACAATTCATTCAATAAAAAAATACGTATTCGCCCATTGTCCTGTTGGTGAAACTTGAAAAAACATAAACATAGTTTTTATATTTCATTCAATTTAATTGAATGTATCACAATCTTGAGGGCTTAAGAGTAAAGTTTCTAACAAATGTGTAATAAGATTATTATTATTATATTTTCTTGGTCCTGTCATTATCAACAATGGGGAGGGCTATTAAAGGTTTCACTTTGATATTAAGAACACCAGTAATTTTATCAATAGATGCTTATTTTACTATGAAGAAAAAGGTGCGAGCCATAGTTACCGTTGCAGCACTTTTTACTTTTAATGGCGTAAGGTCTTTTCGTCCAAAACCATACCGCCCAAATTAAAAATGTCACAGCGCCCAAAAAAATGTATGTGCAAACTTACCGAACTTAGGCCTGTTTGCTGATACTAGTCATAACTATTTAAGTTCTACATAGGTTATGTCATTTGATGACATTTCAATACATTTTTATCACAAAACTTTTTTTTTGATTGACATTAAAGTTAAACTAAAAAATATGAATTTGGAGTTGACAGATGTTGAGGTTCTCGAATTGATTGAAGTTAAAGCTTCTCGTCAATTTAGGATAGGAATGAACATTTTGTTTGGCTCCGATCAACTGACCTTTTACAAAAGATTCCGCCTAACCAAAAATATGACAAATCGGGAACGGCCATATAACAGGTTTGATACAATATTCTTGCCACATAAATCTATAGTTTCATCTTCATCTTTTTGGGTCTCGTATTGAAGCTTGCAGATAGCTGCAAAAATTGATCCGTAATTTCAGAGCTAGGCAACGTTGAAGCAAACAGCACATTCTAAAAGCGACTGTTTTCCATTTGATGTAACATCTCGGTTACTTCCTCATTTTTTGTCAGCCATATCGTTTATTAATATTTGAAAACTATTTTGTATTCTTTCCACAAATCAAAACATCACATTCAATTTCCCGTTTCGAAATTTCATGTAGGTATACATTGACGTCTGTTTGGCATTTTGTAATGAAATGAAGTTGGATGCGTTTCAATCTATGTGGAACTTAGTTAAGTGTATCTTAAATATTTTCTGAGAAACAAAAATAAATTATGTTTCACTTTAAATCTAAGATGTACTTAGTTGTGACACACATTTAAGAACAGTATCAGCAACTGGGCCTTAATGTTATAAGATTTTTGGATTTTATGAAATTGAAATTGTTCGTTCTTATTGCCTAATAAAATAACCACAAGATATTAATAGTGTCATATCGCCTCTATCGCCCAAAAACTTTTTCAGAAGAAAAAAACACAAAGCCCAAAATCAAAGTCATATTGCCCAAATCAATTTTAAAATATTATAACAAAATTGCCAATCGACATACCGCCCAAAAGATGTTATGTGTCCGAACATTTGGGCATTCTGACAAAAAGTTTGTTTATTTTGGTTACTAGGATATTTTGAGTTTTAAATTTTATCACCCAACGAAAAAAATGTCACTTTCAAAAAGCGAAATAAGGGCAATTTTTAAAGCTCACAGTGCTAGCACCCAGCATTGTGGCCGGGCGTATAAACAGTGAAATATGCAGTTTCCTTAAATCTATATTAAATGCAAAGAATCTTTGCATACACCCAACTTCGCACCTACCCCAAATCCTATATTGAACCCCAGAAGGAGGGTTGCAATGGGGCACCATGTCCACCATACATATCTCACTGTTTACAAGCGTCTACGGCAAAAATGTTACCAGATTGGAAAATTGTATTCATTGTAAAATTATCCAAAAGCCCAAATTTAACAAACAAAAAGAAACATTTTGGACTTTATGACACTTTTAAATTTAGGCGTTACTACATTGAAAGTTGGCTTCGTTGATATGACATTTTATTTGGGCTTTGTGACGTTTTTTTAGTGATGTCTTTATTTACAACGTTTCTCTGTTCGGGCATTATGGCATTTAATGGTTTGGGTTATATGCCGTTGTGTGATAAGACATAAGAAATGTTCAAATGTCATAAACTCCAAATTAAAAACTCTTTTGGTCAAAATGACAACTACAAATTTGGTCATTCTTTTATAAAAAAATTATTAGGGCGTTACGACATTTGCTTTGTGTCTTTTGGCGATTTTTTTGAGTTTGGGTTTTGTGAACAATTTTGGAGCTTATAATATTTTAGGATTTGGGTGTTACCATTGGCGAAAAGACGTAACACAACTTTTAATAACATTTTCCGTGACCAATTCCCACATTAGGGCTGTGTACTTTCGATAACCTCAAAAATTTCATCGGTAAGACCTTGAATGGATTGTGGATCATTGTCATAGACCTTATCACCTGGTTATATTAAGAGATCTCTGTGGCTAATTCTGATCAGTTCTTTGAGAAATAACACGGTCAGTACGTATACCCGTTTCGTTGGAAAAAAAAGTTTCTAACATCAATATCTTCCTCTTCAGGTCTTTTAAAATTATTAACCACAGCTTGGTAGCTTAATCCATAGAAGAAAAACAGCACCAAACAGTGATACTCGTACGTTTAAAAGGGAGAGGCTTTTCAACAATCCATTTTCGATTTACGAGCCCCAAAAGTGGAAATTTTGTAGTACCCGTGTCGTGGTGGTTAGTGCGTAGGGCTGTCACGCCAAAGGTCTTGGGCTCAATTCCTGTCTGTGCCACCCTAATTAAAAAAAAAAGTTTTCACGGGTACTGGCTCTTGCGAGGAATTGACAAATCCTCCAAGAGTAATTCTTGTCATGAAAAGTGCTTTCTCAAATTAGTCGTTCGGATTCGGCTTAAAAAAACTGTAGGTCCCCTCCATCCCTGACAACTTTACTCGCACACAGAAATGGTTGAAAGTTGTAAGTAACTAGGCCCTAGGTCTCAATGGAGTATTGCGCCACCCAATTTTTTTTTTAAGTGGAAATTATGTCATTATGCAAATTTAAAGTGCTCAATCAGCGTAGATGAACTTAAAAATGCCTTAAGACCTAAGTCCTTATGTAAATATCGTGTAATTTCATTTGTAGTACACCTTATTTCAAAGGTCTACAAGGAATCGGCAAAGCTGTGTGTTTGTCAACTCTACAGACTATTCAGTTATTCTTAAACGACACACACGATTTACCTTCTCCACATAACTACTTGTCCCAACAGCTCAAATTTGTCCCCTAGTTTCACTATTGTAGGGCGAGATAGTTCTTCTTGAACGACCCAAAATGTTTAGTTTTTTAAACAATGTTCACAATTTTTGTATTGAATTTTCACAATTTCATTGCTTTGTTGAATTGTGTATTGATCTATTTTTAGTAATAGTGATGTACTTTCTTATAAAATGTCAAAAGATGACAGCCTCAAAAGTGCTAGAAGGATATTATTCAAAATGAAAGTTCTTATTAGAGTAAACTTAATTTTTTTCGCAGTAAGATTTTTTAATAAAAATATAACTTTTTTTTTTTTAAACAAATCATAGACATCATGAAATTTAAATGTAGACACCCACACTGAAATGTTTCGAGGGTTTCTTATACATTCTGTGTTGTGATTTTTGTTTGAAGGATGACTGATTGATTGAGCAGAATTTGAAATCTGATTTATTTTAAAATTCATATTTTTGTATGATCTTTGTCTATGGTTTTTCCTATGTGTTGATAGAAAGTTATTGGTTATTCGGGACGCCCATGAATCATACAAATAAGAGATCATTTAATTGTGTTCAGATGTTCTTAAGTTATAAACGGTAACTCTGGTTCATTAAAAGATATGTTAAAACTATCAATGACATTTGTTTGACAATTTTAACAGCACATAGTGTTATTCTCCATATATCTTGTCAATAGCTTAAATTATAGTTTAAAATATTCAAATTGAGAAAAAGAATCCTTATTGAACGTATTTTGTTCTTGGCTATTATAGCTTAGCTCAATGATTCGTATGCACATTTCCTTGTTTCGCATAATAATGAGTTATATCTTTTACTGTTAATAATCTTCGGTGAAACTTGAAGCTTGAACAATTTCATGTTTTCATTTCTCAAAATTTAAATTCATAATTACCATTTCACAGTAAATCGAGTTAGGAAACTTCGTTTGGTTGAAATTTGATGAGAAGACTGTGAAGTATATCTCCTCATGGTGCAGTATTCCAAATGGTGTTATAAAACAGTTTTTATGAACTTTAAAATCTCCACACAGGAGTTACACACTTTCCAGCTTCCTTCGACGAAATAACCAAATAAAACTTTTGTAGTTAATCACAACATTATGAATCGCTTCTTTTAGATTAAAATGTATGACTTTATATTAAAAACAAAAAGTTAATAAAATCTTTTGAAAAGTCTATGAATTAATTTTTAAAAAGAAACATATACATTTTATCTCTTAAAATATTGAATGCATTTCTAAATTAATTTATTCTTTAGTTACTTTGTTTTCTCTACTTCCTATTTCTTTAAAGTGTAATAAAATTGCATTAAAAAAATATATACGTTACGTATAATTTTATAGGTAGTCGCATGACAGTCTTATTAAGTGTTTTAGTCATTCTTTCTCTAATATAGTAACTTACTTCTCTTATTATTATAACAATTTTTATAGTGAAATATAATGTTTGCTCTCTTGATTAGAAAACCAGATTATAAATCTATATGTGAGTAGATAATGAGTTTTATAAATATTGAATATACATAAAAAGTGTTTGTTTAAATCAAATCAAATGGGTATAAGGATTTGTGAGGAAATGAAATCAATGTCATATTTGATTAACGTAAGGCCTAGCGATATTTGTTAACTAGGTTTCGAGATAATAAATCTGGTGACATCGAAATTTATTTTCTAAAATTATGACTATCGTCACTCGTAAGACGTTACTATTCAAAATTTTCTAAATTTAGTTGAACATAATGTTTTTTTTTTATTATTTGCACGTACTCTAGGGGTTATGAATACCCTTATAAAGACTAAACAAAGTGCGAGCAATAAGGAAAGCGTGTGATAAAGAATCCATATTCGTGTAGTGTGACTAAAAAGAGAATATCTGTAGTTAAAAGTAAGATAAACTGATGAGCATTCCTTGAAATAACTGTTCAATAGTAAATAATTATTTCTAGTTCCTATCTTAAGGTTTTTAAAATGTATTATTACTTATTTTAATAAAAAAAAGTTACTGAGACCAGGAGGCATATTTCACTAAATACTTCTCACTTTGCAACATTGCAAAAAAATAATATCGTGCAAAGTAAAATTGGAAAATTGTTTCACAAAATTTGCAAGGTAAAATAAGACTTTTCACTTTTTAATTTGTCAGACTTTATTTGAAAAGTAAAAGTGTTTCACCAAATTAAAATTTAACTTTCCAATTAATTCCTATTTTGAAAATTTGTAAAATAAATCTTACATTGTGTTTATTATTGAAATTGAAAAAAATAATGCAAAATGCGTTGATCAGACAAAAATAATAAAAAGTTAGTAGTCTTGGAGGTTGTACAAAATAAAAAGGTAATTCATCACTGATAATATTTGACAATCGATAAACTACTCTGCAGACGGTTTCTTTGCTTATTCCGTGCTTAGATCCAACACCGTGTTATTGGGCTCCATTTTCAGCTCAATGTAGTGTACACAAAAGTTTTTGCAAGGGACCTAAACACATTTTTCTTTGGATATTGAATTGTAGTTTATTTCCAATTTTAGATAACACGTTGTTACTTTTTGTTAATCGAAGACTCTCTCTTATCGAAAAATTGTTTCCGATATCGAAGTTAATTCTTAGTTTCACTACTCTTTGGTCACTATTATTAACTTCTTCGTTTTATTTACAACAGCTTTTCAAAAGAAACGTTGTTTTGCTATAAACTGTCAAATTACATTAAAAGATGGCTACGATGTCGATGGATAAAACCTCTTCAAAATCAGACATTTTTGAAATTTGAAATTCATGTTCTTTGGTAAATTCGTCAAACTAAAAAAATGGAATATGTCTATTGTATTTTTAACGTTACTTCTTTATTTTCAAAATAGTTCATTTAATTTTGTATTAGTTTTTGAAAACTTTTCAAAAAGCAAATGATAATTTCTGAAAAGGTTTTTCAAAATTCTAAATATGATTTGTAAAGTTTCTTGACTGGCAAAGCAAAAGAGCAAATACTTTCAGAAATATAACAAACCGTTTTACTTTTTTAAGACTTTGAACTTTGCATAATTGAGTTTGGTGTTTTTGCGTTTTATAGATAGATAAAGATTTTATAGATACATTATATAACAAAAATGTTTACAAAAATCAATATAGCATGGCGATTGCCGTTTGCCAGATTGACAATAAAACACAATGAACGTAACAAGCCCTTGATATAATAACTTTTCAATGTTAAAAAAGTGTTTTAAAATTGTTTAACAATATAAAGTTCATGAACAATAAAAAATAATTTATTGAATAGAAACACAATCAGAACTCTTCGTTCATTATATCTAAGCGCAATTTTGCAAAATTCGTAAAGTTTGACTACATCATTTTCATTCAATAGACTTATAACTTGATCTTCTGACAAAGTCTTTTCTGAATACATTCCTTCTGATTTCTCTAAAAATGGGGCATTTTCCCAAGAAGTCGACAGTATCCTCTTGTTTTAATAGATTGCACATATTACACTTTAGGGGTAAATTAGGCCTGTGTGGAATGTTATTCAAATCTATTAGTTCACTACGTAGTCTGACCATCATAGAGATCACATGGACATTATTGGAATCCTGAAAATAGTTATTCTCTGCAAGGTTACGATTTAATCTGCTGTAAGGTGTTCTGTACAAGAAATTAGACGCTTCACCAATATATTCAGCTCTACACTTCTCATAAACTTTTGAAATGACTTCATACAAGATGTTTTTAGAGGCTAAAAAATTCCTTAATTGGTAAATTAAAATTAATTTGACATTCCTCAGCAAGATCTTGCCACTCTCGGTGTACCAACTATTTTGAACTTGTATCGCTTTTACGGCCACTCTTTTCACGAACCGCGAATGATTCATTTTAGTTTGGTGTATTTTGCGGCACATGAAATATTCTTTTATACAGTGCGTAAGGAGTTTTTCAACGGAATTGTACTTTTCACATCCCCATACCTGCGATCTATGTATATAAAAGTATGCTCTCAGCTACTGCTTTAAAGGCTTTAAACGTGCTACTATCCGCCATACACATATTTATGAAGCATTGTTTCCATGTCATATTAATAGCAGTTTTCGCATTAACCAATTTATCTTTCCTCCTAAAAGGACGTTTATAAATAGTGCAAACAAAGTAGGGCTTAATGTACAACCTTGTCGCACTCCCGATGAGATTTCAAATCAGGCAGACAGTTCTTCACCTGTCCATACTGCCGCCCTGGTTCCTTCTAAAGGGTTTTTCAATAAGGGCGGGTAGATGGGCAAAATGTCAATCGTGAAGTTTGCTGTGTGAAACATAGCGCCGTCCTGCTTGTCGTCTAGGTCTATATAGCATGCATTATCTCCTGGTGAACCTCGCGTGGGTTGGTGTCGTCCCATATAATTTTGCAATTTTGCTTGTTAACACAGCCATTCATCCAAAAATGTGCTTCGTCACTAAAGATGATTTTTCGGCTGAAATTGGGGTCCTCTTCCAAACGATTCGAAGCCAAGTCAGCAAACAAACGGCGTTGTCTATAGTCATGAACTTTGAGCTGCTGGGTCAGTTGGATCTTGTCCGGTTGTAGGCCCAAGTCCCGGCGCAAAATTCGCCAAGTTGAAGTCTGCGAAAGGCCGAGTTCTTGTTCTGCTGTACACTGTACACGGACCGCGGCAATGTTCTCGGCCGATCTTGCGTTTCTTAAACGTACGGGTGTTGGCTGATTGTTTACTGAACCGGTCTCGTCTCAAATTTGGCCACCAAACGTTGAAGAGTCGCCTGTGAAGGGCCACCACGTCTACCGTAAAATAGTCGCAATGCGCTCAAGATTTGCGTTAACGAACACTCATTTTGGTAATAAAGTTTTATCATTTGAACTTGCTGTTCAATCGTGTAACTTGCCATGATGATTTGGCATAAACAACTGAATAATAAACAAAAGATTTGACAGATGTCACCAAAACAAAATGGCCGCCAGGGGGTGCCAAAATCTACCCACGCCAATTGCAAACCCCTTTATATAGGTGCTAAAGAACGCGACCAAACTTCCATGATAACCCAAGACTATATACAGTTTATAGAATATTGCACCTCGATTGATTGTATCAAAAGCTGCTTTAAAATCGATACAAAATACAAACAGTTCTTTCCTTTGTTTTAAGAAATTCTCTGCCAAGCTCCTGAATATAAAAATGTTATTTATTGCTTAATATCTTGGTATAAATCCAGCCTGGAAGTCCCTCAGCAAGTTTCTGGTCTCAATCCCAACTAACAAGACGTTTATGCATCATCGTTGTTAATACCATTTGCGTTTGATAAAACGTAATTTGCAAATTGAAAAGTGAAAAGTGTTTGGTGAAACAGGGCTCAGATTCATGCTCTCGGCGTTTTTTTGTTAAAATATTTTGAGTTCAAATGAATTTCGTAATTCGACAATGATAATATCCCACTCACGTAGGAAAGAGAATTAACTCCGATTTTAAACTCTAAAGGACTATTCACATGAGCACGACCAACGACCAACGAATGAACGAATATTCTTCGATTTTGACATTTCTTTCACATGAGAGTTTTTAATTCGTCGCGAATGAAGTTTGACAGCCGAACACCATTCACCACCGAAACCAAAACAAGAATGATTTTTTTAGGTTAAGTACGCGCGATTATTTTATTCGTTGCGAGTGTGGATGATGTGGAACGCGAATAAAGTTTGACAGTTCGTATCAACTAACATTTTTTTCGCGACGAATAAATTTGTTTTCTTAAATTTATTAATATACGATATTGAAAAGTAAAAGTATGCATCATAAATCAAATAGAAACTATATAGCTATCGTTTTGTTAAGATTTTGTGTGGAAATATGTCTTTAAACGTATGTAGGTACATAAACTCACATTTTGTAATTCATTCGTCGTTCGTTGGTCGCGCTCATGTGAATGCTGCTTAAGGTATCACCATTTCCTTGTTTCTTTTTCCGTAGTTTCCTGGTTTATATTTGGTATTGATATTTGTAATAAACTATTATAACATGTAGCTTTCAAAAGTACCTACCAAATAATCGGCAATTACATAAATGACTTTTATAAGTTAAGTTAAAGTCTAAATGGACTTATAAAATTGGTTAAGAGTCTACTTGGATTTTAGCTTAAAACTATACGATTACCATAAATTCTAGGATTTATAATTTTTAGACTGCAGCCTTTGTACTAAATTTAAAAATTTATTGGATGAAATATCGTATAAACAGGGTCATAATGAAATATTAAATATTTCTAAGACACTTTCGAAATGTTTCTTGATATTATATACATTATCATATTACTCCCCTTAATCAATTCCACCATAATTCTCTTCGTCTAGCTATACGAATAATTATTAACATTCAGTTTACCCTTGAGTTTATTTTATAGATGCTTGTCAAAAACAGAGGTTCATTTTCTAATAGCGTAGCTCGATTGCTATGCAAAAATTCAGGACTCTAAACTCATTATCAAAAACTTGTCAATCATCCATAATCATCACAGCACCACCGCACCTCCGTTCACTTCAAATTACAATAATTTCTTAATTAAAGCCTAGAAAACAACTTATTCTGATCATCAAAATCAAATAATAAATAAAATTTAAATGAAAATGTCGCCTCGCGTCGCGTCGTCGTTCTGTGTACAAATTAAGTGTGCAAGTAAATTGAATAACACTCGGAGATTATAACTAGCCTTTAAAATCCAATCAGCACCAAACCAACTCGAAAACCAAGAAATATTGATTGTTTACGGATACCTAATTAAAGTAAATAAACATCTTGTCAGTGTCAATTGTATCAAAATCTGTTTTGGTCAATATTGAAAAATAGGTTCGTTTCGTAGGTACTACATAGTTACGATTTTATAATTAGCTTACTGATGCCCGAGTATTATTACAACAAAAGTAATTTTCGATGGCAGAGAATAGATTTTAATTGAAAACAAAAATACTGTTTGATCTTGGAAATCCAAACAAAAATATTTTTATATCAGAATTAATATTTTCCAAAGACCAAAATTCCGGTCGATTTCTTTTCCTCTATCCCTCTCTATCATACTAGAATTGCATTTATGCCAAAACGCATAGAAATTTCTTGCTATTGCTGCATATAAATAATTTAAAATAGAATTTAATAATAAATTTAAATATCAAACTAAACGTCAGGCAAAAGAAATTTGCATATAAACATTTTGTGTGCTATAAAAATGAAAACCGTATTCATCAAGTTGATGAACCAAAACCAAAATACAATAGAAAATTGAAAAATGAAAAACTGAAAAACTGAAAAAATGATAATTGAAAAGCGTTTAATTTATGCCATGCAAATGAGGTCAGCTAATTTTGTTTTTGTTTGGATATATCCAGGAAATCACAAGATGCAGATGGAAATGCAGATCCAGATAGTGATTGGTAAGTAATTTTTTTTTCGTAAATAGAATTTTGTAAAAATTAAAAATTTAAAAAATAAAATGCTACAAAGCTAAAAAGCATGAGCGCGCTCTTTATTGTTAAATTGCTATTGACGCTATTATAAGAAATGAATTTTACTAGATTATATTTTAATATATGAACGATTATTCTAAATTACAAAAACAGACTGGCACAGTTAAAAAAAAACTAAAATTTGTTGGTTTATGGAAAATTGCGTTATAATTTTACACGTCACACAAAATATTCTATAGTTAGAAAACAATTATGCCCTGCAATGAGTTTTTTATTTATTTGTGGAGATAAAAAGTTTGTTAACAATCTCCTTTACTAATTTATTTTGAGACTTTAGAAAATTTAGACAAACTTAGAAGGATGGATTTTTTGATGAACTAAATTTAATATGTAAATAAAATTCGAAGCACTTTAGATGAATTTTTGTTTAAGAGGAAATTTTGCATTTATGAATACAAATATTGATGTAAGATACATATTATGTAGGTAAGGTACTTGAAATAAATACAAAATACAAATTGTCTGATTTAGACTTTCCATCAACCTTTAATGAAACAAACTTGCTTATATTCAAAACAAAAATAAACAACGTCAGATTTTATCACAAGACAATTTTGAAGCTTCTTGAAGCCAACAATGTTTTACCGTTTTCAATTCTGATTTGGCATTAAGTCTTTTCGCCCAAAGCCATAACGCCTAAATCATTCAATGTCATAAAGCCCAAATTTTGGTTACAAAGTCCAAAATTGGTCACAAAGGACAAAAACTAAAAAATAAAAATGCCCAAAAAACCAAAAGCGAATGCCGTAACGCTCAAATAAATTTTAAATAAAACAACTCCCAAATTGTTAGTTGTCATTTTAAATTTGGGTTTACTGACATAGAGGTTGGGCTTTGTGACATTTATTTTTACCATAACGACGGTTATGGTTTATATCGTTTCTCATGTCTTATCACCCAACGACATATAACCCAAATCATAAAATGACATAAAGCCCAGAAAGAGAAATCTCGTCGTAAAAATATCACTAAACAAATGTCACAAATTCCAATGAAAATTTCATATCACCCAAATCACCCAAACCAACTTTCAATGTCGTAACGCCCAAATTAAGAAATGTCATACAGCCCAAAATATTTCTTGTTGTTTGTTATATTTGGGCTTTTTGGTAATTTTTCAATGGATACAATTTTTGCTGTAGACGGGTGTAAACAGTGAGGCATGTATGGGGGCATCTCTTTCACCTGCAGCCCTCCTTCTTCTTCGGGGAAGGTGCGAAGTTGGGTGTATGCAAAGTTTCTTTGCAATTAAAGACTCTGCATTCAAAGAAACTTTGTATATTTCACTGTTTATACACCATAATTCGTTTTGTACTACTTTAAAAAATTGACCTTATTTCGTTTTCTGAAAGTAAAATAAAGCCAAACATATGTGTTACGCTTTCTTGACGTTCCGAGTTTTTGGGCGATGTGACATTATTTGTTTTTCTTTGCGTTATTTAGTTGGGCAATAAGACCAAGCGCTTCTTTTTATTTGGAATTTCATAAAACTAAAAAAACGGTTCAACGCCCAAAAGTTCCGTAGTATTGCCCTAATCGTAAAACTAAAATGCCATTTTTAATTTGGGCGATATGGTTTTGGGCAATAAGACCTAACGTCTTTTGATTGAGTTACAAAAAATTATAAGAAACATAAAGTTTTTTGAAAAAAATACATAAATATCATAATTTATTTTAAGTTTTATTTTATTTAAACGGAAATTAAAAGCCCTGTAAAAGCCTTGTTCATGTTTTAGACTTGGAATCTTTTTTGACTTCGCAATTTGTAAATTTCAGTTTAAATTTTAACTATCTTTGTTTATTTGTGATTTAATGTTTATATTCTATATGGACATTTGGAATTTTTGTTTCCTTTGTTTCTACAATATTTGTAAAATTCGGTCAGAAATTTAGAATTTTGGTTTAAAATTTTTCAAAAATAACGTTATAGGGATTTTGGGAATATAGTGATAAACAAAATCCCTTTATATCAATGTGTAGATATTCTCACCATTATATCAAAAGCAAACGTCTGGCAGGTTTTTTTTCAGCCGTGGTCGGGGATGAGCGCTCGAAAATGGTTATTTTTCCGATTTTGAAGTTGAAATGATAACTACATGAGTGATACATAAAAAAAATCAGAAAAATGTGTGCCCAAGGCGTTTTGGTTGCAGCCATCTGCTTGCCAGACGCATCTTAAAACTTTTGCAAATGCGTTTTTCAACATAAGACCCCAAAAACTTTTTTGCTATACCAGAAAAGTCTTTCATCTTAGACGATCTTAGGGATGCATCTTTAATTTTAGGCTTAACCAATGAATACAAAAATCATATTACATCATCAAATTGAAAATCAAACATTTTATTTGAAAATTAATTCATCATCAGATGAAAAATTCAAAATAATGTTTTTACTATAAATGTCTTCACTTTTATTTTCGTTTACAAATGTTTTCAGTTTTACAATGTTATCCTCCATTGTCTAGTCACAGTAAAATGGAGAAAGCTTAACGCCTGTATTTATTGCAACATTTTTACAAATCTAGCATAAATAGTTGCAACGATTTATTTGTTGCAATAAAACGCTTTTACTTGGTGGCAATAAACTTTCTTTTAAACCTGCGGATAAAATGTTTAAACATATAATTTTCTTAAGGATTTACAGAAATATTTAAAACTTTAAACTTAAATTTTTTTTTTTTTAAATATAACCCGAAGTTCGTTAGCAAAGTTTGTAAAATAACTCATAGCGTGCTTCATTTATTTTAAGGGCATTTATTTTATAAATTGTCCCAACAAATTCTTGATGTTTTGGAATATCATTCTTTTCATAGGAACAAAATTATCAGGGATTTAAGTCTGGTTCTATCACACTTGTTTCAGTTACCCAGAAATTGAATTCAGTTTACTTCCAATATTCATACAATTTTGTCAGTTGTTAGTACTTTTAATTTAAAAATTAGATTAAATAATGTTATTGCACAATAGACAATTTCAAAAGACATAAGAGGACTTGAAGTAAAGACAAGTTTCTAAATGATCTGTCAAAAAATTAATTTGCCTTCCAATTAAGTGAAATTTTATTGGAAATTCAACTGGAAAATTATTAAAGAAACAAAACTCTTTTACTATGAAGTCAAATCTATCAAAATATCAGGTTTTGACAGACCTCAAGTCATATTTTTGTGTTCAGCTGAAGGCTGAACTTCATTACTCTGGGTTTTATTTAATGTATAAAATGCTTTCCTATCAAATACATAGGTAAAATTTGATTCGCAAAACACAATTCTTATTATTTTGTTGCTTTTGTAGATAATAAAATTTTGTGTATTTGGCCTACTCAGTGAAGTGAAGTTTCAAGTTAGAAATTAATGTAATCTGGAAAACTAACTAGTTTCCTTGGTCTAAATTTGCATTCAAGGAACATGAAGTATCTTATGTCTTCTTTACGTACCTTATGCTTTTTTTTCAAATCACAATTATGGAACACGTACAATTTTTTCAAATGTTCTAAAATAAACAACAATTGTGAGAAAATACAAAGAAAATAATAATATTTTTAGTACTTAGTTTATTTTTGTGGCAGACGTTTATTGTGTCGGTATAAGAATCCTTTATTTGTTTTCTGCCGTCAGCACTGGTTTTCGATACGTAACGTTTAGAAAACGAATGTTGACTAATGTTTAAAGGCTATTTTTAAGATAACAGAATTGCGAGTTTATTTTGTTCAATACATTTTGCAGAATAAATAAATCAACGTGTCTCCATTGTCTTATTTCCTCATTTTGTATTTCTTTATATAGTTTCAGAGAGTTTTTGAAAATTATATGTACTTCTTATAACATCAAAGGTCGGATTCCGTCAACAACATAAACAATAATTTAAACTTATAATCAAATGAAAGAAGTATAGTTTTTTAGAATTAGAATTTGTGAACAATTTAATTAATTTTACAACAAAAAGTTTGCAATGAAAGATTACATCTCTCTACTCCTAGGAGATATAAATGTACAAAATCGAAATCAGGAAATTAAATTATTTCCCAATGGAATTCCTACTTTGGTGTGTTCTTTAATTGTAGAAAACATTTTATTAATTTCTTTCTGATTATATACTTAGAAACAAGATTTTTTAATATCCAAAACCATTAAATCATTACTTGATTAATTAATTTTATACACCTGAATGATTTGAATAAAATGATAATTGAATGGGAAATTATAAGAAATCGATTTTAACTTTCAACTAACTCTTGGAGCTCCTTTAAAGTGAACCGGATAGTTTAAATTGTTTTCTTTTTGAGGTATTTCAAAATAGATTCAAAGTGAGTGGACAAAATAAAAATATTTTCTTTTTAATTAAATGTAATTTCCTATTCGATTATCAATTTATCGAAATCATTAAATTGTAGGTTTAGAGGTAGATACAAATTTATGGTCGATTTTTGATTATACACTTAACTCGAAAAAATCTATTCAACTGTTATAACACACAATGGGGCATATTCATAGTCATTTTTTCAACCCGAGTCTATTTGAACTGGAGTCTAAATTTAACATCTAGGTTAGACACCGCTGCTATTTATAAAGAATTTAGCAGCTCTGTTTAGTTAGAAACAGGTTTAAGGTATATTCTACTACAATTCTAGTACAATTTCACTTAAACCTATACAAAATGGCTTGTAGAGGGAAACAAAATAAAATGCTTTAGCTGGAGAACAAGAATCTTTGAAATCCCTTAAATGATTCTGTTTGCTGTTAGTTGAGAAATTTGATGTAAGTCACGCTGGTGCTGTTAAGTCTTGGAAGCACACAGATATTGGCAAACTTTTCATTGAATTTCGATCTTCAATATTTAGAATAAACTTGACAGTTATTTTTTCTGAAATCGATACTTTTCATACAAATCGTCGATTCGGGTTAAGTAGAGCTTTCGTTTTCCAGCAAAATAGTAAAATATTGATACATAAATGTATGTATGCTTAAGTCTTTTGACAATTTTAATTTTTGTTTTTAAATTTTCAAATAAAATGTCTCGCAGTGTAATTTTCTCAATCAGTTTGTTTAATTTTGACGTTTTATAGATTTAAAAACAGCTTTAACATGGGTTCCGTTGTGTGTATTTTTAAATGGGTTTAAATTGTCTATGAATAACATAAATTAAAGTTTAGTTTATCAAAGAACTATGAACATGGCTGTAGTGTATAGATCCTATAAATGATTCACTATATTGTGTTAAATTCACACAATGATATCTTACTATTTAGAATTAGAACATTAACATATTCCTCCGTGTAAACTAGGCCTGAATAGTACGTGTAAATTGATCATCGGTTGTGTTTCTGAACGCGCTCATTGATCCGGAGAAGTTCGACATATAGACATTGGACATGACACTTATGACTTATTATTCATTACTGGACTGAGGCACCTCGTGGACGGACTACGGAAATCAAACACACTCTAGTAAAGATATAAATCCTCGGTAGCCATATTGGTTTGCCTACAAGCTGAACCGGAAATCGAACTCATAAACTTATTTAAGTATGCGTGTGATTTCTAATTTTATGAAATTTCCCCTAAGAACTTAGTATAGTTGATTCTATGTATGCGTGAAAACACGTCAATTTTTCTCGTTGAATTCGTCCACATTACAAATACAACAATGTTAACAAATGGGTTTTTTTTGGAGGGTGATACGTACGAAGGATTTATATTTATATATTTATATTTATATATATAGAGTGTTTTTGACGGAAATGCCCAATGAGTTTGGTCTTTAGTTTTGATGTAACTTCAAATCTTTAGATAATGTACATGAGTGATAGTATTCATGATCTTCGTTACTGTTATGATTGTTTCAGAAGTTACTTTTAATTTTTAAACCCACCGGTATTTGTGTTGTTTAGAGAAACCGACAATTCTTACTGAATTTTTCACTGAAATCAAAGAAAGGGCAACGATTTTAATTTAAATAATTTTCTGAAAAAATTTAATTCATTTTTTGGTCTAGTTCTTTACATTGAAATTAGGAAAATGGAAACCAACGGTAGATTTGTCTATTTAAAACAAGACAAGGATTTTTAGACACACTCTTATAGTCAAATTAAAAATAAAATGGACAAACTATAGTTTGATTTTTTAAGTTTTGGATGGAGGAATTACTCGTAATCTTGTTTTTGAACTCGATTCAGGTGTACATAGTGTTTTTTACTTGCGAAATATAGGAACTGTTCGCTAAAGATTGTTTTCCAATTGAAAACTAAGCCACTTAGACCAAATAGATTTTTACTTCAATTCAAGTGACTTTTATTTCCTGTAGATATATAACATTGTATAGTTTGTTTTCTTAATATAATTATTTTGTTTTTAACTTACATTTAGTTTTTTCTTACAATTTTTTTTTTTTTTTAATTAATAATTACAATAGGAATATCAAGTAGGTATATAATTGCGGGAACTTGCTCCGTCTCGTTGAACGTTTCTTCTCAAGTGAGGTTATTGCACATTCTATTTGTCTGTGCAAAAGCAAGATGGCTGCGCCGGATATTTTCAGTGCTTACCATTATCGGCATTGCCAGATTTGACAATAGGAACTATATGGAAAGTATTGCATTCGTAAAAATTCCGTCCGTCTGTCCTCATTCCTACAGCCCAAACTATTTGGTCGGTTGAGTTAAAACTTGGAAGTTAGGCAGATTCGCGTAAGGCGTTTTTTAAGACTTAATATAAAAGAAATCCCCGCACCAATTTTTTGGCCAAACATCGAAAATTCGAGTTTTCTCAAAAACGAATCAATAGATTTTTATTAAATTTCTCTTAAATTTTGTTTCTTAACTTGGCTTCTTCCAATAAAGAAAATATATTTTTGTATTATACTCCAAAAGGGTACCCCCATAGAACCGTTATTTTGTTTTTATGTTTTCTCAAAAACTAATGAACTGATTTTAATAATTTATTAGTTCACATGCTCGTATACCGTCTTAATAATATTCGATGATAAATGTCAAAATATACTGTTTTGGATTTTTAAAAAAATATATTTTTTCCCTTAATTCGATATCTCGAAAATAGGTCTTAAGTTTTCTTCGAAAATCCATTGTAAAAAGTATATTAATAAGCTCTTAGTAACTACATATTAACAATAGTTTTGAACTAAGATTGAAACATTTTATATTTACAAAATTAATTTAAACAAAAATGCTGTAACGATTGTCAAACAAAAAAATTAATAAATCAAAGTTTTTTGGATCAATTAAATTGAATTTAAATTTTGAAAGACAAACTTATTTTATAAGCAAATTTTTGAATTTTTAAATGTTAGTACTATTAGTAAAACTCTGTGGATACAGGTCAAATTCGTGCGACCCAGTCGTGGATTTTATTTTTCAGTACTATTTGAATGGTTTTCAGTACAAACAAGAAATTTCGATTTTTTAAATCGATTAAACGATCTTACAAGACTTTAAAAAATGGAAATGGACGATGTCATTAGTCCTACTTGAGTTTTATTTTTTTGTCCTTTTTTTATTAGCTTTATTTATTACATCTATTATTAATTTAATTTTATGGGAAGTTTATTTTAGGCATATCAACTTTTTAAGGATGAATAATTGTAAATCAATTTAATAATAAACATATACATATTACTATAAATTCTAGACCCTGTTATGTTGAAGCTCCCCTCGGCGTGATTCTGATTATAAACAAAAAAATCGCATGTCTTTAGTCTTGCTAATGTATTCCTTTCAATACGCATCAGAAAAAATGCAGTACAGGTACGTTAGTTAAAATATTTTATTTGTTTTATTTCTGTTTGAAGAATTAAATTCAAGTATGCTATCGAAAATACCACGCTCAATACACAAGTTGAATACTTTTTTGTAAGTCTAAATGTTTCATAACCACTAATATACACAAATTATTTATTTTTTGTATATTAATTAATAATACTTAAGTAACTAA
The DNA here is from genome assembly GCA_951509635.1 of Eupeodes luniger. Taxonomy (NCBI): domain Eukaryota; kingdom Metazoa; phylum Arthropoda; class Insecta; order Diptera; family Syrphidae; genus Eupeodes; species Eupeodes luniger. The sequence goes on from OX608074.1 coordinate 91,360,100, forward strand.
ATAAAAAAAAAAACACCAACATTTTCTTCGAATAGAATTTTTATAACTGCAGGCGTAAATGAATTTTTGCTAAAACTTTTGTATAATTTGTTTGCATTTACAACTTAAAAAATAACAAATTGTTGTACAGTGCAAGAAAATACATTAAATAATCTGAAAACAAATACTCTGTCAAAAGTCTAATTTTTTTTATATGAATTCAACATATTACTCCTCTTCGGTATTTTCAAAAAGAGAAATGTTTTAATTTTAAAGTGAAATTTTATCAGCACTTATTTTATCAAAGAAATTTTGTAGTTTGTTCTGCTTTCTATTCGCTTAGAAAAAAAAGAATTTGCTTTTCAAACGCAAAACAAAAATCAACTTATTAGATAAACATTCCTACCAAAAACACTCTAGTAAAGATATAAATCCTCGGTAGCCATATTGGTTTGCCTACAAGCTAAACCGGAAACGGACCTCATAAAGTATGACTTAGTGTGCGTGTAATTTCTCCTCTAATTCACTACCGGAACTCAGGAATTGTGTCTACGTATGCGTGAAAACACGTCAATTTTTCTCGTTGAATTCGTCCACATTACAAATACAACAATGTAAACAAATGGGTTTTGGAGGGTGATACGTACGAAAGATTTATATCTTCATATAGAGTGTTTTTGATTCCTACCATTGACCACATCATGACCATTTCCTAGAAAATCGATATTGATAGGTACAAAAATTTAAAGGTCCTCTTCCCTCTGCATTTCTTTTTCCGTGCGTCACTGAATATTTATTGGATATTTAAAAGTATCATCAGTTATTCTATAAAGCATTTTATAACAATAAGACTATTTTTGAAATGCACTCAATTTAAAATAAAAACCAAAAGAATGGAAGGGAGAGGGTTAATAGTTACTTTTTGCTTATAACAAACAAACCAAATATAATTTTTTATAATTTTCTTACAGCCATTATAAATTATGCTGTCTAGAAATTTTTATTAAATATTGAATTTATTAAACACATTTCATGCATTGTTTACATTAATATGAATTTAATTTATTAACGTAATTTTTCAATTTAAGAAAGTATTTTTGTACGTCACAGAAATTGGATGAACTTAACGCTGAAAGCCCAGAGAAAGAAGAATTTTAGGATCATACAACTGTCAAACAAAATTAGAACAATAAATTCACCTTGAAATTGAAAATTACAATATTAACATTATTTTATAAATGACGGATAATTATAAACGTATGTTCAATCTTTTGGATTCATATAGTTACCTAGCCTTAAAGTAAAACTACTCAGTGCCAGTGCAATAACTTTTAGATAGGGTTGTTGGGTTATTGGATTGAGTTTAACTATTAAACTAACTTTATCTCTAAATTCTTTAAAAGCTAATATTGCGCTGATCCAGAATAGGCTTTTTGACTATTTTTGTATTAGCATCGTAGTACGCGTGGCGTGATGGTTAATACATAGAACTATCATGATATAGATCTTGGGTTCAATTCCTGCCTGTGCCACGTAGAGTTTTTTTCAATGGTACTGTAATTCTCGTCATGAAAAATGCTTTCTGAAATAAGTTTTTCGGATTCGGCTTAAAAAACTGTACGTCCCCTCCATCCCTGACATGACTCGCACACAGGAATGGTTGAGAGTTGTAAGTCTCTATAGTTCTCAACGGACTGTTGTGGCATCTAATTTTGTTGTAATAGCAGCGTGAGGCTGCAAATGTAACTGGTGATTCAAATCGGGCGAGTCGTTTACATCCTTTTTGCCCGACGTGCTTGAAAAACTCGACTTAAACGTGGCAACAAGCCACGTAAGGAACATAATCTATTATGAATTTTTTGGGGGCAAAAGTTCCTTGCTCGAGTAATTTCACTTTTTTGTGACATCAATTGGCCACCAATGACCTGCCATTTGACACAGTTACAGTTTATTCTGTGAGGAACGCTAGAAATGTACAAAAAGGTTGTTAAAAAATAATTAAAAGGAACCGATAAAGTTTTAGCTATAGGGTTTATAGGGACATTATGTAAGAAATAAAGCACTCATCGTTTAAATGGCCGCCGCCGTGGCTTCGCTTTGGCGCATAAATAAGGCTGAATTTGACAGATTTCATCGAATATATTTTGTTATTGGCATAGACCTGCGATGAAAGCCCCGCAAGAAAAATCCAAACGGGTCAAATCAAACGATCTTGGTAGAGATAACTATGTCATGAAACCACTAGCGCAGGATTCCGATTGTGTCTTGAGTTTTGTGGCAAAAAGTGCTATCCATATATCTTCGCTTTCCATATGTTCCAATTAACGCCACAAGAATTAGTGATCACCGACCTAAAGCGATCGCCGTTAATGGTCTTCATTTTTGAAGAATTACGGACCGATAACGACTCCAGCTAAAAATCCACTTCAAACAATAACTTAATTTGGATGCATTGGCACCTCGTGAATCATGCGTGGGTTGGTGTCGTTCCAAATTCGGAAATTTTGCTTAATCATGGATGAAAATGGTTTTTCGACCAAAAAAATCAAGGGCAATTTCTCAATCAATAGTGTATCTTTAGGCTCTGTTCACATTCGATTTCCTTTCCATCTGCTACTTACTTCTGCAATTACTTAAACAGACATTCATGTGAAAATCTTGGATATATTGGGAAATGTACAGAATTACATTTATTTTATTCAATTCTAAGCAGAGACACAAGGGAATCGTCGAACAGAAAGCTGCATAGAATTGTTAAAAAATAATAAAAATACAAATGCCAGATGAAATTAAAGTTCATTTATTTTCATTTTGGAAAAGATGATAAACCAATTATTTAAAAAAAATGTCGGGTAAATAAAAGAGCATTTCTTTTATCTCCGCAATGAATTGATTCAATTTCCAGAAAAGACCAATACTATAATTTCCTTTTCTTCTTCAAAATATGTATGCATATTGTTTAGTCTGCCCCCTGTGGCCCGTTGCTTCTTGTTTATTAGAGGATAGTTTATTCTTCAATTGGGATTTGCAGTCGCTCCAAACCTCGAAAGCTTCGTTTTTAGGAAAATACATTTTTATTTAATTTATCCTTACCGCAACCTTTTTCACTCAATCATCTCTTTCATTGGTGGTCCCAGGAGTTTGAGCATATCTTTTAGGCTATTCCAAAATTCTTGAATTTCTTTGTGCATTATTTCTAGGAATATCTGCATTTTATTTCATTTCAGAAAAGATTGTAGTAAATTTGTCTGTGTTTGTCGTTATTCACCTAAAAACATTAATAATCTTTTGATTACCTATATAAACAATTATTTTAAATTAAGCATAATAAATTAGTTTTTACTTAAATTTTACTAACAACCAACCATATACAGACGACCCATTAAAAGAAACAATCCACAATATTTCTTATGCGGATTTTTATTGTCTAGAATGAATGCGTTCAGGTGAATAACAGAGTATTGGGCAGTGTTACCGACGCACGAAGTTACCGACTTAAATGCAGATTCAAATAAATAGCAGAATACTGATAAATGAAAATTTAAAAAAAAATCCACCCTGATGAATAGCAGAATAAGGCTGTTATTTTCACAGTCTACGTACACTTCGTGTCACATGAATAGGGACAAGCTTTTTTCGTTTTTTATTTGACGTATTTTTCAAACCCATAGGTTTTTTGGAATAACCCAAATGTGGAATGAATGAGGTATGTATTAAGTTTGTATTGCAAAAAATATGTTGCATTCAGTTGGTAAATACAAGTTTTATGGCGTTTTTTTTTGAAAGAAAGTCATAAAAAGTACCTGTTTTTTGTGTCACATGGATTAGGACAAGATCTAAATTTACTTGTTAGACAATTTTAAGTAAATAAAATAACAAAAAATATTATGATTTAGGTAAATACTGGTTTTATTGAATGGATTAAAATAATTTTTAGTAATATATGTTGCCTCCTGATTTCTGAATTACTTCAAGTAACCTGTTGGGTATGGATTCATAGAGTGATGTCAGATTATTGAGCGAAATTTTGGGCAAAAGACCGTTTTATGGTTTCAATAGTCTCTTCGGTTTTTAGGTATTACCTACCGTCCTCCTTCGTAAACTTTTCTTGAAATTCATCCCACACGTTTTCCATGATGTTCAGGTCAGAAGAATATGGGGTCATGGTAATAAGTTCACATTTTGCCTCTGAATTCAGACTTTTGTTGTGCGTGTGGTATGTATTGGTGTATTATCTTGTTTGAAAGTCCATCATCGTCCATCAAATAATTCAGAAAACTGCAAAAAAGTTCGTTGCAGAATTGCCCTCATTTTAGAACTTTGAAAATCCAGCTCCATGGTCCCGTAATAGGTGATTGCTCCCTATACCATTACACCACCTCCTTTGCTATGACTTTTTTCAAGATAAAATTCTTCCTCTCTTAAATCATGGAAATAGCAGCTATATCCATCAGGCCCGTTCAAATTAAATTTTCGTTGGCTTATGCGTGCAGCATTCCTTGGTTGGACCCTTACTTCTACCCATACTTCTTCATTCTATCAAATTAATACTTATAGTAAGCTCCCAAACAATTAGAGTATCTTTTTATCTGATTTGAAACACGCTCATAGGTAAATTTAGACATCCATGTGACACAAAAAAACAGATACATTTTATGACCTTCTTTGAAAAAACCCCTATTAAACTTGTATCCAACTTAATCAAAAGTATTTTTTGCAATACAAACTTAATACTTACCGCATTCATTCCACATTTGGGTTATTCCAAAAAACCTAAGGGTTTGAAAAATAACGTCAAATAAAAAACAAAAAAATCTTTTCCCTATCGATGTGACATGAAGTGTATAATATTGGTTCCCAATAAGTCATTTAAAATCATGTCAATCTATCATCGGTTGTTCAACCGGAGTATGGATCTGGCTTCCTTCTAAAAATATAGTTTTATACTTAAATATTTTCTTTTGCATTTAATTTTACCTTCAAATATGTTTATAATTAACACTTTAGGTAAATGTTTGAGATGAAGTATAATGTTCACCAGGCAAAAATGTTAGTTATTTAGGCAACAATAATAATTATTCATTTAATAATACCTTTTCAATTTTGTTGTTTGTTGTTTATGTGTTATGTAACCGGATGAATAAAAATCTTGATTTCATAAGAAATTAGATCGTTACTTCGAAAACTTCCAAAAACTGATTACAATAAACATTGATTCGACTTTAAAAATAATAATTTGTTTTAAATATTTTTTTTTTCCATATAAATTCTACCTAACCCAGATACAAAAACATGTTTACAAACTTGAATTAAAAAATATAAAAGAACTACATATTTGGAAATGAAGTCGGCATTCAAAAGATACAACTCAAATATCGTTAATTTACGTAGGTTTTAAATATTATATCACTATCATTTTCGATGCATCTGAATTGTGAAGTTTTAAAAACTTTCAGATCATAAATTCAAAGTCATCTTGAACGGCAGCGACTCAATGATGTATGTAGATTTGTAGAATACATAATATTTACCTTTATAAATGTATAATTGGATTGCAAAAGAAAAATAAAACAAAAATTTAAAATTGCATGGTTTGTGTTTTTATTTGGTTTTTGATTCACTCTTACATAAATTAAATAAGCAATATTATTATTATCGCTTGTTTGTTGTTTTGTTTTGTTTTTGTTAATCTCACATACATTACATAATATAGAATTGTTTTCATTAGAAAAATAAATGTTATTAAAATGCAATGTTTTAATGTGTTTGATTTTTGTGTGAATTGAAAATAAGAAATTAAAATGTTGTTGAAAATTTTTCTAAAGTTTTAAGTCAAATTAAACTTATATAATGTTATTTCGGTTTTATTTCATTAGGAATAAGTCGAATCAACGATGGATGAAACTGCGGACCACAGTACAAATATCATCAGCAATTCAAAAGAAGCCACCACTTAAACGAGAGGATTCCTTTCTTAAGAGATTTTCTACACGTCAAATACCTGAAACACAGGTGAGTTGTCTAAATTAATGTTAATCAACCGTTATTTAAATTATACGTCAATTTCCTAATGTAAGCTGAGTTTTTGTTTAATCTGTGAACTTTTCGCTAGAGAAATGCAACACTTCATTTCAAATTTAATTTTTTAATGGTGTTACAACATTTGGGAAAGATTATAAAACTAGAAATTTATTGATTTTTTCCTTTAAAAGAAAGCTTTGATGTTATATAGTAGGTAGGTCATTTTCGACAAAGTTGTTTACTTGGAAATTCAAAAAAAAATAACTTTTTAAAGTAAATTCAAATTATTTAACATTGAAACACTGATTTAAATCAAAAATTATTTCATAAGTTATAAAAACATATTAGTCAAACATTAACGAATAATATAAAAAACCAGTAATCAATCACTCAATCAGAAAGAAACTGGGTTTAAAACCTAGGCGTTTTGATTTATATTAAATGTTCAACCATAAATTATTCAAAAGCTTTGTTCGTTTACTTTCACTTTCGGAAATGAACATTTTATAGAATTATGCTACAAGCTTTATTCCTTTATACCTCGTTTTCGCCAAATAAGATGTTGCGGAATTTAAAGAAGAAGATTTATGTATTGTTTCAATAACACAAATTGATTCAAAAATATATTTAATTTGACAGCATCTTTCAAAATGCGCATGAAAATATATTGATGTCAATAATATGTAAATATTACTTTTTATACTAGTTTCAGCAATTTTTGGTACTAGGAAGATTTATTTTATGGTCTTCATGAATCATGATTTAAGAACTAAATCTGTGGGTCAAGTCTTCGATATTTTTAGAAGAATAGTAATAAATCACATTAAATCTCAATTTTGTGTCGGGCAAAAATGAACTGTTATTAGAGATTAGAGTGTATGTAAATCAAATAAAGTGCGATAAATGTCTGTCCTCTGTCAAAAGACAATTAAATGTCAAATAATGTGTCAGGGATATATTCATATTATTTTCAATAAATGTGATTTTAATTTGTAGTTTTTGTATTTTTATATGTTGATGTTTTTGTAACTTTTTTTTTTATTTAGATTTTTAGTCAGTTTGTATACAGTTTTTAATATAATTTACTTAAAAAAAGGTAATTTCAATATTTAAATATTCTGTAAACTTTGCTCTCAGAATATAAAAGAGGGCTAAAAATTTAACGATCGACACAGAGATTCTTGAGATCTTTTATTTGAAGTAATTAAATTAAGCTTATTTCTAAGATTTTTTTTTCGGATACAAATGTATTAACATAAACATCGGAAAAGTCATTTTAACTTGCGACAGGTAGGAACTTTATGGCAAGTTTTACATTCGTAAAAAGTTAGGTTAGGTTGAGGGGCTGACAGTTGATGTCTTAACCGTCACACTTAGATCAATACAGATCCATTGTGATACCCGTGAGTATTGATACTCAAGCTAATAAGAAAAACCTATGTGATCAGTTAGTCAAGCCATTTAGAGGCTTTGACAAAGTTCAGAATTTTAGTACCTGGCGTAGAGAGTTCTTTTAAATCCCCAAAGAAAAAGTTGCCAAGCAGTTTCTTCCTTTGATGGGAGAGTGCGGGACAGTGACACAGAAAGTGCGAAGTGTCTTCATGCACCTCCTCGTCACCGCATCCTCTGCATAGATCATCTGAACTGATTCTCATCTTTTTCATATGAAAACCTAACAGATTATGTCCGGTGATTATGCTTACGAGAGATCGGAGTGATCCCTTTTGTAGCTGCATAATTCTTTCCGTTCTTTGTTTGTTAAAACAGGGCCAGATCTTTCTTGTAGTACCGCAGGTGTCAAGAAGGTTCCACCTTTCGTCGGCCTTAATAGTTATTCTTTTTGAGATTCCCTGTTTTAAATAACAGGTAGGGGTGCTAACTAGCTGAGCTTGGCTTTCGTCAAGCATTGACCCTAGTCTTGCTAATTCATCGGCTTTCTCGTTGCCTAGTATATCGCTGTGGCCTGGGACCCAGCAGAGTCTAATATTGTGCTGTGCGCCAAGAACCTTAAGCTCTTCGCGGCAGCATGAAACAAGCTTTGATTTTATCTCAGTTGCAGTAATCGCTTTTATTGCCGCTTGGCTGTCAATGTAAAAGGTGATATCAGCTCGTGGTATCGCCATCATTGATACCTTTTTAGCAGCTGTTGTCACTGCCAGGACCTCCGCTTGGAAGACGCTGCTGTAGTCTGGAAGCCTAAGCGAGGCGGTCAACTTGAGAGATTCAGAATAGAAGCCTGCCCCTACACCAGTGTCCATTTTAGAGCCATCAGTATAGATAGCTATTGACGACTCACTGGAGTATGGTATATTATCTATCCATTCCTCTCTGCTTGGGATGGCAGCCTGGAATGGTTTGTGAAAATCAAGTTCGGGTATTTTATAGTCTGCTGTAGTACTATGACCCATAACTTTATGAAGGATCTGGGCATGTCCTGTGGAACTGTTTATCCAGACTTTAGTTTGACTAAGTCTCAGGGCACTTTTGGCCGCAGATTCTTGAACAAAGAGGTCTAAGGGAATCAGATTGAGTATAACTTCCAGTCCCGCAGTTGGAGTGGATCTCATTGCTCCCGTAATGCCAGTGCACGCAAGTCTTTGAATTTTTGTCAAAGTTTTTAGGTTCGTGCTCTTTTCTAAAGCTTTCCACCATACTAAATTACCATAGGTTAGTATTGGTCTAATTATTGCCGAATACATCCATCTGATAATTCTAGGGTTTGGTCCCCAGGTTTTCCCGAAAATTCTATTGCAGGAGTAAAAGGCAATCGATGCCTTTTTGAATCTATCTTTAGTGTTCAGGCCCCAATTTAGTTTTTTATCTAAGATCACACCGAGATACTTTGCGTGATCAGAGATTTTAAGAGGACAGCCTTCAATTGAAGGAATTTTAAAGTCAGGTATTTTGCGCTTGTTAGTAAATAGCACTAGTTCTGTTTTAGCTGGATTGACTGTCAGCCCACAGCTCCTAGTCCATTTGCTTACCAACGAGAGGGCGTATTCGGTTTGTTCACTGATAATGGGTAGGAACTTGCCAGTCGCTAGCAATGGAAGATCATCAGCGAAGGCTATTATCCTTACTCCACTTGATTTCAATTTAGAGAGTATGCCGTTCATGACAAGAACCCAAAGTAGCGGTGAGAGAACCCCACCCTGAGGGGTGCCTCTGGATGTGGTTACTCTTACCCTTTCTTCCGCTAGCTCAAAGTTAATTTGTCTCTTTCTGAGCATACACATTATCCACTGTGTTATTGCTTTTTCGACTTTGTGGTCGTCCAAGGCTTGCTTCACTGTTTCGTTCTTCACGTTATTGAAGGCTCCCTCAATATCCAAGAACGTTGCAAGGGTGTATTCCTTGTCATTCAGTGATTTTTCTATAACGCTGACAACACTGTGCAATGCTGTTTCAACGCTTCTTCCTTTATTGTAGGCATGTTGAAATTCCGATATACAGTCCGGTTTCAGGGTGCTTCGGATGTGTATATCTATTAGCCTTTCAAAAGTTTTCAAAATAAACGATGTTAGACTAATGGGTCTATAGTCTTTGGCCTCCGTATGGCTAGGTTTACCAGCCTTAGGGATGAAAACTACCTTCACCTCACGCCACGATAAGGGAACATAACCCCATTTAAGGCTATTATTGAAAATGCTAGCTAGGTGTGGGATGATAAGATTCATGCATTTCTGAAGCATCATAGGGAAGATTCCGTCTAGACCAGGGGATTTGTACGGGGAAAAGGAGTGGATGGCCCATTTTATCTTTTCTTCCGTTATAATATCCGATGGTACTAGGGTTTCCGTATGAGACTCTGTTTCTGGACTGCGTATAACAGCTACGCAGCCAGGAAAGTGAGTATTCACAAGGAGCTCAAGCGTTTCGCCACCGGATTCAGTCCAGCTGCCTGTAGATTTTTTGAGGGATCCTAGAGCGACTGAATCCTTGGTCAGAATTTTCCTGAGTCTTGCTGATACATTTGTACTTTCTATCTCGTCGCAGAAGGCCATCCATGAGCTACGTTTTGCTCGTTGTGCTTCGGCCTTGAAAGTACGTTGACTGGTCTTATAATGTTCCCACTCAGCTTCTTTCCTAGTTCTTTTGGCGACATTGAAAAGTCTTCTAGTCTAGTTTCTTTTCTTAAGTTGCCTATCTCCGTGGTCCACCAAGGTGGTTTTTTCCTGCCTTTTCCCATATGATTAATGGGACAGCTTTTTTCTAAAGCGTTATTCAGAACAACTCTGAGTTTTTCTGACGCAATATCTATGTCAGAGGGTTCTTGAATTAGAAGTGTATCCGGGTTTTGAATCCCCTGCCCTACTTCCCTGCAGAATACATTCCAGTTTATCTTCCTGAAGTTCCTAAAGGGTTTTGGAGTTGCTACTTCATTTTGTATCAAGAAGCCTATCAGTTTGTGGTCTGAGAATGATTCCTCTTTAAGAACATTCCATTGATCTATTACTAATGTGCTTGAGTTATTGGTTAGGGTAGCGTCAAGCACTTCTTTTCTATTTTTAGTTACAAAAGTGGGTTCGTTACCTCTGTTTGCTACTAAAAGATTATGGTCTAGTATAAATTCAAAAAGAGACTCACCTCTGTTGTTGATGTCAGTACTACCCCATTGAGTATGATGTGAGTTTGTATCACAGCCTAGTACCACATCCCATCCTTCAGAGGCAGCTTTCTCTACAAGCTGGCTTGTGATATTAGCGGGAGGCCCTTCTTGTCCGTCATGCGGCATATAGCACGATGTCAGGATCAGTGGTGGGAGTCCCTTCCTTTCCATTTTCACAGCACATTGGTCGGGATCACTGTAATTTTCTAAAAGAAAGAGATTAAACTTCTTCCTGGCTAAAATACAGGATCTGATATTACTATTAGCTACTTGTGTGGCTTTGTATAGTATAAAGTCTGATGTGTGTAGTCCTCTAATTCTGCCACCTGAAATCCAGGGTTCTTGAATTAGGGCAATGTCTATTTGTCTACTTCCCAAAATGTAGACAAGATTGGAGCTGGCGGCTTTACTATGGTGAAGATTAATTTGAATTAATTTCATGCACATATTTTGTTACTTACTCGTAAAAAGTTGCGAACTCAAGATTTTAATCAAACATGACATTACGGTGGTAGAGAAGTCGAAAAAGGTGGGTCCCCGATTCCGTCTGTCTGTCTGTTTGTTCTGGCCCCTACAGCCCAAAGCATTGGGTCGATTGACTTCAAATATGGAAATTAAGGTTTTGGGCCGATTCGCGTTAGTCGTTTCTTTAGTTTTTGTTTAAGAGTAAAAATAACAGTAGCCCCCATACAAATCTTTCGGTCAAACATCGATAACTCGAATTTTCTCAAAAACAAACGACAGATTTTTTTTTTAATTTTTTTTCCTTATTTGGCTTCTTTCAATATAAAAATAATATTTTTGTATTGCTCCATTGAACCGTTAATTTGTTTTTAAGTTTTTCAAGAACTTATAAATCGATTTCAATATTTTTTTTTCTGTGTAAGCGCTTATACTTTCTCAATAATATTTGATGATCAGAAATGTTATTGTTCTTATTTTTAGATTTTTAAAATATATTAAAATTTATTTTTTCGAAATTCGATATCTTCAAAATGAGTCATAATTTTTTTACGAAATTGAAATGTAAAACGTGTATTAATAAGTTTTAAATGACTGTATACCAAAAATATTTTTAAACTAAAGTTCAAAAATTAATTTAAAAAAAAACGCTCTAACAATTTTCAAATATAAATTTTGAAAAGTTAAGGTTTTTTTGATAAATCAAATGGCGTTTAAATTTTTGAAAACAATAAGGAAATATTTTGAAATAGACTCTTTGGATGCATGGGCGAGTTCGTACCACCCAGTCCTGTATTTTATTGCACTAGCTAAGAATGGTTGCTTTCAATTTTTATTAATAAGAGTAACAGTAACAACACACAATCTTAAAAGTACAGTCAAAATCGGTTATAACGACATCGGTTATAACGACATCGGTTATAACGAAATATCGGTTATTACAAACTTATCTCGAAGTCCCGGCCGAGGTTTATACAAAATGTACTAACCAAATATCGGTTTTAACGATATCGCCTATAACGAATTATCGCTTATAACGAACTATTTTAAATGGAATATTTAAAAATTTATCGCTTATAACGAAACTATAAAAAAAAATAAGTAGGCATTGGAAATTTCGCGCATTTAAAATGATAAATTATGGGAATTCCCTTTTTTTTGTTGTGTTTATACTCGAATTTCTGTTTCTGAGAGGAACTGGAATAGTCATACTTGGTTAAATGTATTAGATTTTTTTCAAAATGAGTTCAAAGCGTAGAGTTTTTACGATTGAAGAAAAATCTGCAATAATTTCAAGGCTCGAAGCTGGTGATTCCAATAAAAGTTTGGCAGCAGAGTTTTCTGTATCGGCATCAACAATCTCTACCATTTTCAAAGACCGAGAGAAAATTAAGAAGAATTTTGAAGAATCCAACTTAAAAATAAAAAAAGTTTGTAAACACTTTAATAAAGAACAAAAGATGGAAAATCGGTTATAACGAAACACCGGATATAACGAACGGATTCTCCAGTCCCATCGAGTTCGTTATAACCGATTTTGACTGTATAAAAAATCAGTTAAACAATTGCGAAAAAAATAAAATTAAAGTTTTAAAAAGGAGTAACACATTTAAAAAAAAAACGGACCGAAAATTCACAGGCCAAAAGGTTACGTGTTTCCTTTTTAAAGAAGTAAGTCTACACTCAATTAATCGTGCACAATCCACTCTTATTCTTATTAGGTGGCGCAACAATCTCTTGAGAACTTAGTGACTTACAACTCTCAACCATTTTTGTGAGCTTGTCATGTCAAGGAAGGGATGGAGGGGACCTACAGCTTTACCTTTAAGTTGACTAATTTGAGAAAGCACTTTTCATGACAAGAATTATTCTTAGAGGAATTGTCAATTCCTTGCAAGAGGCAGCATCCGTGAAAAAATATTTCAATGACACAGGCAGGTATTGAAGTTAAGACCTCTGGCATGACGTTTTCACGCACTAACCATCACTCCCGGATACTACACAATCCATTCTACATTCAGAAATATTGCTTTTGTATGCTGTAACTTGCTGTAAGATTTGTTGAAAGTTTTGTTTGCATTTCAAAAATGTATTTTGACATTGAAAGAAAAAGTGTTTTGAAGATTTTTATTGAGGTCAATGGTTTTTAAACATTGCGGTGTAACTCCACGGGATATGCGTACTTAAATTTGCTATATTTAGACACGGTTCTTAAATACATACATACATAGTATATGAGGCGCTGGTGTCTTTAAAAGCTCAGTATTTAAAGTTGTCTTAGAAGAATCATAGTTATGATTGATAAGATAACTCGTAAGATATAGTTATTTACAAACATCATTTTTTACATTTTCTAGAGTAAACAAACCAATATTTGACAACAGGTTTATAGCACTATCTTAAAATTCAAAATATCTAACAGTTTCACAAAGTGTTGGGTGCTACTTTTGATTTTTTAGATTTGTAAAAATTGTTTCAAAGAAATAATTGAATCCTATGTGAGAGACAGAATAAATAGAGCATATGATTTAAACAAAATAAAATCCGTAAATCTTAAGGCTGGGCAAAGACCTAACTTCATACAACAATAACGATGTTGCTATTTGCGTTATTAATGACACAAATTTCAACTACTAGTCGAGGCTGTATTCGCCAGTAGTCTACAACAATAATTACTAGAACTCCAAGAACTCTTTTATGTGAAAGAAATATCACGGCTAAGTTTTTTAAATTTTAAATGCACCTATAGAATAAGGTAAGTGCTGTATGTAAGACTTTTCGTAGTTAAGGTTATATTTTGCATACTCGTAAAAACTGAATTAATTACTGTCAAATGAACTGACAATCTATTAAAAGCAGAACTGTCAGACTAAATTAGCAAATTTCAATATAAACACAACCAAAAGTAAAAAAGATAATTGTACAATAAAAACTGTATACAGAGGGTGCCCCAATAAATATTTTCCAAATTGAATACAGTGAAAGGCCAGGTCATGACATTTCAGAATTTGGTAACTTTTTTGTCCCGAATCATAACGGTTTTCCACGAATCCCTAATTTGGACCATTCTTTTGCTCACCCTTTCCATAATTGATTTTTTATGTTCTTATGCTTGCCAAGTTGCTTATTTCTGAATCAGAAACCTGAATACATTTCTGTAGTTCACTTATGTTTGATATAGCTTTAGCATAAACTTTTTGCTTTAGACAGTCTCAATAAAAAAATTCAACGGATTAAAGCCTAGTGAGCGAGGTGGCCATAAAATTGGGCGTGGTAACCCAATCCACCGGTTATAGTAAGAATTGTACAAAAAAACGTCTTAAGATAATGCTGTAAAGACGGGGCAACCGTAGTTCTAATAGCACATTTACTGAAGTATGCCAAGTGGCACGTTTTCCGGCAAAAAAAAATAGCATGTTTTGCAGAAAATCTAAATAAATTTCACGATTTAGTGTATCCTGCAGTTCAATGGGTCCTATTCAAAATCCAAGTCTTAGAATTAATATCGAATTGGTAATGGGAATTTTATTCCCGTGTCAAATTGCGGATTTTCCAATTCATCTTTTTTGCAAGACTTCTCGTCGGACCACAATATTTTGTCGATAAAATTTGGATCCTCTTGGGTTTTTTCGAACCATTGTCTGACAAAATTCAACGCTTTGAATATAGTCCTTTAGAAGAAGAGTTTGAACTGGTTGTAAATGAAAGGCATGTAAGTTGTTCCTTTTGAGCACCATTTGGACGCTTGATTTTGAGACCCTTTTTGCCCTTTCGATGGCTCTTACAAATGTAGAATGATCACTCTCGACAGCACGCAAAACCTCCTGATGTAGTTGACTTCTTCCTTGTCCTAGACTGTCCACCCTCCAAATTAGCCAAGTGAACCCGTATCAAAATCCGATGGTAAGGATGTATAGCATTTGGGTATCTCTCAGCATATATTCTGGTTGTTAATCTAGTGTTTGCTCTACATTCTCCATAAATGTAATTGTAGCATATTTTTTTCCGTTTTGAATTATTTCACTCCGTCATGTTTAAGAAAAAAAAAAGTAATTATCTAGTTTGAATGATTAATAAGCACCATTAATTACGATTCTTACAAACATACTACTTCCGGTTAAAATAAGCAAACATAAGTACAAGGATTAGCCAAGCATGGCGTCGCAAAGTTAAAGACCGCCTTTTTTAGCCAAATTTTATTTTACCCTTCGGGTAGGGGTTAAGAATTTACCCGAAGTAAGGTATGCTTGTCGTAAAAGGCGACTAAAATCCAATCTCCGTATACTGAGAACTACATAAGTATACAAAATATGCAATGGAAAAAACAAATAGATTAATTACCCCAGGTGGAAAGCCAGTTTCTTTGGCAAATCCATCCTCTTCGGAGGCAGGCTCTACGGATTCTGGGGAGAGCCATTTATTGCATTTGATAAATCCTTTCGCGAAAGCGCATAAGGTCCCTCGATCACCTCCATCTGTACCGAGAGTTACCGGCAGAAAGAGTCCACCGGTTGTGCCAAAAGGCACTAAAAGCGACTCACCGAAAACAAACAGTTTTGAGCAGGACAATTGTGAACTGCAAAAGAAGCTGAACGAAATGATAAGACTCTACGAAGAGCTTAAAAAAGAAGTCGAAAGTCTTCGTGAAGAGAACAAGATGTTAAAAACTTCTGAAAACATGAAAGTAAATACTCTAAGTCCACAACATCGAGATCGGCACGAATATGAAACTGATGAAGATGAACTTGCTCGGGAAACTGAAAAAAGTAGACCTTGTAAAAAACGGAAGGCTGAACAATCGCCTAAGTTTCAAAATCAGTTAAAACCAAATAAAATTACACGGAAAGATCAGTTTTCTGCGAATAAGAAACTTCCTCCACCGATAAACATCGTTGGTCAAGCGGATTATAACAAAATTCTTCCTATTCTGAAAGAAACGGCGCAAAAGAATTTCAAAGCTACATCCACTCACAATAATACGTGGAAAATTAACGTAAATGATTCAGATTCTTATAGAAAACTGTCGAAAAAACTCAGCGATGAAAAAATTGAATGGTATAGTTATTCAATTAAAGAAGAAAGACTAGAGGACTAGAGGAAAGACTAGAGGACTTCATCCCTCTTGTTCAAAAGAAGACATCCTTTCGGACTTAAAAACCAAAGCATTTAAGATTCTTGACGCAACAAATCTTTTGAAGCGAGAAAAAGGAATCGAAACCGCTTATATAAAACGCGCTCTTCCGCTTTTTATTCTAAGTTTCGATAAAAATGAAAATGTAGACAATGTTTATAATATTAAAACTATAATGAATATTGTTGTGAAAATCGAACCACTAAGAAAGAACAAACGCCTTATTCCTCAGTGCAAGCGATGTCAAGGTTTTAACCATACAGCAGCTTATTGTCAGAAGGACCCCGTTTGCGTTAAATGCGCGGGAAAGCACATGACTAATGTATGCCGTCTTAAAAAAGAAACTCCGGCTACATGCGCGAATTGCAAAGGTAATCATCCAGCAAATTACCGTGGCTGTGAGGTCGCAAAGGAAATGTTAAAGAGGCGCGAAGAATTTAGTAAGAAAACTAAAAAAAATACCTCAAAGCAAAACAAAGAATTAAAATTAAAAACCAAGACTAATACTCAAGCGTCGAGTAAAACGGACGGGAAAAATAATGAAAACGTTTTACCCTCAGAAAACATAAAAACAAAAAAGACGAACACGTACGCTCAAGTCACGGCGCCCGAAAAACCTACAACTATTAAACCTGACTCCGTTCAAAATGTATTTTCCCTTATACTTGAACGATTAGAAGAACAAGGGAGAATTAACACAATTATTCTTGAGAAATTGGACAAATTTGAGTCGGCGGCTCTTAAAACACCAAATTTACCGTAAACATGGATCAGTTGTCCCAACAACTCAAAATAATAACATGGAACGCGAACGGACTTACCGCAAAAATCGAAGAACTAGAAACGGTTCTACTTAACGAAAAAATAGATATTTGTTTGATCTCTGAAACTCATTTGAAAAAAGACTCAAATTTAAGTATTAAAGGTTATTCGGCTTACCACGCATGCCATTCATCCGAAAGAGCAAGGGGTGGTTCTTCCGTATTTATCAGAGAAAATATCAATCATTCGTTTGAGATAAATATCGAGCTCGATACAATGCAAGTTACTTCCGTTAGAATAAAAGTTAGACACGTATTTTTTAATATTGCGTCTATTTACTGTCCTCCTCGGTCCAAGATAGACAAAAACGATTTTAAAGATCTTTTCAACGCTTTAGGTCCAAAATTTATTATTGGCGGCGACTTCAATTCGAAACATTCATTTTGGGGATCACGTTGCATTTCGACGAAGGGTAGACAACTCTACAAAGCGGGTATGTTTGAAATTTGAAAAACTTACTAATTATGTGTTACTAGGTAGATAATATATATTTCAAAGAATCATTTCTAAAGGGTCTGCCAAATAACTTTTTTTTTTGAAAAATGCTATAAAAACATCGAGTGTAACTTCGGCTGTGTGGCAAGAAGCGCCGCCGTCCTGTTGAAACAAAATTTTGCCAATATCCCCCTCCTCCTTTTGTGAACAAAAATTCGTTCAACGATCGCCATTGAATGTAACGGCCACTCCTTAGGTAATTTACTACCCGGGTACACGGGAAAATGATTCCCCGGTTAGAATTATCAGCACTAGTCGAAAGTAGGGATTCGTGGAAATTTCAAAAAAAACCGCAGTTCTAGAAAACCGTTATGATAAACAATTTACCAAATTTTAAAAGGTCATGACATGGCCTATCACTGCATTCAATTTTGGATCATCCTTTACGGGACACCCTGTATAAACTGTTGTCATTTTTGTAAGTCAGTATTTTGTTCGCATTTATGTCAAGGAATCAACTCTTCCACATTACCACAATCCTACAGCGGACATCCAATGTATTTAAGCATTTGTCGAAATAAGTATGTAATGCACTTAACACCAATTAAATTTTTTAACTGAACTCATTCAAATAACCTAATTTGTAGCTATATTGTACATGTACATTGTGTAGTGTAGCATATACCTAAAAGTCCTCACATTGAACAATTGTTATCAAAAACAGTCAGAGCTGAGTTTATAAATTTTAAAAAACGAAAAATATAATAAAATTGGGTTAAGTGTATTTCTATGAATACCAATAAATAACAAGGAAAAAGAAAACGAAGAGAAAACAAAAACAAAAACCAAATCTGAGATCAAACAACTCTCAAAAAACTGAACACTTAAAATGGAAAAGCTGTCGTGTGAATTGAAATGGGTTCTACATTTTTCCATGAATACATTCATTGATTTGTATGAATTTCTGTTTTATTTTTCACTGACCTTCTTCGCAGGAAATGAGTTTTGAACATAATCATACCAATCGATAAGAAAAGAGCAGAAACAAAAATGATATGATGTGATGTGTTGATATACCTATATTACAAATATTATTTATTTATGCCCATATACAAAGAAAGTGATGTCTTTGGGATTGAAAATGAACTTATTGTAAATATACATTTAAACTCGAAACCCAAAAAGGGCCATTGAGCAAAAATAAGAAGACCAAAAAATATATAGATACAATATAGAACACTATAGATGTTCACAAAATTCACAAAATGTCCAAGGATTGAAATTCTCTATAGAAGACGTTTTTGTTGCTGATGCTTAGAATCAACCATTATCTTGTTTTTGGTGATGATAACAAAATGCCAAAATCCATTGTTAATGGTCAAGGTCATAAAAGAAAAGATGGTCAATAGGTCCTGGCAATTTTACTATGCACAACACAATAAATTAGGGGCTTAATTGTCAAACATATTCCTATTTATCGATTGTTGGGGTAAATGCTAAAAGTGTTGTTTCTTGGAGGATTACTTTGTGTATAATTTTTGTGTACTCTCTTTTGTACATTAGGGTGATGGTTATAGGCTTTGAAATTGTCTTTAAAAGATTTCCGATATTTATTTGTGTACTATTTGTGTAAGCTCTTAATTTATTGTATAGGTACTCAAGGGGTTTTCCAACTAGAGGTTTAGTTTTGTTATTAATAAAACGTGTATTTTTTAAGAGAATTCAATGAATATTTATTCCATTCTAAGGAGTTGTAAATTGTCGTTGTAAATTTATTCCGACGGCACTCTGCACACCCAAGAATTTAATGAGACAGATTGTGGCGTGTAGCGGGAAAAGAGAAATCCATTCTAAGAAGGAAGGTGTACAATAGACAATACAAATAGCCAAATTGCCGACAAGACTATACGGTTACAGAACCAAAACTTTTATTACAAACTTTTCTATGACCAATTCGCACATTTGCTAATTTATAACCTCACTAGCTTCACGAATTCTTTCCTAAAGGTCTTGAAATGATTGTGGATTTTAAAACACAAGATCTTTGTGGACAATTGTTATCACATTTTAAAAACGTTAGACGGTCAAGAAAATTTCTTGCAAAATTGCGATTGTTTCTTTGCTTGTGTGGCACAAAGAGCCGTCTTGGGAAATTTAAAGTAAGTTCGTCCACATCAATAACACTAAACGTTAACATGTTAAGGGTATTAATAACCCCTAAACCTGGCTATATGAGTCATTTATTATAATTAACTTGCAGAATCTGTTTACCATAATAGTTGCACCAACCTTGTTTTCGAAGAAGTAATGCCAATTCACACAGTCATCGCGAGTCCAAAAATCGCAACAAGCAATTGCGCGTGGATGTTAGAGAGGTTTTTTACCAATCATTTTTAGATTTTCCAAGCCCCGAAACCGGTGATAAAATAATAAGGTTAATGTAAAACACAACCTTCTTCTTTGCTAGGCACACACTTTTTATTCTCTTCTTCTTAATTGGTAATTGACATTTGTACATATAGATATTACAAACTAGACTAGAGAGAGTGCGTTCAGTGATAGTTAGATAATAATAGATATATAACAGTCACCCCTCTTTAACAAATTTCAATTCTTACAACTAATACAAAAACTCTTAAAGCAAATATTATATTCAGATTCGTTTGTTTACAAATTAATTTAAAACTTTAATGTAATTATATTTTCAGATAACTTTGAAGTAATACAATACTTTTAATTAACACAAGTTATTTATAAAATTACTACTAGTATTACTTTTATTTCAAAATAATTCAAATAATAAAATAATTAAATAATTGTTATATTCTTTTAATTACTAATTTTCAAATAAGTTGTAATCGTTTTTTTTTTTTTTTTTTTTTTTTTTTTTTTATATACATATATAATTCAGTTTTTTAAATTCATTTTGATTTAGTTTGATCGAATTTTGAATTATACGTTAAACGTTCTGGTTTTTTTCTTTGTCTTATTGGTCTAATCGGTTTCGAAATTGTCATCGGTTCTGTAACTTTTGGTTCTAAATTCGTGTCTTTATTTAAATTCGGCTGAGTTATGTTTTCAAAAGGTTTTGTTGAGTTTTCAAAAGGTTTTGTTGAGTTTTCAAAATGTTTTGGTTCTTCAATTATTGTGTCGTTCTGTTTTGGTTCTTTAATTTCAAATAGTTTAGGATTTTGACTTATATCATAATGGTATGGAATTTTATCTTCTTGAGGCGCTTCAATGCCTGAGCCTATTCGGTGTATTTGGTCGATGTGACGTTTCCAAATCCGTCCATCATCTAACTTGACAGTATAATGAAGCGCACCAAGGACCTCCATTATGATTCCAAATTGATATTTTGAGTTACAACTATAGTCGCGAACCGAAACCCGATCGTTGACAAACAGTTTTCTAACATTATCTCTAATTTCTTTTGTATTTTGAAGGTAAGGTTCCTTAGGAACTATTAAATCCAGACGCGAACGTATTTGTCTTCCAAACATTAAAAATGATGGTGATTCCCCTGTAGTGGCATGGGGAGTGCGTCGATAGTTTAATAAAATATTACAAAGTTCTTTTTCAATTTCTGAGGGCTTGCAATTTATAGTTTTAAGTTTATTTTTGAACGTTCGAACGTTTCGTTCTGCCTGCCCGTTCGTAGCAGGATGATAAGGGGCACTTCTTTTATGTATGATACCATTCATTTTTAAAAATGTTTGGAACTTTTGAGAAGTAAATTGTACCCCATTATCACTAACCAGAACTTCCGGAATACCGAATTTAGAAAAAATTTGACGACACTTATCAATTGTTACGTCAGTGGTAATATTTGGCACAATGTGTACTTCTGGCCATTTTGTATATGCGTCGATTAGTATGAAAAAATACTTTCCCATAAAAGGACCTGCGTAATCGATATGAACGCGTTCAAACGGAGTTTTGGCTGCTTCCCAGATGTGCGTTGGAACTTTCTTTGGGTTTGGCCTTGTTGACTGGCATTTTATGCAGTCTTTCGAAATATTTTCGATGTCCAAATCGATTTTCGGCCACCAGCAAAAACTTCGTGCCAACGCTTTCATCCGGGTTATGCCAAAATGAGCCGTGTGAAGCTTTTCAAGAACGCGTTTTCTTAAAGGTTTTGGAACGTATACTCTCAGACCTCGAAGCAAGCAGTTTTGTTGTAGGGTGAATTCAGTTTGTTCAATGCCAAATCTTTTATCTGGGCTTATAAATTTACCAAACCTAAGACCTTCAATTAATTCCCCTACCTCTTCATCTTTTTTAGTAGCAGCTTGTAGCTCGGCTACCGACACAGGCAAAGTTTCGATGGCATTCATTTCGATTACCTCAACTTCATCTTTTTTAGAACTGAGCTCAGACAGCGGTAGTCGAGATAAAGCATCGGCGTTTGAATTTTCAGAAGATTTTTTATAGCGTATATCATATTCAAAAGACTGTAAAAAAATTGCATAGTGTTGCATCCTGGTTGCCGAAAGTGTTGGCAACCCTTTTCCAGGTGCCAGAATTTGAGTGAGAGGCTTATTGTCTGTAAACAATATAAATTTTCTCGCATAAACATATTGGTAGAATTTTCTAATGCCAAAAATGATCGCATAGGCTTCCCTATCTATCTGCGTATAACGTTGTTGAATTGGCGAAAGTGTTTGAGAAGCAAATTGTATTGGTCTTTCACTACCATCAGGAAAAATATGGCTCAATACAGCTCCAACGCCAACTGGACTCGCATCGGTTGCCAGCACTAACGGCAACCTTGGATCGTAATGAACTAAATATGTTTCCATTTGAATTTTTGAACGTACGGTTTCAAAAGCTTTGTCGCAACTACTATTCCAGGAAAATGGAACATTGTTTTTGAGTAAGTTGTTAAGTGGATACAAGATCGTACTCAGGTTTTCAAAAAATCTGCCATAATAATTAACTAAACCGATGTATGCTCGAACTTCATTTATTTTTCGGCTTTGGCATTTCAGTTATTGCATCGATCTTTTTCTTTACTTTATGGATACCATCGCGGTCGATCTTGTATCCACAATACTCAATTTCGCTAGCCAAGAACTCACATTTTTCAAAATTTACTCTCATGTTGTACTTGCTTAATCGTGATAAGACTTCTTCGAGACGCTGAAGATGAATAACATCGTTTGGAGCAGTTATCTTGATATCATCTAAGAAAACCGAAACGCCCTCGATATCCTTGAGGATTTCCTCAATTATGTTTTGCCACTTTGCAGGACCGGACGCGACTCCATACATAAATCTAGTTGGCCTGTACAAACCCCTGTGAGTACTCAACGTAAGAGGCTCACGATCATCGGGATGAACTTCTAATTGTAAGTATGCCTTACTAAGATCTATTTTGGAAAATTTTTTACCGCCTGCCATGGACGCAAACAATTCTTCTATTGTTGGCAAGGGGTGTTCTTGAACAAAAATTTGCGGATTTAAAGAGATTTTATAATCTCCGCATATTCGAACTTTACCCCCCTGTTTTCGAACGGGGACAATGGGAGTAGCCCATCTTGATGTTTCAACCTTTTCAATTATGCCATTTTTTTCTAATTCGAACAATTCTTTTTCGACTGCATCTCGCAAAGCGAAAGGAATTTTTCTTGCCTTTATAAAGACAGGTTTTGCATCAACACGTAAAGGAATGCGAGCTTGAACATTATTTATCTTGCCCATTGAGTTTTCAAAAACTGAAAAATACTTTTGTTTGAGCTTTTCGATTTGAACAGACATAGTGTCATTAATAGACGAAACCTCTTGAGGTTTTTCACAAGAAAATAATTTATTCCAATCCAATTTAATGCTACGTAACCATTCGCGACCTAACAACGGCTTTCGGTTCGACTCGACAACGTATAGCTTAAGTTCACAATTGTTTTCATCGGACTTTACGTTAAACCTTGACATGTCTTTAACAGAACGAACAAAGAAGAACCCTAACACTTTAATTATTGTACCACAATAACTTACCAGTTTTGTGTCTGGTGTATTTAATTTCTCACATGGGAAATATTTTTGTTTATCATCGCAGCTAATTATTGTTACCGGAGAACCACTGTCAATTTCGAAACCTAGGATAGAAGAATTTACATTTAGTTCAATAAAAAGTTTATTTCTTAAATTAAGTGATTCTAAATTAAAAATTTCTTCTACTGACTCTTCTCTAGTTTGATCATCTATATCTATATAATTTGTGTTGTTCGATGCTTTAAAGCAAACTGCTTTGTGGTCTTTGCTTCCACAGCGATAGCAATACGATTTCTTTTTGTAATCAGCGGCTTTTACATCAGCCTTCGATTGGGAACCATATTTTTTTTCAAATTTATTTGTAGTTTGTTTTACCTTGGACTTATTTTTTTGTTGAATGTAGCTTACAGGTTGTCCCTCTCTTTGTTGTTGGATCTCTGCTCCCCCTTGTGCTGATAGCTCCATAGTTTTTGCAGTGACTAAAGCTTTGGATAATGTAAGCATTGGTGTCTCCAATAAACGGTTTTGTATTCTTGGACTTCGTATTCCAAATACGAATTGATTTCGGAGAGCTGTCTCCAAATAATTGCCAAAATTGCAGTGTAGTGCTAATTTCCGTAGAGCGATGCAAAACTCTTCCACGGTCTCTGCGTCTTTTTGCTTACGCAAGTGAAAACGATAGTTTTCCATTATTTCTAATGGAACTGGATCGAAGATCTCTGAGAGAATTGTGGTGACGTCGGCGTAGGCTTTGTCCTTGGGTTTTTCAGGCGCTATTTTGTCGGAGAGAACATCGAATGTTTCTTGGCCTATGTAGTGTAGAAGCAGGTGTATTTTTTTGTCTTCGGCTGTTCCAACTATCTCCATTGCGCCTTCGAACCTTTCAACCCATCTGGACCATTGTGTTTTATTTTTATCGAATTTCTCGAAAACTGAATAATCCGACATGATTTTCTTTTTAAGTTTTATTTGTTTCTTTAAAAAAATTGTAATATATTTTTTTTTGCAATCACGTGTAGGTTAAGTTGAAGGTTATGTAAAACAGCGTATAGGTTAGTTCGTGTGCAGATTGAACGTTCTTCTTGTATGTATGTTTATTTTTTTTTTTTTTTGTACTTTTTTGTTATGCGTTTTTTTAAACAAATTATGCAAATTACTGTAGTAATATTTAAATATAAAATTTTAATACTTTAAAAGATTCTAACCATCCTCGTCGCCACTAATGTAAAACACAACCTTCTTCTTTGCTATTCACACCCTTTTTATTCTCTTCTTCTTAATTGGTAATTGACATTTGTACATATAGATATTACAAACTAGACTAGAGAGAGTGCGTTCAGTGATAGTTAGATAATAATAGATATATAACAAAGGTTTTTCAATAAGGGCGGGTAGACAATGTCGATCGTGGCGATTGCTGTGCGCCACGTAGCGCCGTCATGCTGGAACCACATGTCGTCTAGGTCCATATGGTTCAATTTGAGCCTCAAGAAACTACTTATTATCGTTATTTAGCACTCGCTGTTAACGGTGACCGCCTCACTAACGTCCTTTTTAAAAAAGTACGGACCAATCACGCCGCCAGCCCAAAATCCACACCAAACTGAACTTTTTGAAAATGCACCTGGTGAACCTCGATTGGATGAGTGTCATCCTATCTACGGCAATTTTGCTTGTTAACACAGCCATTCATCCAAAAATGAGCCTCGTCACTAAAGATGATTTTTCGACCAAAATTGGGGTCCTCTTCCAAACGATTCAATGCCCATCAGTCAGCGAACAAACGGCGTTGTCTATGGCCATGAACTTTGAGCTCCTGGGTCAGTTGGATCTTGTACGGGTGTAGGCCCAAGTTCCGACGCAAAATTCGGTTGGCGGGGAATAGACTGCCCCAGGTTCTGCTGTACACTTTCACGGACCGCGGCGATGTTCTTGGCTGATCTTGCGTTCCTTGAACGTACGGGTGTTGGCTGATTGTTTACTGAACCGGTCGTCTCAAATTTGGCCACCAAACGTTGAAGAGTCAACTGTGAAGGGCCGCCACGCGCCCGCCAATTGAAAACCCTTTAATTAACAAAGCCTCCGAGGTAAAAATGAGCCTTATCAGTGAAGATGATTTTTCGGTGAAAATCCGGATATTTTTGATGCATTTCAAGTTCAAGGACCCAATCAGCGAAGATGAGATGTTACTGGTGATTAACTGACATGAGTTCTTGTAGTTACTCAAATTTAAGAAGTAGTACCCGTTGCGTGATGGTAAGTGCGGCGGCGGCCGGCGGACTGTCTTGCTAGAAGTCTTGGATTCGATCCCTGCCTATGTCACCTAAAGTTTTTTCACGGGTACTGCAACTTGCCTCAATTAGAAGACGTGGAACGACCTAAAGTTTTTTTCACTGATACTGCCTCTTACGAGGAATTGACAAATCCTCCAAGAGTAATTCTTGTCATGAAAAGTGCTTTCTAAAATTAGCCGTTCGGATTCGGCATACAAACTGTAGGTCCCCTACAGCCCTGCAATTACTCGCACTAAGGAGTGGTTGAGAGTTGTGAGTCACTAGGCCCTGGTTCTCTACGGACTGTTGTCTAATTTATTTTAAAGATCTAAGAAAACTAAAAATTAAATGCGTTTTGAGAAGAGTACACAAGGAGCATCGGATAAATTTTGCAAGGGAGTATGTTACTTCGGGCAGTGAAGAAGGTCATTTCCAAGAATGAAAAGCATTTTTGGAACCATGCCTTAGATTTTCCAAAAAGACAAAGCCCTCCTTCAAACTTCGAGGGTTGTTATAAGATGAATTCAATCAGATGACGCGGAACTTTTGTCCTGGCCCTTATATTCACCGCACTTTAATAAAACTGAAAACGTTTGGCCATGGATTTTTTATAAAGCTTCCGGGAACAACACTTCCACCAGCTATAAAAAATCAATTCCAAAATGTGTGGACTCATCCTAGTGGTTGGCTATATGTATAGTTTAAACAAAGTGTAATGGATTCTGTGGAATGCCTTCAATACGGTCCAAACGCGCTTAAGTTTGAACATTTTGATTACATAGTTTTCACCT
Organism: Eupeodes luniger; assembly: GCA_951509635.1. Classification (NCBI taxonomy): domain Eukaryota; kingdom Metazoa; phylum Arthropoda; class Insecta; order Diptera; family Syrphidae; genus Eupeodes; species Eupeodes luniger. The sequence continues at coordinate 91,386,617 of OX608074.1, forward strand.
ATTTTTAGCAAATTTTACGAATTTCAATGCCTTGTTGAAGCGTTTCTCGCTCTATTTTAAGTAATGAAGTCATTTAAAATTGTAAAGTGTCAAAAGATGACAGCTGTAAAAGTTGCAACTTCCCAAATAGCGTGCTGTTCAAAATGAAACCTGTTATTGGAAAACCCTTCATAATAATATGACATTTAGTTTCATTCAGATAGTATTTCAAACTAACGTCAGTGGATTTGCCTGATCTAAGTTAGTGCAATGCTTTTGAAAGATAATGTTCTTGGTGACAGTTTCAATCTTAATTTGAACAAATTCAGTGCCAGAACAAATTACTGTATCAATAACTTACCGTTTCGTGCTTGAATGAGACTTGCGGCACATAGAGCACGCGATGTGATTAATTCATCAAAAAAAAACAGTTGACAAACAATTAAATTCCACGATATGCTGAAAGCAACTTGTTAACAAAAGCCCCCTTGTGCGTGTGATTTGACGCCTTAGAATGTGTAGAGAACTGGAAATCGTATTCAAATACCATGGCATACCATAAAATTATCTGTCAATTAAAACAACCTTTTCATGGATCATAAATAACAAGTTTATCATTGCAATCTTGAATTGAAAATTACCCGCCTGGCAGAGAAAAAATGAAAATTTTATAACTAAAGCATTCACATTAAAAAAATTGGTGTTATTTAAATATCCTGTCAAATCGAATTTTAATTTGTTCTAATAATTTTAAAGTCTTTCAGGATCAGTGAAAGAATACATTTTCTAACATTGACAGTTTCGTCATTAGTTAAAGGGTTCGTTCATTGTTAAAGTTAAAAGTTGACAAGTGTCAATTGAAAAACAAAAATTAATTTTTCAGTTGAAGAAGTTTTTCTATGCATTTCCCTTATAATTATTAATTTTGTAATGAATACATTTCCATAAAACAAAAATTATTTTTTTTCAGGAAACCGTTGAAGACACTGGATCTGAAAGCGCCTCAGGTGATATAAATAAGAAATCTAAAAGAAGACGTCGATATTTACAAAAACGACGATCTGTTGTTAACCCTGACGAAAACTTTTATTTTTACTGGCTCATGGTGCTAACTGTATCGGTTTTATATAATTTGTGGACGTTAATTGTGAGACAGAGTTTTCCAGAGCTGCAAGTGAGTATATAGCCAAAAAAAAATAAAACATTCCTCTTAGGATAAAAATGCAAAATGTTTTTATTAAAAATAATTTGAACATTTCTGTAAATCGATGTTAATATTTCTCCATTTGAAAAATTCTCGTAAGTCCTGTGCATTTTTAATTTGTCTTAAACATTATAAGGTACGTTTATTTTTTGATTTTAAGTAACTTGTATTTCGTGTTTTTAATTTCTTTCTTCATACCCAAGATTAATAGTAGTCTTATTTCTAGGATTCATTTAAATAGTTAAACATCTTACAAAAAATTGAGGTTCAAGGTTCATTACTTATCCAGTCACAAACTTTGAAGACTTCACGAAGACAAAAACATTCCCATACACTGACAGTGACAGGTAGTTGGTTATTTAAGCGTTAAATTCGAAAAGCAACCCCTTCTTTCAAATGAAATAGGAAAATCACGAAAGAAAATATTGTTTCACAAATCACAACAGTTTGATTTACTTTTTCACGCAACACGCACCTTAGTTTTCTATTATTTGACCTCTTCCAAACCATTTTCGGTTCAAAAATATAAATGGAATGACTTGGCGGCGGCGCGCGGTGGCAAGAAATTTGCAATAAAAACAACTCATGGTATGGGGTGATTGATGTGATGTTCTATAGGAGTTTGAAAAGAGATGTTTCAGTAGTGTAGAGTAAAAGAATTGAACTTAATTAAGATTTCGTTGAAAAATGACTTAAATGCTTGTAGCTCGGACGACCTCGTTATATAGCTATACACAAACATTCTAACAACACTTAAACAAGATATATTGAGCCTAACATAAATTTAGTGAATGATAATAAAAATTTAAAATATTCATACAATTTTAAGCTCGAGAGTAAGTTTTTCACTAACATATCTTTTTCATGTCGATTATGCTATCAGGTAAACTCAAGAAATCACATCTATACTAACTTTCTTAATGATTCCTTATATATCATTAACAAATTGAATTTGTAAAATAGATATGTTTGGCCTCAGTTATGCGACAACCAATCAATAAAATATTGACATACAATCCGCGTCAACTGAATGCGCACAAACATTTTTTGAAGCTACTTTGTGACATTTTTTTTGGGGCAATACGACGATTATGATTTCTATCGTTTTTTATGTCCTATCATAGAACAACATTTAACCCAAATCATAAAATAACATAACACCCAAAAGGAGTAAAATTGTTAAAAATGTCACTAAGAAAACTTCAGAAAGCCCAAGTAAAATATCATATCACCCAAATCAACTTTCAATGTCGTATCGTAACGCCCAAATTAAGAAGAGTCAAAAGGCCCAAAAGATTTTTTGTTGTTTGTCAAATTTTGTCTTCTTAATTTTTCAATGAATAAAATTTCTGAAAGTGAAATAAAGCCAAAAATATTTGTTACACTTTCTCGACGTTCCGTGTTTTTGTGTTTTTTGACATTTTTTTTCATTTAATGTTTTCGATAAAATTTAAAACTCAAAATGTCGTATTGCCCAAAATAAACAAAAATTTTGTCAGAATTCCCAAATGTTGAAACACGTGACATTTTTTGGGCGTTATGATATTTCAAAATTGATTTGGTCAATATGTCACTGATTGTGGGCTTTGTAACATTTTCTTCTGAAAAAGTTTTTGGGCGATAGAGCCATTTCAGGCGATATAACATTTAAAATATCTTGGCGTTATTTTATTGGGCAATAAGCTTCATAAAATCCAACAAAAATTGAATGCCCAAAGGTACGATATTGCCCAAATCGTACAACAAATTGTTAATAAAATTGTTTTGTACGCTCTGATATTTTTAATTTGGGCGAAAGACCTAGCTCCATAAAGGAGCTGTTCTAATATAGAGTCACTTATTATGAAACAGTTGATCTTGAGGTTATTGTATTAAAAATGACTGCTGCTAGGTATAAGAGTTAGTACCTACACTTTAAATTAGGTTGGTCATTAGTTTGAAGGGTAGTACCCGTGGTATTATGGTTAGTTCGTTGGACTGTCATGCCTTAGGTCTTGGGTTCGATCCCTGCTTATGCCGTCTAAAGTTTTTTTTCACGGGTACTGCCTCTTGCGAGGAATTGACAAATTCTCCAAGAGTAATTCTTTTCATGAGTTAGCCGTTCGGATTCGGCTTAAAACTGTAGGTCCCCTCCATCCATGACAACAGTACTCTCACACAGGAATGGTTGGGAGTTATAAGTCAATAGGCCATAGTTCTCAACGGACTGTTGCGCCACCCAATTTTTTTTTATTTTTATTAGTTTGAACCGCAGTGTTGGGACTTCTACCACTTAAGTGGTATTTCTACGACTTTTTGGTGTTCATGAAAATCTACCACCTAAAAAGCAAATTCTACCACTTTTTGCAACTCACCGTTCACCTATCATTAAACTCTACCTTCTACCATATACCATACGCATACGACTACAACTCCACGCGTCCACTCCACAAACACAACAGCATTATATAAAATCTCTATGATGGATTTCTCCCATGCACTTTTTCACCTCAGTTATCTTTCTTTTTCTCTGTGTTGCTGTTGTGTGATCTTCCTTGTACAGATCTTACTAATCTCTGTATAAAATAGATTGTTTACTTTTGCCACAGATAGATGAATATTATCAACGAAGATGTTTCATTTAATTTTCCAAGTATTTAATCCACTAATTTATTATCTTTGGAGTTTTGGATTTTAGAGTTTGGAGTTTTTACAAAAAATTATAAAAATGCGTAAATTTTTGATTTCAAAACCAAAAACGTAAGAAAAGCTGATAACTATAAATAACTCAGAACTAGTTTTTTAAAACTGATGAAATTGTTTCACAATGGCTTTTGATAAAAAACTTAAAAGACGGAATGGACAATTTAATTTTTGAAAACATATCTTCTTATATGTTGAAGCTTTGTTGCTTACCCCATAGCAGCGCTGCTGCTGAACGCAATTGTGATATTTGAAACTGAAAGAACTGAATTATTTTTTATTTATTTTTTTGTATTTTTTAATAATTTGTTGAATATAAGATTTACTACATAAAAATGGGTTTTAATTTCTACCACCTTTTTGACATCATTTCTACCACTCTTTTGCTTCTGCGAGGTCCCAACAATGATGGAGGAAGTACGCACTACCAAACTAACAAAAACTTGTTTTATTCCAAACCAATAATAATTTTCATTTTCGAACCTACGATATTCAGTTTACTCAAAAACATTAATTTTTCCTGGTATAAAAAGATGCAAGTGTGGAAAAAAAACTAGGTTAGGTTAAGATGGCTGCTGACAAGAAAAGCCGAAACATTTAGACCAATAGTTGGCCCGTTGTGATACCACATGCATTTAAAGATCTGCCCTACTTGTTTACAACCAATTAGTGCTAGCTATGAAGCATTTGAGACAATAAATGTCAGAATTTCTTAGATCACTATTATTATTGTAGTAAAAGTCTCATAGGTGGAGTCTTGAACATAGAACGTGATACACTGCCTTCTCTTCTGCTTCGTCTATGCAGCTTCTGTGAAAATCGTTTGCAGAAGCTACAAGTCAAAAAGCATGTCTACCTATTAGGCAGTGTCCTATAAGAATACCTATAACAATGCTAATGTGCAATCTACCAACAGAAATTTGTTGGTTGCTAGAGCGTTTAGCATCAAGCCTTCGCTAAATTAATTTAGTTGACAGACAAGTGGATGGTATTAGTCCATATATGGTCTCTTTTCTTCATGGTATTATGCCTTAGTATAAGCTTACAAGTAGCTAAGGGTGTACCTTTGTTGAATTTGTTGTCGAACAAAGGTAAAATTATTCCAATTTTTGAAACTTCGTCAGTCTTGCAGTCTCTACGACCCGGCACCCAAATCAAGTGAATGTTGAACGGTTTTGCCATCTCCACAAGAGATGATCGACAGTTTCGGGCTGTTATTGAGTTTATTGAGACAGAGTTCATTGACAGCCAACACAGAGCTTCTTAAATGGCCAGAAGTTCTGCTTGGAACACGCTAGAGTACATAAATGGGAAAACGGAAATAGAAACCAAGATTTAGTCTGTCGCCTTTTACCGACCCTGACGTATGCTTTAGATTAGACCCATCTGTATTATAGAAGTGAAATGCTTCGTCTTCCAAAAATTATTCATTCTCCCAGGTAGATTATGGAAGGTATGGACACTTGGAAGTTTTTTTTTGAATTGGTGATGAGGGATTATGTAGTCGTTAAAGATTTGAATGAGTTCACAATAGTGAAATGGCCAGTTTTGTTATTGATCCACTGCGAAGAGGTTTTAACCCGAATGGCTGTTTTAGTGGCCGATTGATTACTAAAGATATTTTTCAATGTTCAGTTCAGTCCACCATACAGCATACTGCTAAAGTCTAATGAAAAAAATATATATCCAGTGTGTAATGTGTGTTTGAAGACCCCATTTACTATCAATAGCTATTTTATACGAAAAAAGATCCACAATGGCTTTGCTTATACTTTCTTCAATGTTAGATCTCCAGCTTAATTTCTTATTCAAAATCAGATCCAAGTATTTTGCTTCGTCTGAAAATTTAAGCTGAATACCGTTTATATGAAGAGGTGTTTGTTTTTTGGAAAATTCTTTTGAAAAACAAAACCATCAATATTTGGAAAAAATGTTAAAAGTATCTTGAAAAAACTGTGCATATTCAGTTGGCACTGAGTGTATATTTATATTTAATTTTTGATTGAAAAACCGAAACTATTATAATAAATTTATTTTGGAAATGTAATTTTGTTTTCTTTATTTTTGCAGCAAGCAGTTCCACGATTTTGGTTTTTGTGTGATATTCTTACAGATGTTGTGTTTATTTTAGATGTTGTTGTACAATTGCGCACAGGATATTTAGAACAAGGATTGATGGTAACAAATTAATATTTAACATATTTTTTTTTTAATTTGTATTAAATTGTATTATTTTGTTTAAGGTTTACGACGATAAAAAACTTGCTTGCCATTACATGCAAAACAGACATTTTTACCTCGATCTTGCAGCTCTAATTCCATTAGATTTACTTCAGTTAAAATTTGGAACGCATCCAATTTTACGTTTTACACGATTTTTTAAAGTGAGATTATATTTTAGGATTTTGTTTTTTTATTGTTTTTTTGTATTTAAATTACATGTTTTATTTTTTTAATTTTTCAGGTATACCGTTCAATAAAATTTTATTATATAGTTGAAAGTCGTACCGTTTGGCCGAATTTGTGGCGGGTGGTTAATTTAATTCATATACTTTTGATTCTTGCACATTGGTTTGGTTGTTTTTATTATTTACTATCAGAAGCTGAAGGATTTCAAGTAATTTTATAAATTTTATGCATGTACAAATATTTGTTTTAAACTAAAATTTTCTTTTTGTTTAATTTATATAGGGTGATTGGGTATATCCTTATCGACCAGGAGATTACGCTACCTTAACACGAAAATATTTAGGAAGTGTTTATTGGTCAACATTGACGTTGACTACAATTGGGGATCTACCGACACCCGAAACAAATGCTGAGTAAGTTAAGTTGTTTATATTTTTAATTAATAAGAAATTTAATACACTAAATTTACAGTGTTTTAAGTTCACACTATTTAATATTTAATAAATATGTATTTACCTCGGGAATATATTAATATATTAAACTTCACATACTCGAAAAGCATATAGTGTTTTACTATTTTACCCTATCAGGGTACAAACAAATGTAGACTTAAGAAATCGAGCTAAAGAAATTTTTACTTAGTCATTAATTTCCAAGTTTAACCAACAAACATCTTCAGGATTATCAGTTTGATAACTCTAACCTTTTTATATTGAATTGTAGTGTTTATTAGATTTTGGTCCTACTATTGTGTTATTAAGTTAATGGTTGCAAACAAAACTCTAGAAATAAGTTGTCTGTGCAAAATGTAAAAATGATTAAGCCAAAAAGAATAGTGCAAATAGAACTTATTTCAACAATCTTCAAAAATTTGGATTTGGTAAAAAGTTTAATGCCTTACTAAACCAATCTAAATGATCTTTAAGTTTTGGTTTTGTGATTTTTAAGTACACTCTTCCAACACAAAGTTTTCTTCGAAAAAGGACACTTTTCCAAAAAAAATAACAAACAATTATTTAAATGGCTTTATTAAAAGGGTTATGGTGAGCTTTCATGTTTTTTATCAAAAAGGTTCACCATTGATATTTTAAAAGTTTAAATTGGTACTCCTCAAATACGCTCAAAAATGGCTAAGGCCGCTTTATCTTTTGCACAATGAATTGTTTAGTTATATTATTCTATTCAATGTTATGAGTATAAAAAACACACATAAATACATTTTAACTTTGTAATATTCATTTAAATTTTAAGACCATCAGACTCGGTGGACGGCCCAAGATCTCTACCAAGACGCGGTATTAAATCGAGATTACTTCAATTTGGTTCAAATTACGGGTATGCAAACTACAACATCTTTTGGTGTTCATTAAAAGTTTAAAATATTATATTAGTGATCGTTGAGGCTGTCCGCCTGGTAATGGTTTTAAATAGAAAAATTATTATGAAAAATTTCACAAAACTTTCACCACTCACTTTTTAAATCCAAAGTTTTCGAATACAGAATTTTTAATGAAAGCGACAGCCTTCAACGGTTATTGATATAATATTAATTCTTCATTTAAAATTTTCAATTTTCATTCAAAACTCGAAAACTTTGAATTTTAATTAAAGTGGTTCTCGAGATTGTACCGATTTTACTAAACTTAAATAATATCTTGTTTTCATTTTTCTTTTGCAGATATCTTTTTACAATAACAAGTTACTTAATAGGTGTATTTATTTTTGCTACCATCGTTGGACAAGTCGGTAATGTGATAACCAATCGCAATGCAAATCGTCTAGAATTCGAAAGACTTCTGGACGGAGCCAAGACGTATATGCGTCATCATAAAGTGCCTGGTGGCATGAAACGACGGGTGTTACGATGGTATGATTACAGTTGGTCGCGCGGTCGAATTCAGGGCGGTGGCGACATTAATACAGCCTTGGGATTACTTCCCGATAAGCTGAAAACCGAATTGGCCTTACATGTTAATCTAAGTGTTCTGAAAAAAGTAACTATTTTCCAAGAGTGTCAGCCAGAGTTCCTACACGATTTAGTACTTAAAATGAAAGCGTATATTTTTACACCGGGTGACTCGATATGTCGCAAGGGCGAAGTAGCTAGAGAAATGTTTATCATAGCTGATGGCATTCTAGAAGTCTTAAGTGAGACTGGAAAAGTTCTCACAACAATGAAGGCTGGAGATTTTTTTGGTGAAATTGGAATCCTTAATCTTGATGGATTAAATAAGTAAAGTTTCTGATTTTCTTGTTCATATGAATGTGTGACATTTTCTTCTTATCATTTAGGCGAACTGCAGATGTCCGATCGGTGGGGTATTCTGAGCTATTTTCACTGTCCAGGGAGGATGTGCTGGCTGCGATGAAAGATTATCCTGAAGCACAAGAAATTCTACAGTCTCTGGGGAGAAAGCGTCTCATGGAGGTTCGATGTGTGAATAAACGGCACGCAAAAGCTCAAAGCGACAAGGAAGCAGCGGCAAATCTGGCTCAACAACTCGCAGACGAAAAAAACCCCGCCCATCATCATCATCACCACCATCATAATGGTGAAAGTGCTCCTAGGAGTATGGTCGATAAAATTCGACGTGATGTCAAAGGATTTAGGAGTGTGCTGAAGAAATCAAGGTAAGTTTAGGAAGTAGGGCGTTTTTTATTCAAATTTTCATCTTTAAATTTTGTTCAGAGCATTACGACGGAGCAACGAATCCCTAGAGATGCAACCTCTTCATAGTGTTCCACCGAAGAATGAAAAATCTACCCTTAAGCGAATATCAAGGGTTTACTCAGATGAAAATGATCGACATGAAGATACTCCTCCTCCACTTCCACCAGAACATCGTGAGAAAACACCAAGTCCTATTGGTGCTGGTTTGCCTTTGTTACAGCGTCTTCGATTGTTAAAGGAAAAACAGGTAAGACTAGTCATTCTTTAATTTTAATGTGGTAGAGCAGCTTTTAAGGTTATTATGCAAAACGCGGTTACTTGCATTTTGATCACAATTCAATATATCAATATTGTTTCGACTTGGCTTAATTTGTTTTTTTATTGTTTTCGTACAGCAATCCCTTGCTTGAAGCACTCAATAATTATTTTACTTTCAAAGCTTCGAAGGCTAGAATACAGAATATTATTTCATTTTTAAATTAATTAATAAAATCTTCAAAAGTTATTTCAATTCTCGGTTATATGGAAAAATCAACATCGGAAAAAGAAGATTGACTCATAAAAGTCGGTCGGTCAGAAATCAAGTTCGGTCCTCTAAAGAGTTCCAATAGCGTTCAATTAGCCATGTCCAATTTTCAAAAAAATATTTCAAAAGTTGTATTTAACTTTTTATAGTTAAAAAATGCCCTAAAAGACCGAGAGTTGAGGGCTTATTTTTGGCGTGAAAAGAAAACATTTGATATTAAAGTTGTAGGAAGTCTTAGTAAAGGTGATACCAAAAATGTAGTGGCCGCGTTTCTGAAAAAAAGTGAATCAAAAATACAACTTCTCCGAAAGTTGAAATATTGAGAAATCCACTTAAAATGCATTGCACTTTAACGTCTACGCCGCAGAAGTCGCCGAAACTCGTTTTGGCGTTTTTAGGCTTTTTTAAAATCCACTTGAAATTATTGGTGTCATCCTGAAGCCCTCGACTCTCTGATTACGAATACATATGTATGTACCTGATAGATGTATAAGCGACCGAATTTTCCCCGTAGACGACACCGAAAATTCGTTTTTGAGGGTTCATTGGACTTTTGGCAAACCATTTTAGATTGGTCGTATTTAAAATCCCTGAGTTCGAATATAATTCATAAATTTATTGTGGATAAATTTAAATCCCAAAAAATACAAGCTTAACTAGCAGAAGTTTTAACCAAAAATATCGCGAATCGTTTATAGTAATTCATCAATCGTATTTTAAAGGTAATTTGAAAAGAATGTAAGTTACAAACTGTTTCAATCTGAAATATGAAATTGTAACTGACTACTTACTATCTCGATTTGAGTCACGAATGATAATTTGTGTATTATCAGTTAGAATGTAGAGGTAATGTCTTGAAATCTATGCCAATACAAAGGGTTTGGCTTCCGAAAATAACATTCAAACTTTCGGACGTCGAAGTTTCGCCAAACCTTAAAAAAAATGCGAAATTGAAATATAATTTTTTAATGTAATGATAACCTCCGCGTTTTTGTGCGTGTTTCTTTAAAGTTCGGCTTAACTTTCGATTGCGATATATTTTTTGGACTACGCCTATTATCTAAAGATTTGCTTAAAAAAGCCGCATTTTTAATCACGTGGGTCTAGACAATGTGGCTTCCTAGACGTCTGGCATGCACATATTTGCAAAAATTAGCTCTCAGCTCTTAGACTTTAAGATAAGTGTGTTCGGAATCAAATAACAATAATTTGGAAACTTCTACCTTCCTAACTGTGATTTGATAAACAATGACAAAAGCTTCCTTGATGTTAAACATTTGTTGACGTAGTTACTTTCTTGTATGGCAAGACCCGTCATCGACATGAACGACAGCCCTTATTTGAATCATTGAATAATAAAACATTCTTGAATTTCATAACTAAGTTTAAAAATTTCTATGACTAGAAACAACGATTTAGTGATAAGTCCGTTTTCAAAAAATTCATATAATACTTAAACGTCAAAATAAAATAATGGACAGCTTGCCATTTTCTAATAAATCTTACAACAGTCTTCAAGTTATAAACACGTCAATTTAGTTCACTTGTGGGTATGTTCAATGAACTTCGTTGCGAAAATAAATTACCATTTGAAATCAAAAACATGTCTTAAATGTGTTCACCGAACGTACCCTTTTTAGAATAGACATGAACATTTTGTTAGTGTCAAAGTTAAGGAGTTAAATTAGAATGGACTTGAACAATCTTAATTAGGCGATTGATATACAGGGCTATCCGTTTTGCGGTTTCAAAAGTAAACGTAAAAAAAACACATAAAATATTCTGTTCATGATATCGTCCCCTCAGAAGCAAACTGTCATAACTCAAAAATTTGCGATTTTGAGTTAAGTATACAGAAAAAATCAGTAAAAAAAATGCTATCTTTTGGTCAAACTGTCATAATAATACTTCTTTAACTGAAGGCGTGAGGGCGAAAGTGTCGTTGTGCATTTTTAATAACGTCCCTGAACTATTCATCAGTAAAATGACATTTTCAGTTTCATGTCACTATGTCAGCCGAAGAAGGAATGAATGAAACGAAGAGCTCAGTTTTATTTTCGACACTTTTTTATTTGTGGCACTTATCTTAAAGAATATTATTGAGGTATGATATAATTAATTTTTAGGAAAAGTGACACTTTGTTATTTGTGACACTTATCTAAAAAAATATTATTGAAGTATGAAAATTAAGTTTTAGGAAAAGTGACACTTTTCGTTATACGTCATTTCTCACACCAAAACCGTAATTATTTTTAATCCAAACGTCATAAGTCTTGCAATTTTTTTGTTTTTTTTTAAAGATTTTTAAAAATTTAATTATACCATTTGATAGAGGACAAAAAATTAATTTTTTTTTGTTCTACCACTTTAAGCTCCTTAGATAAAATCCAAATAAAAAATCATTTTTTAAGATTCAAAATTATTCAAATCGCTTTTCTGGAAAACTAAGAATTTTGAGTTACGACAGTTTGCTTCTGAGGGGACGATATTTTTTTTTATTATAAATTTTTAGCGTTAAAACTATTTGTTAAACACTAAATCATTTAAATGACCACCACGCTAATTGAGGTAATTATCGACCACTTTTTGACACATTTTGGGCTGTATCTCAGCCATAACTTGATAAAATTGATGCTTTTAAAAATTAGTTAATTTTAAGGGCTTGAAAAGGATACATTTTACAGTGGTCAGACAAAATATGAAGCAATATTTGACAATAAACGTATACATCAATTTTAATTATTGAAGTCCGCTTAACTAAATCTTATAAAAAGAAATTTATATTACTTACAATATTTTATATCTTTAAAAGCTGATTTGTTTATTTTTGAAAAAAAAATTGATTAAAGCTGTAATTTTGCATGAAACGCTTAAATAAGCTTTATATCCAATGTAAAAGGGATATCGTAATATTTTGTTTTAGTTTCGTATTATTTTTTTTTGTAATAACGCAAACGCAATGCTTTAATAATAAAATTAATAAAATACTTATGCAAGCATTTAAAAAAAGCTTAAAATTACTTGAAAAAAGCCACATATTTATCTTTATTTGCTTAACCCATTTTTTGTATGTCGTCTACCCCACTCCTAAAGTAGTTTCGTATGTGTTTTTTTTTATGTGTTTGCACTAGGATCGCGAAGAGCGAGAAGTTAAGACCACACCGCCACAGAAATCTCCACCTCACTCAAATGTAACATCTACGTTGTCACCACAGGAATCAATACAGGAGGAACCTGATCAAGAGTTAATTGAGACTCCAAAGATTTTGCAACGATTGCAAAAATTAAGGGCTAAAAATGAAATGATGGCAAATAAGGAGCCCTCGATTATGGTAATTTTTGCTTGTTTTTAAAATTGCTTCGACTTGACGCTACATGAGGGATGAGTAATGGCTAGCGAGTTGGCAAGGCTACATTACATATACGCTACTAACTTGACAAATTACTTGCCACTCCACTCACTGCTGAACCGAACTGACTTCGAAAAAGGCTATGGCGAATGGAACAATAGTTGAACAAATTTGTTAATAACTCGCTAGCAAATTAAGTAATCTCATGTGGCCTCAGAGCTATGTAGAAATTGTATATGATTTATGTTTTTATATTAGAGTTTATTTTACAATAGATAAGTCTTGCTATAATGTTTAATAATAATAAACTAATTATGTATTAGTATGCTTTCATTGTTTTTTCTAACAATATTTTCAAATTCGCAACCTAACCTCCTTCTTAAAATACTGCAATCTCGAATCAGGGTTTTTCACCAAAAACGTCCTTATATTCCTGACTGTAATGAAGGAAAAGAAGAGACATTTAGAACAAATATTATTTGTATCAGGTTTTATAAACAGTATTAGTGAAAAAGCCCAAGCTTCAAATAAAACAACAAAATATATACCTACCACTATAAACGATTTGATGCCTCTAAGCTCCAATCCGCCTTAAAACTGTTAGACCGGAGAAGTTAAGCATTCCAGAAGCAGACGTTTGTACTCACTTTACTTTCAGATAATGGCCGTACAGAATCTGATGACCTTTCACCTAACCAACAGAAAAATTAAAAGCTTTTCATTAAAATAATTACCTTAAGTTATGCTTAAGAAAACTAGGTCTTTCTCTACTTTTCTGAAAACCTTCCAAAATGCTTTTTTATCCACAAATCGCGGATCTCAAATCGATTGTGATCCGGAATTGTAAAATACTTCCAGTCAATTGATTTAATTTCATATTTTATTTATCTATTATAGTTTTCAAAATAACTTTTAAAAAGTGAAATAGAGCTTTTGGAGGTATTTAAACGTAAATGAAAAGGTTGTAGAGGTTGTACAGAGACTGTATAGTTAAAACTACGTCTGTCAAATTGATTATCTATTATTAATTATTTTCATGTAAATACTTGCAATAAAAAACATATTTTCTACTCGATTAAAACATATTGTTTATTTTAATAGGAATCCAATTTAGCTACAGGCACGTTGCCACTACATGAGACAACATCCTTGGGCTTGCCATCACCATCTCTTCATCCAACGTTAGATATTACACAGCTATCACCGCGCTCACCAAAGCCCGAAAATACAATAACAACCATTACAAGCAGTGATCGAAGCACTGTTAATATAACTGCCCCAAATCTATCAACAATAAAACCTTCTATGAAAGTTTCATTCAAACAAAGAATTCAGCAGCTGCAATCTGGTGTAACCGACCACAGTGTTGCTCCTGCGAGTATTAAAACTACCGAAACACCTGCAAAGCCACTGCCCATCAATGACAGTCATGAGCGAAACAAAATGTCAAAAATCATACCAACAATATCCAATAACATTACGAAAGCAGCTTCTTCGAGTTTAACGCTATGCGCTCAAAAGTTAGGCAAACCAACCGCCTTCACATCGGATACCTCAATTCGACCATGGTCCAAGCTAAAATTTGCCACACTTATGCCATCCAATAGTTATACGAGCTTATCTAACTACGGCTCTGAACATTACGAATTAAAACCAATAAGAATAAGTTCAGCCGAAAGTATAGCAACAGTGACCGGAGGAAGTGGTAATTTATCATCGGCAACATCACTCAAGCCTTCAGCTCAAACATCAAAAAAGAAAAACCTTAAGTCTTTTAAATTGAGAGTCAAGCCTAAGTTTTACAATTCAGTTTTTGATTTATCTCCCGAATACAGTGGCTTACCTTTCGTGAAGCGTCTTAAAATACTCAATGAGCGCCAAAAGCTAGCCGAACTTGAGACGGCTCTTCAAACGCGAAGCTTTAGCTTAGATAATTCGAAGAGCCAACCCGAAGAACCATTTACCGCTGAACTTTTGTATCGCAGTCACAGTGATGCTTCGGCCATTTATTCACACTTAATGCCTCCGGCTAATTCATTACTATCATCATCATCGTCATTATCACCAAAAGACAAACTAACGCTGTGCCTGCAAGATTGTACACAACTTAGTCCAGAGTCCAATGAAACTATAGAACGGCGAAAGCTCAAAAGTATTCTTAAGAAGCTTAGCAAAAGCAGTGATGGAAGTCCACGGCCACGCCAAGAACATCCTAGAGGGCTTCTAAGAGCGCCTACACTTGAAGGGTACGTGGCCAGACACAGCAAATTACTGAAGAGTGTAACCTTCAATTCGACTCTTTCTAGCCCACCACTTAGTGCCAACAGTGTAGTCGGCAGCTACACAAGTGCTGACGGCACTGCACAATCTGTATCTGAACGTTTTTTATTTCCTTCTGTTGTATCATCATCCAATGATGCTTGTAAATATAAATTATTATCCCCGCCTGATATTGGTGCATACAATGCATCTGGCAAAAGTGAAGATTGTGGTAACAAAAACTCCATAGAGCTGCCGGTGCCGATGCCGCTGCCGCTACCTTTGCCTTTGCCATCATCAGCAGTTACTGGCAAAGAAGTCCCATCGATTGAGCACGAATTTGCCATGACAACAAAACAAGTTAACAATATCCAAGGTAAGTTTGATATTTCATTTTGAACTTGTAAAGGAACCACTTCAAAAATGAGGATCAGTTCTGTTTTAGAAATCCTATTTTAAAGTAAGCGAAAGTAACTTAAATTTAAGGCGTTGAGTTTTAAAGTTATCAAGTTGTTGTTTTGAAGCTTGCAAAAGCATTTTATAGAAATATGTACCTCTTTTATAATAGTTTATCTCTAAGCTATTTATGTTCGAACTTGTAGTTTTTTAAATGCTTATTTGTGACCCAAGCCTAAAGTTTTTATTTTGACTTCGTTATTTCCAATCGGACTTGATTGAATTATAAAGCCTTTAAATGAAAACAAAATACAATTAATTTGAGTTGACAATATCGAGAAAATACTACTGAATTTGAATTCAGAATTTGCCAGAAGTACTAATAAAATCACTCAATAAAAGTCAAGTGTAAATGGAACCCAAATTAAGTTATGCAATCGCATACACTTCACTTATGACTTAGATCTGTTTGAATCTTTTTATTTGGATTGTCAATTCAAAATGACACATGAAACTTCAAAGTGTCAGTTTTATTTATTTTAGCTTGGAATTTTGTTACTTGTTTTTTTTTTCAAAATTCTAGTTCACAATTTAAATTTAAATAAACTTTCTGCTTGGCAGTTAAATTATTTGTTGTTTAAGTATATTTTTCAGTTTTAAGAAATAAATAGGATTTTAATAATCTTTATGTTAGTCTTTACAAGTTTTTAAATTCATTTTTGTAAAGCCGTTAACTTTGTATTTCATGTTTAAAATGTGAGAAAATTTAATTTTTGTCTTGTCAGCATTATTTTTGTTTTATTCTTTAAAATTTGTAATAATCATATACCCAACCTGGGTTTTCCATGGGTGAGTTCAGATTTCCTTGAAAAATCGATGATTTTTTCGTTTGTCATTGTATTAGCGCTACTTCGGATACGTTTTAACGAGAACGGTTTTGGTGCAAAGCGGGGTAAATTTAACGAAAAGTCCAGATCTGCAGATTTGATCTTAAATCAAAAATAAATCAATTTTTTTGTCCCATGGAATGCAAAAACAGGGGAAATTTGTGTTTTGACAAATCTGGATCAAGAAGAAATTGATTTAGTTTACCCATGGAAAACCGCGTATGTTTGTCAAATTTAATTTTATTTGATTCTTTTCCTAAGATTATTTTTATAGTTCTGTTTCCTTTTTAAAGCTCTTAAAATATATTGCATGTATGTTATGTTATGTTTAAAGGCAGTTTCAACTCAACTTAAAATATGGAGTTAACGGCAAAAACACCTTTTATATGCAAAATTAAAAGTATATCGAGTTGAAGAAGAGATATGTAGGTTGAAAAATCAAAAGAAAACATAAAAAGATTATCTTACGTTGTAAAGGGTGTTTTAGACGCGTGGTTTTTAAGAAGATATAAAACGCATATTATTGAATGTTATGGCCGAAAATTTAGCTTCATTATAGAGATAAGGGTTTTCCATTATGTTTTAAAAATAAATTCGGTCAAGAAGCCACCACGGCAAGCTCAAATAAATTCAAGCCGAGTGACCCAATTTTCTACCACTTTTTGTATCAATTGTCAGCAATAACACGTAAAGTAGCCGATATTCGTGTTGGGTTTAAATGCATTGAAATTTGACTTCACATAACCCCAAACAAAATAATACAGTGGTGTTAAATCGCATGATCTTGGAGGCCACGCCAGACACAGGCCCACCACTTGAGATAACGCTCTCATCAAAAGTTTTCTTCAATAAATGTATTGTTTCGTTTCGTCGAGCTAAACGAACTATTATTTTGGTAATACATTTTTGCACGATTTGTAAATGGTATTTATTGTAAAACGACAAACCAAAATGAGCACAATTCAAGTGACAGCTGTCAAAAATACCAACTCTAAGAAAAGTATTGCAAGATTGAAAAACCACACGTCAAAAAATACATCCAATTATGTTTGGAGAAGGATTTATTTTATAAAACAATTAAATTTTTTTTTTTCAAAAATATTTCTTACAGGATATCAAATTATTATATTTTTCTGAACATTTTTATTTAATTTAGGTTTACCGGACCCAAATGAATATTTTAGTCAAATACTTAGTGGAATCAATAACGTCATATCGTCACAAATGAGAGAAATGCACCTTAAGTTCGAAAGTCAGTTTCTTATGATGCAATCTGAGGTCCAAAAACGAGATGCCATTATATCATGTTTGCAATGTAAAATAAATAAAATGCAAGTTCATGAAACTTCTGGAGAATATGCTGATCGAATTGCAAATACTCCACAAAATCCAAATGGAGCAAAAAAAACCGCCAAGGGTTCAGAAAGTTCTGGTTCCTCTGGTGAAGTTCTCTTTATGGTATGTTAAAATATAATTAATTTACATTTAAGTATTGAAAAAATAAAATGTTGGAATTTTTTTCAGCGAGGTGATTCTCTTGATACAATATTCACTGCATCACCCCCACCTTACTGTGAATTAGTTCCTTGCAATTCACCAAGCTCAAGCAGACAACTTCATGTTGCCAGTTCTGTAAAGCTCAATCGAATTATCCACAAAAAAAGTTCAACGAGAAAGTCGACAGTTCCCAATGTAATGGTATCGAATTTAACTGGCAATCTCACACCCCTGTCCAATAGTATAGTGCTTGATATTGGGG
This sequence comes from Eupeodes luniger, assembly GCA_951509635.1. Taxonomy (NCBI): domain Eukaryota; kingdom Metazoa; phylum Arthropoda; class Insecta; order Diptera; family Syrphidae; genus Eupeodes; species Eupeodes luniger. Next base: position 91,404,740 of record OX608074.1, read on the forward strand.
AAAGTTCCAGCTCCAGTTCGAGCACCTCCTCCAGCCGCTCCAATCTTAATTATGACGAAGAAGAAGAAATCGAAGAACCCGAACGTCTAGTCCATCACAATGACTGGGAAGTTCGAATGCTAGCTGCCGAAATGGATCGGCAAGAGAAGAAACGAGGGTTATCTCAGGATAACCTAAGTGAACTCAAGCAATACGGAAGAGTACTGCCGCGTCGGAGAAAACTGAGTGATACAGAAACAGAGTTCAGCGAAACCGACGTTGAAAATATCCAAGCACGCCCTAGAGCTGGCAGTTTGGATCAGTTCAATCTTCGATACGGAATCGGTAGGGGCATTTTCAAGGCCATGAGTATCGATCGAGGAAAAGATAAACTTTGAGTCTTTTCGTTGACATTTGAATTATATTATCTGATAATATGGCAAGAATAGGGCTCACATTTGAACATGAAAAGTATATACAATATACCTCACTTTGTCATACAGGTAAATAGTTCAAAATACAAATGGTTAAAAAATCTAATAGCTTTAAAAACAAAGAAACCTTTTAACATTACCTTATAGGCTCTAGACTAGATGATTAGCAAAGATATAAAACACATAAATAGATATATTATTATATACAAGGACACAAAATAAATAATTATGTAGGAGTAAAGTGCTAGAAGCTAGAGAATATCATCAGTATCAGTAGATTAAAGTAGAATGTGACAGCCTTGGGGGGTAGATTTCAATGTAGTTTTAAATTTAAGTTTAAGATGTAAAATTTAAAAAACGACATTTTTTCTATAAGTAAAATGGTTTAAGTACTTAAAAAATTTTGTAAGAAAAATAAAAGAATATACCAATATACTCGTACTATTACTAGATGCGCTTGTGTTATAGCTTCAACATTAGTAAATAATAAGAAAATATCATCGGTAATAGTTATTAAATTGTGATCTTTCCCCCAAAGTGACATATTTTACACTGATGTTTCTCTTTAAATTAAACAACAACAAAATACGGTTAAGTAGAAATTGTATATAATAGGGAATATAAAAACGGTGTGACATGGAGGCTTGTTAGTAAAGAAGTATTAGAATTAAGATTTTCTGATCTACTTTCCATATTTGACTTAACTGTTGTTGAACTCATTCAATTACAATGAAGAATAAAGTTTTAAGTAAATCAATACAAAATTTGATTTGTGATTGCTTATTAGTTGTGAAAAACAAATGTCTTTATTATTTATTTAATTCTCGTAAATTATAACAAAATCTTTCCAAAGTTCTCTTTAGACCACTAGTGGTAGAAGATCGAATAGAGCTCTCTTTGAAAATTACTGCCATTGGACAAGGATTTCATGATGGGAATCAAGCATTTGAAGTTAGAGTTGATTATTGAAACTAAAACTGACAAATTGGAATAAAATAGAAGAAAATGGAACGCTTTCGGTGAAACAATTATGTACAGAAATGTGAAATCAACGATCAGCTGTTCATTGAAAATGATTTCATCATTGAAAAATTAAAAATGAACTAGAAGAAAAGTGTTGGGTAAAATAAACTATTTATTTTTATTTAAAAAAAATCTACAAGTCATTACCTTCATTTTAACACCAAACTCATACAAATTTGACTCTTTTAATCACTTTTAAAACTCGTAACAAAATTTTCAATGATGAAAACCAATGATAGCTATAACTGGCAGGACCTTTATAATACAATTACTTCTTTCATTGCTCGTTTACTTGTCCGGTTGGGTTTGTCTTGCCATAATTCCATAGAGAAAAACTAGTGAATCTATCGAGAATACTTATCTACAAATTCATTGCATTCATTTTGCATTATTAAAAAATTCTTTTTTAAGTATGAAAAGCGAGAGTGGTGCAGTAGCCCTTATTATAAAAAAAAAGGTGAAAACGTCCTTTTAACAAGAATCGTTTTAATTCGTCATATCTGTCTGATTAGGATAAATCATTTATTCTGACGATTCTAAAGTGTTATGTTATTTAAAATCTCAATCAATTCAATTGATTCAGTTTCCAATAAGAGTTGTCAAAATTATGGTAGACATTTTAGAGCTGGTTCCTATAATATACCAAAAATTAAAGCACCAAATTGGCTGTCTTGTGATAACATTCCTACTTTTTCTTGCTTTTATCAAAAGTCATAAGCTCTCTCAGTCATAAGAATATTAAAAAAAAAACTGAGTAAACGTTCCAGTCTTTTTTTAAGCGTCTTGAAGCTCTTTTTCTAAGACATGTTACCTTACACAAAACAAATTCGTTGATTTTGACAGTCAATCACCTCACATTGACTTTAAAGACATAGGGCCATATTCACAGTTCTTTGATAAATTCTGATTTTGTCTTTGCTAAATAAAACTCCAGTTTATGTTATTCATACACATTTTAAAACTAGCCTGGAGTCTAAAAATAAACACGACAGAACCTAGGTTTAAGCTGTTTTTAAGTCTATAAAACGACAAAAATAAGCAAATTAATTGAGAAAAGACATTTAATTTGAAATAGATGACGACAATTTGCATGAAAGGCATCGATTCAATAAAACAAACTGTCAAGTCAAGTTTTCGACATTCTAAATATATTATAGATCGAAATTCAATCAAAGGTTTGCCAATATCTGTTTGTTTCCAAGTCTTAACAGCGCCAGCACTTAGACTATTAGACCGGTATATTAACTTAAGTGACAATGGCAAATGTGATGTTTACTACTGTACGTGTACGCATCTTAACCACAATAAGTAAATATTATGTTGCAACAGACGACTTATACGAAATTTCTCAACTAGTATTAAGCAGAAAAATTTCAAGGATTTCAAAGACTTTTGCTCTCCAGCTTAAGTATTTTATTTTTGTTCCCCTCTACAAGCCGTTTTTTTAGGTTTAAGTGAAATTTTACTAGAATTGTAGTAGAGTATACCTTAAACCAGTTTCAAGCTAAACAGAGCTGCCAAATTCTTTATGAATAGCAGCTGTCTGTAACTTACATTTTAAATTTAGACTCCAATTCAAATAAACTCGGGTTTTAAATATGATGAATATTCTTGTGGTGTCCAAAAACTGTATCCCATTATTTTTTCTTTTTTTATTCTAAGAAGTTTCCAAATACATAAAGAGCTAAAAATAATAATAATACCATTTAAAAGTTTTATAAAAATCGTTCAAACCGTTTCCAGGAAATACAAATGTTTGCATCGTATGTCCTTATATTTCAGGCAAAGTTCTTAATTTAAATATTATTTTTTCAAAACTAAAATTTTGTTTGAATAGTCTTAAAAACACAAAATAACGTGGACCAAAAATTGAAAAACTTACGTACAGAACAATTAGTAGCGACTTAAAATTTGTCTAGCAAACTTAAAAAGTAAAAAATAAAACCAGATTTTAGAATACCAAATCCTAGTCTCAGTCACACCGTCTGAATTTCTCTATATGAAACAAAATACAAGGGAATGCCTAAAATATATAAATATATATAGTAAATAGATAACATACATGTATGTGTTGAGAAAAAAAGCTTTAAAAATCAAAAGCCAATAAGATAGATTTATCAAAAATCTAGTATTAATAGTTAACATTTATAGCAATTAAGTATTAAATTTAAAAAAAAATATTATAATTAAATTATAAATATATTTCTATTTCCCTTTGTTCTTATGACTTAAAAACAAAACATAAATAAAATATGTTTTAGGTACAATGTATTCTAAGTTATTTTAAAAGGGGTTTCAATAAAACAAAACAAAAACCTAATGAACAACGTAACATTTAAAATATTAAAGTTTATTGAAATAAAACAAATTATATCACAATTTAAGTTATTTTACTGTAAGTTCTTAATATTAAATAAATAAATAAAACAAAAAGAAAACAATTATTATGAAAAAATTAAACGTTGAACCCTCCAGACCAAGTGCTAGTGATTTTTAGTTATTAATTTGTTTATTTACATTTTTTTTTCAAATTCAATACAGTGCAGTTAAATGTAATACAAAAATATTCAAAATTAATTTTAGCTTACGAATAGTACCATCCATATTGTAAATCGACAGTGACTTAAATTATCACCATAAGAGTATTGGAGAAAGATATAAAAAATTAAAAACTTAAAGATGTTACATTAATTTAAAAACAAATTAACTCACACAATACACACGTCAAAAATATAAACATGCCGACATACATTACAAACATGCATAATTGTACCTTATTCATTATTTTAACAACACAGACTGTGAAGACCTGTGCGAATGCTTTAAAAATGATAGAAATTCTTATTTTCATTAGATGTACGTAAAACTAATAAAAACAAATTATACCTAAAAATGTAGATCCTTATGACTAGAAGAATAATAACAACTTCACACAAAAAAAAAAAGAAAAGAACGACAACAAAATATATTACCAATACAAATTCTTAATGTGTTGAAACTCAATTAAATAAAATTTTACAGTGTTTAAGAAAAGAAAAATAAAGCAACCTAACTAATATTTATAAAAAAAATTAGTTTTACTTAGTTGGAAATATTAACAGAAATCTATTTGTCATATGTTATGTCTCTCTCGTAAGAATATCAAACAGACCTTTTCCATTTCGATTTGACAGGTTTAAAAACAAATTGGGCAGGTTCAGACAACATAAGGGACTTCATTTGCAGTCAACTTTATTCTTTGAACGTAAATTTTGACCAAGGCAACTAGTTAGTTTTTCTAATATCATGAATTTCAAATTCAGAACTTTACTTCACAAACCTCTACTTTAAGTTCATAGTACAAAAAGTACTAAAATTATTATTGTCTACAAAACACTCCTCAGGCAAGCTACAAGTCCACCACGATTTGTATTTTGTATTGTAAATAAATATTACTTATTTCTTTTCCAAATTTACAAGAAACCTTTTTAAAGAAAGCATTAAATGAAGTTGTGCAGAAAATAGATAAATCATAGACTCATAAAGTTCAGCTTTCCGTTGAATGAAGAAACATGATCAATTGTCATTTTGACATAAGTTGGCTTCACTTGATAGTTAGGGAGATTTTTCTTGACTAACTTTCCATTAAAGTTGCCTTAATTGGAAGGCAATTTTTTGGCAGCTAACCAATTAAATGCTTGAAACGTGCCTTACTTTCAAGTCCCTTATGTCGGCTGAACCTGCTTATTGATAGGTCATAGTTTAGGGTATAAGTGAAAATGCGTTGTATTAAATTGACGTTTCTGGACTTTCACCGACATTTTCATAAGCACTACTGTGATATTGAAATATGTGTGTTTCCTATCATCATCACGATTTTTCGGTTTCTTTTTCTCTGAAGTTGTCAATGACTCTTTTTGCTATCAACATAGTTAAATCAATATTGAATATATCAATATACTCGAATTCCATTGCGTATTGTAATTGCGCATTGATTTTTCTCTAAAAATGTATTTTTCTATTTTCCGGGCGGAAATTCATTTTCCTGAACAGCTGATACTTTTATGTTCCAATTTCACACAATTCCAATGACAGATTTCTGACAATAAAATTTTTTTGGTGGATTTCAATCAGGAAATTTTTTTTCAATGACAGACATTTTTAATGATAGCTATAAACGACCTGTCAAAAAAATTCCAATGTTTGTTTACAATGATGAAAACCAATGATAGCTATAACTGGCGCCTTTCATAGTAAAACCACGTGGAAATCCAGCATGTTTTCTATATGCATACATATTACGTGTGTACCTGTACATATGTACATATATTAAAAACAGGGTTTATTTTCAAACAAGTTTCAACTCCAGTTGACACTGGTAAGGTAGTGTAATACAAAATAGCCATCTGCCTTTCATAATAAAAACAAATTTTGATGTTCATAAATGATCCCAAATCTTTGTATCTTTAGCAACATTTAGCAGACGAGCTGATTTTCTTTATTTAACTTTTGTATGTACTTGTATAAAACCTTCACATTGCGGCTACGGGTATGGGTTATCTTTAAACACGTATTACAATAAAAAATTTTGTTTTTATCTGAGTAAGTTTCAAAAATTAAAAAATTACTTTTCATTATGGTGGATAGATGGCTTTATTGTGCGATAAATGGTAAGGTAGTGTGAAATGTATTTAAAAGAAAAGGGGCAGTTAATGTTTGAAAAGTAAACAAACATAAGAAAATTAGAGATAGCTGTACGAAAGTTGTATGTGTGCCTTGCCATTATAACTTATAAATGTCATTGGCAATAATAAAACTCAGCTAATACTAGTGTGCGTTAACTAAGTATATCAAGTGCCAGCTTAACAAATAAAGTTCTTTTCGCATCCGACATATTTCTGTAGTCCCTGATAGTTTTCCAAAATAGTTCTGTTCGCTTTAATTATTATAAGGACACTAGATCTATATGTTCAGATCGATATATAAATATTTATTGAAATTGAAAAAATATATCGTGTTAGGAAGATCAATTTTTCGGATTGTGCTTAAGGTATTATTTATGTGTGTTTAAATAACTCTAGAGTTTAAAAAATAATTTGATGTTTTTATTTTCAAATTATTTATTATATTGCTTAAAGTTTTGTTTGTTTTTCTTTGCAGATTTAACAGAACAATTTTGTTTTTTAGGGGATGTAGCTTACAAACTTTTAAAATGTTTTCATTTCTTGTTTCAAAAAATGATATGCTACGAGATGTTATAGCATGTTGTTTTTTACAATTCGAATTTTGGGGACAAGAAAAAGAACTATTTTGGGTTTGACGCAAACCGAATACTAAACGTTTTATGCAAATGGTTTTTCAATGAGGGCTGGTAGATGTTGTCAATGTCATTCGTTGCGTTTGCTGTGTGGCGTTGTCCTGCTGGAACACCACGTCTACCGTAAAATGGGTGCAATACGCGCAACGTTTGCGTTAACGAACACTCATTTTGATAATAAAATTTTATCATTTGAACGTGCTGTTCAATGGTGTAACTTGCCATGATGATTTGGCATAAACAACTGAATAATAAACAAAAGATTTGACAGATGTCACCAAAACAAAATGGCCGCCACGGGGTGCTGAAATCTACCCGTATCAATTGAAAAGCCATTTATATAGATGTAGCTGGGTGGTGTAGTTGACATAGATAAATAAATATAATAACTTCACTTGTCAATTCGAATGCTGCCAAGCTATTTTTAAAATATTTGATGAAAAAGGTGTTTATTAACTCCTTCTTAAAGATTATAGGTAGTCCAAGTCCTAGTCCATTTTGTTTCAACAGTTTAATCACATAAACACTTAATATCAAGTGTAAAAAATTTGTGTGGATATTTACATCTCAACTTTTTGTTATAAAGGCGTAGTACGGGTTTATTGTTTGTTGTATTAAAACAACGTAGAAGAAAAAGCTATGAAACAGAACCCCAAATTGTATCTTAATTTCTAGTGGAATATTTTGAATCGCTTAAAAACGGAAGCGATGGAATACAACTTTTAAGATACTAAACATATTTAAATTCGTATAGTAGATCTCAAACAGCTCCTAATACTTTAATATTCAGTACTGCAGCTTCACCGATGACGAATTTTATCCATAATTGCAACTGAAAAAGAATAAAAATTCCTTTCCAATTTTCCTCCTTTAAAAATGATTTCAATCGAGTTATGTATTTATGTAAGTATACACAAAAAGATTGAATGCAATGAACCTAAGAATTAGAGAATTTAAGAAATAGCGTTTCAAAAAAAGATCTGAAAAGGTTTGAAGATACATACAGTGGCTCCCACGACTAATTGGACACATGAAATATAAATGTTCGCATTGCATTTTCTCCAAGAAAATATATTGAGAGTGTAAAACATTATAATCATTTTAAATGACAACTAAACACATTTTTATTTTAAATAACCCAAAAATACAATTTAAGCCCAGAAACATCAAATTAATATTTGAAACAAAAGCAACTCTATAATTTAACACCTCACACATAATCGGACACTTAATATTTAGTATACCAAGTTACGTATCCTTTCGGTTTAATCGCTTCCTCAAGGCGTCGAGGTAGTGAAGAGACAAGATTTTAACGTATGTACTTCAGGACTTATTTTTTGCCATTTCCCTTGAAGGTCCGTCTTAAGGCCCTCAATGTTTCTAAAGTTCTTTTGAGTAACTCGACGTCGCAGTTTAACCATTATATGCTCGATTTCATTAAGCACCTTAGGGCAGTTATACGAGTACAATAACCACGACCTTACTTTACAAGATGTGTGCTTTGGGTAGTCGTTCTGGTAGAAGATGAATTTGTCTTGTATTCCGACTTTACTGACACTGGACCAAAAATGTGCTTCATTTTATCGTTTTGAAATTGTGAAATAATGTAATGGACTGTGCACCGTCCTAACTATGCAAAAGAACCAATTTTCTAATTTTCAAAGACGTGGATCAGGAAACTACCTTAAATTTAAGTAATAGTCTTTCGTAATACAAGTTTAATAATAACATTGTCATTTGAAGTGAAAAATACCGTTACCGAGCTACTAGAGTGTAAAAACAGCTAATGTCCGATTATGCGTGAGAGGTTTAATTAAGGTGCTGTTTTCGTTATTTTAATTTATTTGCTTATTAATTATTTGAAACGCAGATTTTTGCATTTAAACTTAAATAGGTTATAAAATGATGATTAAGTTCTTCTACATTTTGGAGAAATTGCATTACGAATATTTACATTCACTCTGTCCGATTAGTCTTCAAAATTTCTCATACTGATATTGTAAACATATCCCAATTTCCTGTACGAATTCTCTTAGGTTTCGATTCCATGTTCTTTTATTTTTGTTTAGTCCATTATTCAATCACAACCCGAATTTATATTTTCTTTTTTCTTGACGATAAAAATAGGTGATTTGATAATGACAGATAGATGGTATAGAATTCTCCATTTCGTGCCCGATTACACGAGATGTTTTTTCGGTTGTTTCCTCTTTCGTCTTTTTGACAGATCGGTGAGGGGTGTAGAAACGTAGGGGGAAAGAAGTCGTGAAAAGAGTCCTGAAAATGTATGGACTTTTTTTGGTTGAACTTTGACGTTTATGCTTTGACAACCAATAAAAAAAACAAAATGCATAATTTACAGCTATAAGTTCAGTTTTCCAGAGTACGGTGTAGTAAAGGCAAATATAAACGTGAAATAATGTAAATTTAATTATTTATTTAAACGATTTAAGAAATGTGGACAAAAACTCAAACGGAAGTATTATTAACGTTGTTTCAAAGTTGGCCCAATTTGTATAACAAGCTAAACAAAAATTATAAAAATAGAAATAAAGGCACTTGAAATTATTCGAAAAGAGCTTTTAAAAATCAAACCGGGTGTTACAATTTCGGATATAAAAAGTAAAATAAAAACAATTCGGTCACAAACGTCAAAAAGAGGAATAACGAAAGGAACGAAAAAAGGAAAGGTGTAATCACGAGGGTAGGTACCTGTCAAAAAGACGAAAGACGAAAACGAACGAAAAAACATCCCGTGTAATCAGGGTCCTCGATAAATTTTCTGTAATAGGCAACTCATTACTAACGGGTGTTATTTTTAAATCTGGGAATACTTCTTTTGGAGTTGGTCTTTCTGGCAGCTGTCAATTGATTTATGCACAGTTTAGTTTTCATAATGATAACCCGTACTCCTGAACAACGTTTGCAAATCGTGAAAATTTATTTCCAAAATAATGGTTCGGTTCGCGTGACTCATCAATTTACTAAAAGAAATTTTTGGTAGGCGCATCATCTGGCGTGTGTCGTGGCCTCCAAGATTGTGCGATTTAACACCTTTGGAAAAATTTTGTAGGGTTATGTGAAGTCACTTGTCAACGCAGATAAGTCTAAGCGCGTTATTGCTGGCATACGGTCGTAATTACTGCTAAAAGCGTTGTGCCTTTCGGCTGGAATTTAATCGAATATGCCGCGGCGGCCACTTGCCTGAAATCATTTTTAAATGGTTATAAAGATAATGGCAAGCCCGTATCTTTATAATAAAGTTGAATTCTTGGCCATAACATTCAATTATATGTATTTCATTTTTTGTCGAAAACCAGACGTCTACAAAAAACACCCTTTATAGAAACAGTTGATTTGATGACAGCTAAATGGAATAGATTTTGCCATTTTGAAACTTTTTCTGACATACGCAATGCATAACTATAATTAATAGAAACATTTTGTATAAATAAATATGAATATATGTAACGTTACAAAGAGCCTATACATAAATTCTTATGGACTTCAAAACTATTCATCAGCTTAGCGTATTCTATTAAATAAGATTGAAGAATACTTTAACAACGTTAATTTAAATAGCATTTTGGGAAGAATTCAAAAATCAAACAAATATACGAACGAAAATAATAAAATTAACACAACTCTATTTAAAAATAAAATAACACCTAAATTAATATCAACTCATACCAAGAATTGTAGATTGTGTAATACATTTCAGTTCAATTTTTTATTGTGGAAATTTTGATTTCTTAAGTACAAAATTTTTTGTTTTGTTTTTATATTTTCTTTCTTATATAACAAATTTTTATCCTACTTCGTTATGAAACAGAATTTTATCTAACTTAAATACATTCTAGTTTTTTTTTTCTTTTGTTTAAACTAAATTACATTATGTGCTAAAATTTTAATTTGTGTCTAACATTTATCACGCAACTTAGTCGTTGAAGTTTTTAGTTTTCGCTGTATAGCGTCCTAATAGTGTATAGATCTTTCGTTTTCTTTCGTCAAGTTGATGACGCATCGCAGGACTGTAAGGATCAAAGGATAATACACGCTTTTTTCTTCGAAAAATTCCTTCTTTTCTTATTAGGGCGCATGACATTAGGGACTAGAATTAAATAATATAAGACAAAATTAAATGATTACATATTCTCCTCGTACATTTAGAATGTACATACCTCTTCAATAGGAAATTCTAGGAAGTTGAGGATTTCTCTTAGTTTCTTTTCAGAATTTGAAACTAAATCATCATAGTATACAATAAGCAAGTCCCCGGTGAAAAATCTTGCCCATCCAAGATTCATGTTTTCCCATCCGTTAAGTTTATTTGTCACAAACTGCTGCCAATCTAAAATTGAATAAAAATGAACAATGAAAAATATAATCAATAAAAAGAAATTAAATACATTTTCAATTCATCGGTTAAAAAGTAAAAAAATACATTTGTTTCCAAATAATTTTTGGACAGATCCGTAATATTATCTGTCATCGAATGATGACAAAAGAAGAACAAAGGTCACATGTAGCCGTAAAATTGGAGTAGGCCATACACAGCTCGAAAATATGTATAGGGTGCTTTTTCAGCTGCATAAGAAGTGTTCAAGGTTTTTGTTTTGGTTTGACAGTTGAGAATATCAAACTTTAATGACATTTTTTTTAAGTAATGTTTGGCAATCCATCATGAAACGTTTAACGCCAGAATAACTTCAAATTGCGAAAATTTACATTGAAAACAAAAACTAAAGCGAAGAATTTTGTTTTTTTTATGAAACTGATTAATGAGTAAATGGCTTCATAAATACCAAAATTTCCGTATTTCCAGAAGTGGTCCTGTCTCGGCTTAACGCCTCTCGATTAGTTTTTATGAATTTGTTTTAAGTTATTTGTTTATGCCTACAAACCAGCAACTCCTGAAGAATATTACTTCATAGAGCCGTATTTATTTGCAAAAGGAATGAAAAATTGGACTGATCGTATGGATAATGAAACTCGTAGCCTGGCAGGCCATAATGCTTCAAATCATATTCAAAAAATAAATTCTATGAAATATTGTACCAGATTTTAAAAATTAATTTCAACAACATTTGAGTGTGAAAAAGACTCAAAAATATGCTTTGGCTATGTGCATGAACTTCTCACGATAATCTGCACCAATGCTGAAATCACAGAAAAGATAAAATTTGAATCACATATTCTTGAAATTCTTAGGCAAAACCTATAAACTATAGATTATTTGAATTCAAAGCATAGTCGGAAAATACTTGCACAATGATGCTACCGCCAATAAAGAATTCACAAATTTAATTTTCACTGAAAAATTCAAACATTTCTGATAAATCTCTATCACCCAATCATCAACACATTCCGGTCGACATGAATCACTTTGCCAGCATACAAGACCCAAGGTACTGCTGAAAGTATACCTCCACAAACCAAAAAGAAAAAGCCTGGAAGTTCTATATTTCGCTTCTAAAATGCATCGTTTACACGGAGAACAACAATTTCTATAAGGGAGTCATAAGACCCGCTATTATCGATCAATGATCAATGCCCTCTAAGTATGCACTATACCCATCAGGGATCACTTAAATTCAGCTGAATCTATGTGACAGGCATTCGAATTTGAACTGCTTAGATACCATGATTAGAAGTCGCGTCGTTCTAAACAACACACGTTGTCTTCTTGTTATGCTTGATCCTCTAATTTTAACAAAAGCAAGACTTACATCTTCCCTTTGTGCGCTTATAGCGATCTGGAGAAGCAAATCCAACATGTCCTCCACTCTGTCTATTGAATTCAGCTAAAATCGCTTTATCCGGATCCCGGACCAAAAGTATTGCCTTTGAAAATACACTCCAGGCGTTTTGGCCCCATTCGTGTGTCTTTACAACTAAAACGGATTTATTGCACACATTTTCAGCCGGAAATCCACTTTTCAAAAGACCATAATCCTTATAAATACTTCCGGTGTAAATGCCTGTAATATAACGAATTTGTTGTTAGTTATATACATACAAAGAAAATAATAATTTTTATTTTTATACCAGTAGATTGTTGAAGCAAATATCGAAGCCAAGTGTTGCCACTTCCTGGAAACGATGCAAGTGCCGTTAAACCACTAACAGTACTATTCGAATGAGAATTATTGGAGGTTTCCATTTTTGAACTTTCCGTTACTAAGCTATTATTGTTGTTGTTGTTGTTGTTATTATTATGTTTGCTTGGATTTTTATCGGTTTTAAGTTTTTCATTATTTGTTATCCTTGTACGGAATGTGGAATGAGTTCTTTTGTCCTTCTCTTCGGGGGCGGCAGCGGCGGGTTGACTATGTAAAAATGTTAATTCCTTGCACCAGTGAATTGTTTGTTTTCGATGTAGTCCAATGAATTGTGTTCGATAATTTGCTATCTACATAATTATGAACAAAAAATATATATAGGAAAATTATTTTATTTTGGGACATACGTATAGTTAAACTAAATAATAGTTAAGGGTCATGGTTCATAAAGGAATTGTTGGAAACACAATACAAACATCCCCTATGTTGGAAAAAAGGCGCATCTGGAAATTAACACAATATATCCACCCATATATGTATTTACTGGAGGTATTATGGGTACAGTGTTCATACGAAATAACAATTTTCCTAAAAATTAATGACATTCATATATTTATAAAAATAGAAATCAATACGAAAATAAAAACTACTGTTTATTTAAGCGTGAGACTCATATCGAAGTCAGAGAACCCTACTACTATAATTACATATTTTGTTTATTGCGCATTGGTAGTTTTATAATTGGTTTGAAATTTATCACTTTCCGAAAGATATTTTTGTGAACGTATACCGGTTCGTGACAACTTTTTCATTTACCATATCTCGAGATATAAAAATGATAGATAAAAATAAGTATATTATTATTATTTGTATACTTTTTTCAGTTAGAGAAATTAATCAGATTGAAATGGTGTTACCACTTATTGAATTGAATCAAATTATCCCATTTAGAGTAGGTTAAAGTAATGACAAATTGGTCATTGATTTTGATTGGAAATATCTCTGATATTGATTTTTCAGCTGATCTAATTACAACTTATTGTGAAATATCATCATTTTAGAAATTGAAGCTCACAAAGTATGTGTCTACATAATTCTGGAGATCAAGGAAACATTTTACCAAAAAATTTAAAAATAATGAAAAGTACAGGAACATCTATTTACACGTATTAAAATCTTGTCCCAAATAATTCTACCCTAATGAGCTTATGTCAAAAAAATGTTAAATTTCAATTTCAAACAAATCAATAGAACATGACACAAATTTAAGGTTTTTGACACTTGTAAATGAACTAGAAATGGGATAGTTTATATTTTTAAGATTTTAAAAAATTCTCTCACATCGTTATTGCGAGAATCAACTATCAATCGATTGATGTAGATAGAATGTATCAATTGAAAAAGAAATCGGTATTGCGAATGTGAATTAATAAAATATTATTTTATAATTGCGAATGTGTTTGTTTTATTTTTCTAGAGAAAGAGAAACGATCAAAGAATATTGTTTAGAAAATAAATAAAATTGAAAACAAATGTGAGTTCAACTTAACTCTTGATTGACGAAGATGATTACTTAAATAATTTAGGGTTGAAATCGACTAAGGTGATAATTGACTTTCATATTTTTGATAGTCAAATTGACTGTCACCGAGTTTTTCGTCTGTGTAAGATGATTCAACTCAATTCAATTCGATTGAAGAATTTCAAATTAGAATTGTCATAATTCATGGTTACTATGGTGAAATTTTAAAATGATTAATATAAAAAAGTTAAATAAAAGTATCAAATTGGCCGTGTTTTAATAACATTCGTACTTTTCTTGTGTTTTTTAGAAATTCGTAAGCTTTGTCCATCACAAGAATGTGTTTTTGTACCTAAAAAAGGTAACTGAAAGAATTTTCCATTCGGTTTTTATAAGCGTCTGGTAGCTCTATTCAGAAACGACATATTTGTAGCAAAATGACTATCAAATTTTTGTTGTTACATCTTTTTAGGTATCAATTATTTGACTATCACCTTACACAGATCAAATTCGATTATTTTATTTGTCATTTATCAATAATCACCTTGGTCACCCTGTTTTTTTGTGAAAATGGCTAGAATACTAAATTGCCTGAAATTATCTTTTATTAACTGGGCTAGTCGGCGGCACAACTGATATTATTGTGGCTTACCACCATTTTATGCCTTGATTAATTCTCATCGACTGAAAGAAAAATTGACAGCTTACAAGAAAACTGATCAAAACCGTTGTTCACAATACCGATTTTTTGAGAATCATAAACAAACAATTCACAATGGGTCAATTTAAAGTCATTGGTTAACTGACAGTCACAATGTCATTTAATTTTATTTGATTGAAATATATCAATTTTGTGTTCTAATGTCAGTCAGATTGGCAGAGCAGGAAATACAATAGAGAAATAAAAATAGGAATCAAATTAACTTTGTACCTCTTTTTCCTTCTTTTTGAATTTTATGCGATAGGGTATACTTGAGAAATCAGATCATAAAAATTATATTCTCAGAGTTTTGACAGCATACAATTGTAAATATATTTCTAACATAAAAATAATCCCTAAGATCTTAGGTTTTTTGTTTGGTCAGTTTATATTTCCAAAAAATATCTTAAACATATAATTCACAATGGGTCAACTGACAGTTATTGTTAACTGACAGTCACAATGCCATTAATTGATTAAAAGATATCAATTTTGCGTTGATGGTTGATCACCACAATATGGGTGTCAGTCAGATTGACAAACCAGATTTTTTTGGCCAGTTTATATTTTTAAATTTCTGAAAATTTAAACACATACTCATAGGAACTATATGGCAAGTATTGCATTCGTAAAAAATTCGAACATGACATCATAATGATAGAGAAGTCGAAAAAAGTGGATCTCCCGATTTAAACTTGGAAATTAAGTTTTTGAGCAAATTTGAGTTATGCGTTTATTTCATTTTTTATAACGAAAAATAATAGCAGTCCCGATACAAATTTTTTGGTCAAAATAAAAAAAAAAAAACAAATTTTCTCAAAAACAAAACCAAAAAAATTTGTACGTATTGCTCCAGAAGGGTACCCCCATCGAACCGTTATTTTGTTTTTAAGTTTTCGCAAGATCTAATGAACCGATTTAAATAATTTTGTTTGTTCACAAGTTCTTTTACTATCTTAATAATATTTTATGATCAAAAATGTCAAACTTTAAAAAAATTCGATATCTCAAAAACGGTTCAATATTTGTTAACAGCGTATAGCGTATATTAATAGGCGTATATAAATAGACTCTAAGAAACTGCATACTAAAAATATTTTTAAACTATAAAATTGTAGGTATAGTATATGTACAATATATAAAAAATTAATTACAAAAAAAACACTAACGATTTTTGAAATCGAAATCGGTTTTTTTGATACATTAAATTGCATTCAAATTTAAAGAACTTATTTTATTAATACATTTTTAAGTTTTTGAATATAAGTTCTATCTGTGTCAGAGTCTTTGGATATAGGGGCAAGTTCGTGCGATCCAGTCGTGCACTTTATTTCAGGCGGATTGACAGAGCAGGAGAATGAGATATAAACACAATTCACTATTCATTCTCACCTATAGCAATCAAACTAGCTTCGTATTTCTTTTTCTTCCTTTTTGAATGGTTCCGTAGTGAATTCTTAAGAAATCGAATTATTAATATTCTCTTCTAAGATTTTTTGACAGCAAAAGTGACATTTTGTTTCTACTTTTGAAGGTGTATCCACACCAAAGAAACATTTAAATATGATTCTGAAATGTTTTCCATTTGTTTAAAAAAATTTAGAAACTTTGCAGAAACATTTCAGAAACGTTTATGATTTCTTTTTTTGGTGTGGACGCTTTGAGAAACATCTTTGAAATGTTTTTTTGTTTCCCATCCTTTTCATAATTTGTATTTTTGGAAATTTGAGGAAAAGGATCAGCTGTTTTGATTTTATTTTTAAAATTTTCGTCAGTTGATCTCACGAAACTTTTTTGTATACACTTTTATCAATTGGCTAAAATTCTCCACACTCTTTTTTTTGGCCCAGACTCGTCTTGATAAGAGATAAGATCAAAAACAACAATTAAATTTAAATTTTTACAACTGCAAAATATCGCCCACCAGAAAAGGCAAAAGGATGGTTTACTGTTTTGATTATTGTCATTATTATATAGTCAATTAAAAAAATGTCTTGATGCAGCCAATCATATACTTAAAGTGAAGTGAGTTATTTTATATCATTATGATGACCCTTTAGAGTTATTTTCTACCTACATCATTGCAAAAAGGTTAGTTACCTTTAAAAATCCATACATCCAATATCTACAGATCGCCAGATACCAGACCAGACTCAACAATATACTCGTACCTACTAATCAATTCCTTGAATTATAATTTGTCTATAAAAAAGGGGTCGTTTTTTTCAATCATTTTAAAGATGACGATGATAATTGACTGAACACAGTCGAATGTATCTTAAGTTGAATTCAATTATAAACATGCACACATACATATAAACACAACATATAAACTTTGCACTAAAAAGTAACTATACACATAAACAAATTTGTCCAAGGAAGAATAGGTTCGTAGGTTTTTAATCACAATCAAACATTGTACATTAGGTATAGATAGTAGATGTATATTTGTGTCCTTACCTCTCCGAAACGCCCGATCCTTACTCGCTTTGGGTGGGGTCCTGGTACATTCGATATTGAAAGGAACAGGATACCAGCTATGTACATAACGATGGTGCATGCAACTCCAACTAGTCGCCATCCATACAATGCCATTCCGCATTATTCTTGCAGTCTTTAATGTACGTCTATGGAACTGTTCTTATACCGAATAGTTAATAAGTTCTGAAAAACAAAGACAGTCAACTTACAATGATATGCTTCATTTCAATTGAATTGTAAATTAGTTTACGAGTATGATAATATTATCGACCAAACTAAGTTGTACTTTGTGTGATAGAAAATAGATATAATATGTAGTTCTATAGTTTAGTCTTAACAACAACTTTTTGGTATTTTTGATTCCCATTATAATGAATTTTCATTGAAAATTGTTATTTCTCCCTAAAACGATTTTGTAAATTTAATTTTTGTATAGTTAGTTGGGTTATTGCATGCAACGGACCTCATGCAATGAAATTACATTTTTTAAGGACTTTTTTTTCAAACAATATTAATGAACTGATTAGTTTTGTATTTCTTTTTCCTTGAAATTACTTTTTCTTTTAACATCAGACTGATATTATGACGATTTATTTTTAAACCTAAGCGGTCCCTAGATGCTCAATACTATTGTACAATATTTGATATTGCTCAATATTATTGAACGTCTAGGGATAATATTGCAAGGTTGTGCAAAATTATAGAAGAAAATCAAAAACCTTTTTATATTTATTGAACAATATAAAGCGGTCCCTAGACTATCAATATTATTGAACAATATATTGCACAATATTATTGACTGGTACCCCACACTAAACAATATTTCGCACAATAAATCATTTGACAGTTCTTTATTTGTGCTTCAACATCATGCTCGATGATATGGATTATAGTTGTGTGGCAATTGCTCTTGCTATTTCATTAAAAAAAAAAGAAACGCAGATAGATGAAGGACTGGTACAAAAAACGAAACGTGTTTACTCATCAAAATTTATTTAATGAGGTGGCTTTGAGCGAACCCAATGATTTTAGAAATTTCCTGAGAATAGACGATGGATTTTATAATGAACTGCTTGAAATGATTACACCTATAATTATAAAGAAAAATACTAAATTGCGAGATGCTATTCGCCCTTCCCAACGTTTGTCAATTACACTACGATTGCTTGCTACCGGAAATACTTTCGAAGACTTAAAATTTACAAGCGCAATATCCCCGCAATCGATTGGCTTAATCGTCACTGAAGATGTTATCACTATGAAAGTTCAAAACAAATGACAAAATATTGTGCAAGCACATCCACAGACTATACAATAAATTTGGTTGCACAATAAATATCAAAAGGATTTTGATTTTGTACAATATATTGCACAACCCTTCAATATGAGCCCTAGACTCTCAATAATATTGTGCAATATCAAATATTGCACAATAATATTGATAGTCTAGGGACCGCTTAAATTATTGTATCGTCTATGGGCACAATATTTTTCCATTGAATTTCGAAATTTGAAGAGTAAAGACCTCCACTAGTGAAACTGAGGTTGAAATAACGCTTTTTTTTAAATGTATCGACGTGTTTGCGACTCCGCTGGCTTTGTGGAACATAAAGACCAAATACTATATATCGAATTTTGAAAAAAAAAAAACCAAACAACGGTTCTTGGAGGTATCTTTCTGGAGCAACACAAAAATATTTATTTTTATTGACAGAACCAAGTTAAGAAAAACAAATTTATAGTACATTTCATAAAAATCGTTTTTGACAAAACTTTCTGTACGGACTATTGTTATTTTTAGTCTTAAATAAAATAAACTGGGTGGCGCAACAGTCCGTATGAGAACTAGGGCCTAGTGACTTACAACTCTCAACCATTCCTGTGTTCGAGTACTATTGTCAGGGATGGAGGGGACCTACAGTTTTAAGCCGAATCCGAACGGCAAATTTGAGAAAGCACTTTTCATGACAAGAATTACTCTTGGAGAATTTGTCAATTCCTCGCAAGAGGCAGTACCCGTGAAAAAACTTTAGATGGTATAGGCAGGGATCGAACCCAAGACCTCTTGCATGACAGTCCAACGCACTAACCATCATGCCACGGGTCTTAGAAAATGATAAAAATAGCGTTTACTTGCTTTTGGTGATACATACATATTTCTATTACAAAATTTGGAAGAAGTGAATATCTATAAAACCATTTTTGATAAAAATGAGAAACAACGTTTTTTTCCAAACAATTTTAATTTTAAATTACACCAATTAAATATGCTTGCCTAAAGTAGTTCTTTTTAAAAATTCATAGTATGAAATATAGGGTGATTTTTTGGGCTGTTATCTTTTTAGCAAAGCTGGTTTTGACAGCTCACGTACGTTAAGTTATCTGTGTCACTGTCAAACGTCTTTAGTTTGGTTTATAATTTAACCATGAATCGTTTAAAAGAATAACGTTTGCAAATTATTTAATTTTATTATTACAATGCTCGTTCTATTAAAAAAGATCATCACTATCAATTCGGGTTAAATGGATGCATGAACAAGCAAAACTGCCATATTTGGAGTGAAGAGCACCCATTAGCAGTACAATAGCTACCAATGCATCCAGAAAAAAAAGTCATTGTTTGGTGTGAATCATAGGCTGGTGGAATTGTTGGGCCATATTTCTTCAAAGATAACACGCATCGCAATTCACAGTAATGTGAATGATGAGCGCTACCGTGCGATGATATCATACTTTTTTTGCGGAAAATGAAAGAGCTTGACTGCATGACACGGGGTTTCAAAAAGACGGTGCCACATGCTACATAGAACGAGTAACAATGGACCAATTAAGAGGAAAATACGGTGAGCAGTTTATTAAACGTTTGGGGTTGTCCAATTTTATGACTATATTGTGCGATTTAAAGCCTCCTGACTATTTTTTGTGGAGCTATGTTAAGTCTTAAGTCTAAAGCGGAAGGCCCGTTTCATTTGACAGACACACTGGTGGAATACATTGAAGCATTTATTTTTGAGATGCCGTCCGAAAAGTTTTGAAAGAGTATGCCAAAATTGCAATAAGTGGTTGAACCATTTGAGACTATTTTAAACATTAAATTATATTGACGATAGTATATCGATTCAAATTAAATTATGAATTTTTTTAAATTTAACACGTTTTTTTTTTATTTCCAATAGTTCTTAAACAATCACTCTTTAAAATATGCGATGCATTTTATAAATTAAAATAAGACATTTTTATTTAAGAAGACTTAGGCAAATAATGTCAATGTCAAAATCAATATTTCGAGGCCTTTCCGCCAAATTATCGTAAACCCCAAAAATACTATTATCTTTAACGACAAATCAAAACTATACTACTGGTCCATGAAACCATTTATGCATAAAGTCATTATTGGAAAATATTACCTGAACTTAAGCTAAAACCTGGCAATAGGTTTTATTACTTTATGTATAATATACGAACAGTTCGTTAGTAGGACTGTCATGCTAGAGGTCTTGTGTTTTCTTCCTGTCTGTGCCAAATACATTTTTTTTCACTGGTACTGCTTCCTCCAAGAGTTATTCTTGTCAGTATTTTTCCCTTTTTATGATTAAAATATAGTACAAAAGCTTAGCTCTGAAATCATACCTATTGATATTTTTAATAACTTAGAAAAGCCGATTTGAAACGTTTTGTGTTATATTCAAAAAATCTATATTTACAGTATTTAATGTTAAGATATTGATGAAACTTTGATAATTAAACAACTACTAAACTAATTTTAAATCAACACAAACAATTAAGAACACTTAAAATAATCGTATAACTTCTTAGAGCTGGATTTGGTCAAACGTTAAACTGAAACTATACATTAATGTTATCTATTATTTCGAAGAGGCGTGTTTCAAGTCTTCATAATATCCACCGTTATCAAGTCAGCTGTATTCACTCTTAAACTTATGAAATTATGTTTCCCCATCCACTACACTGTTTTCATTTTCAACAAACCGACAATATTTCTGCTAAACATTGTGGTACCAGAGTATGACTCAATTGGAATAGACAAAATTACGACATAACACATCACACGCGACAAATATGGTTGCAAGTTACGTATATATGAAATCAATAAAAGTGATACTGCTTAAAAAGCACTCACTATAAACACAGCACTATAAACACATAGTGCGACTTTATTTGGTATTTTTATGTAGGTGGCAACCGTAAGATTAATTAAAAACACAAATATCAATTGAGGTAAATCACAGTGCGCAAAGGAAATATCCACACAACTTTGATAAAGAGAATAACTTAATGAAATAAAATAAGTGCGTATACGCCAGAGTGTACAACCTTTTTATTTTTTTTTTTTTTAGTGCAGGGTAATAAACTATTCCACTTTAAATATAGTAACAATTGTTACTTTTCTCAGAAAAAGGCAGAATTTTTGCAAGTGTGTCACGTAACATCAAAGCAGGTACTATTAATCTATAGCATTTAAAAACTAAACCAACATTTGTGTCTAGTGTTATGTTTCGTTTGTGGGGGACTTTGAGTAAGCTTACAGATGTCAAAGTTGATAGAAAAATGCAAAAATTTAAAATGAATTTATTAAATTTTGCGAAAATAGTTACATACGCGCACGTGGATGTATTCTTATATTTTCTTGTGTACCATGCGTTTAATTATTGAAAATAATTGCTGAGAAGATAAATTGTTTGACTATACCTACAAACGTTAAATTTTTAAAAATCGAATTAACAATTTTTTTTAGAGATTTGGCTACTCGAGGTTTTTGTTAATTTGTGATTTTTGGGCGTTCTAGATTTTTGCTTTATAGATTTAAACAAATCTTTTTTTCGAGATTAAGGTCATTAATTTTTTTATATCAAGATCCCCTTTATTTTTACTTACGACATATAGGAACTATGTGGCAAGTTTTGCATTCGTAAAAGATTTTGAATTCGAGATTTTAATCAACATCCTTACCATCAATGACATTACGATGGTAAGGAAGTCGAAAAAACTAGGTCCCCCGATTCCGTCCGCCTATCTTTCTGTCCTGGCCACAAAAGCCCAAAGAATCGGGCCGATTGATTTCAAATTTGGAAATTAAGGGTTTGAGCTGATTCGCGTTAGGTATTTTTTTCATTTTTTTAAAACTAAAAATAACAGTAGTCCCCATACAAATTTGTTGGCCAAAAATTGAAAATTCAAATTTTCTCAAAAACGAAGCAAAATATTTTTTTTAAACTTTCTCTAAAATGCTTTTTCTTAATTTGGTTTCTTATTTCTTTCAATATAAAAATATATTTTTAAATTGCTCCAGAAGGGTACCCCCTATAAAACGGTTATTTCGTTTTTAAGTTTTCTCAAGAACTAATCAATCGATTTCAATAATTTTTGTTTGCACAAGCTGTTATACTATTTCAATAATATTTGATGATCAAAAACATCATTGTTTTTATTTTTGATTTTTAAAAAAAATATTAAATTTTGTTTTCTTAGAAATTCGATATCTTGAAAATGGGTCATCAGTTTTTTACGAAATTGAAATGTAGAAGGAATATTAATAAGCTCTAAATAAGTTCATACCAAAAATATTTGTTAACTAAAATTGAAAAATTGTGTATATACAAAAATTAAATTTAAATTTCAAAATTAAATTTAAAAAATTAAATTTTTTTTGAGAAATCAAATTGCGTCTAAATTTTGTAAAACAAACTTTTTTTACAGGTGCATTTTTAAATCTTTAAATTAAGGAAATTTTTTAACAGGCTTTTTTATACATGAGTAAGTTTGTACGACCCAGTCGTGCATTTTATTTTTTAAATAAACATAAAATTCCCCAACGTGTGTTCAGGGTATCCCTGTGCGTTCAGTGAAAATAGCGTGCGAAGTTCAATAGGACAGGTACAACAAAAGTAAAAAAGGAAATTTTACTAAACAAAATTATAAATTTAGAAGATTGTATGACATTTGGGAAAGTTTTCTTAGTTACTCATTCAACAATATTGTTAGACTAGCTGTGCATTGCAGCGTTGCTCGCATGTTTTATTTTAGAACATAGATTTGGTAAGAATAATTAAAGTTAGAGTGAGCTAACTTTAAAAGATAAACATATGCTGTCATCCCTTGACTGGTTAAAAAGCAAAATAGGTGGCTTTCAAAAACGAACCCAAAGTCCGCGCAACATCACGGGCCTTCACATGAGGAAGGAAAGGTTAGAGAATTTTCTTAAAAGACTCGAACTTGGCTTTCCGAAGGCGGTTTAGAAAGCCATGGAGATGGAAGAACCCACCGATGTTTTTCATCATCATCCCGTTAAACCTAACAATGATGTGGTGGACTTTTTTTTAAATGATTAAAGGGAAACAATTCTATCATATATCATTTTAGCAAAACTTTAACCGTTTCCGCAGCGCACGCAGTTAAAAAACGATGCTGCTGACTATTTTCAAATATTCTATATTGGTGCTCGGCTCGTATTAGTCTTAGCGTGATGTTGTATAGCCAAGGGCCTTCCTCAATAAATGAGGGGCTTTCAAACACTGAAAGAAATTGACAAGTTATTTCTAAAATTAACGCGTTCAAACAATTATGTTTTCATATTGTATAAATTATAATTATACAAATTAGTATAATTCTAACAATTGTCTGTACCCATCTTTATTTATTAACTTCCCATTGGAAGTTATTGTAATCGGTTCGATTTGTCGAATTGAAAATTTTGACATTTTTCGACATTTTAAGGTATTTGGAATATAAATAAAAGTTTTGTTTGCGTTCTACGTAAGTTCGTTCGTCCCTACGTTTGTACGTACGGATTTTTCTATAAAAATCCAACAGTCGTAAAATTGGTGTTCGATCCTCGATATCTCGTGAAAAAATGAAGGGATTGTCTTCAAAATGATATCATTCTGTGCTAAATTTTGTTGTTATCGTAAAATATTGTTCTTAGAAAAATCAAATCTGTATTTGTTTATTTAAGAAATTCCAATTTTCAATAAATACTGGTTTTATTTTTGGTTTTCCCACTAAAAACCCTCGTTAACAAATATAGATTTTAAAATCAAACTATTTCATCATATGTAAAATATTGTTGGTCATTTTTAGTTAATCTTTTAGAAAAATTCAACTAACAACTTTTTTAACAAAACCCGAAAACTTACAAAAACAACAAAAGACTGACAAGAAATGGTTTTCGACTCAAGCATTAGGAGAACAAAGAAAGATATTGACTTCAAATTATTTACCTCACACAAAATATTGTTATGAATATTTTGTTAAAGTTTTAAGCAAGACAAATCGACAGATGAGATGGGAAGTTATTAGTGTGGGTCGCACCTTAGCCTCTTTTTTTTAAATCCGATTTAAGAATATCTGAGACACATGAAATACTAACTTATAATGCCAAAAATTAACATTTCCACAAAATCTCATTAACTAAACTTAATTGTATCAAAGTTTGTATTATATCTAAATTTTTGAAAAATATATACGAGTAGGAATACATAAAAGTCTTCCCAGGAACAAAAAAAAACTGCATATCTACATACATCCGGTTTATCAAAATCAACTTTTTTTCTGTCATTCTTCTTAAGCATTAAAACACTTGGGATAAAACCAACCGCTCTTAAAAGACTCCATATAAGAAAATCCTGAAGGACTATAAAAAGAAAACATACACCTTTATCTACAACTCGTAACTTCCTCTTTTGTATTTTGTTGTTTTTGTATAGAACTCGAACTTTATATAAGAATCAAGAATCCATATACTGTTGCATGCACAAATTCTTTATTGTTGTTATGTTTTATGCCCCAAGCAATATCCTTTAAGATTATATGGCCTTGAAAAATATAACATTTGCTGTGCTGTGAGAGGCTTGCAAAAAGTATCCATTTGCCTCTTAAATCAAAGGAAACACTCGTCAAACTTAAAACCCACTATAAAACTTTTGTTCTTCAAATACACCTACCTACCTATGTACATGTATTTATATGTAAAGATTTTATCACAAACAACAGCAACAAGAAAAATCAGAAAATTCTACGTAGGCTTCAGGATTTGAAGGATTTTAAAAGGATTTCAGGAAGAACTGAAGTTTCGTAATATTCAAATCACATGCAAAATTGAAATCGAAGATGTTGTGTTGTTGTTTTCATTTTCTTGTTTTAAATATTTAATATATGTATGTACATACAAATATTATGTATGTTTAAAAAATATTCACATTATCCATATACACGTATGTTCATCTGCTATCAACACTATTGCCACACCTTTAAGTTCTCTAATTTAAGTTTTTGAAATGTTTTCATTATTTTCATTTTATTACATTTTTATTGATTGGCACACTTTTTAGCAATTATTATCACAAAACTTGAGAAAAGTACATAAAATTACGAATCATTTTTGTTTGCATATATATGTATTTATATCAGCCAAGTTTTTGAGTAAAAATAAATGGGCAACATTTTTGAAAAATAAAACATAAAATTAATCTTTTTTTTTCCTAAATAATGAAACTCACTGTGTGGCAGGGTGGATGGCGGCGCGGCAGCAGCACTCGCAGGAAAGATTTGTGCTATTAATTCCTTGAGTATACAATTTCAGCAGGAAGAACTATTTAAGTCCTTATTGAATAATGCCATTTTGCGATAGTAAATTTTTTCTTAACTTTCACTATGTACATAGAAACAGGAAGAATATTTCAATACGAGGCGACGACAACTAGAACGACGACGACAACGGAGACGTTTTGGAACGTCAAATCGGCCATTTAAGATGGAAGAACTGTACTGACGACGGCAGCTTTTTCCTACGGAGAGCGAAAAATATAAACATCTTTTAGATTCACCACATTATTTTCTATTTTAATGTTTCCCAAACAAGCACCATAATGCTCTCGTACCTATAATATATGCCTAGCCTATATTGCCCAAGCCTATGAATAAAAACGGATTTTTGTTTTTATATACAAAAAGAAAAACTACAAACTTAGGGTGAACTTAATATTGGACCTGCGCATAAATTTTAACAACAATTAAAATAAAGAGAAGTCCATATGAGAAACAGGAGAGTATAAGCTTTCAATGTTGTCATATAGATAGAGTTAGTTGTTAAGCTGTATAGATTATTTTTCATATAGGAACATGGACTTGGACAAGGATATAATATGTAGAACGTTAATAGATTGTTTTCATTCATGTCTTGTATTAATATATGAATTGTAAATCTTATCGCTAAAAGCTAAACGCTTGACAAGTAGGTCTCTAATGAGATTTGTTGTTTATGAACTAATTAGCTCGTAATGAATTGTTAATATTGTAGTTAGCACATTGAGTGGTTTGTTTGATGAAGTTTTGAGATTTATTTGCTATCATGATAAATTAGGATTTAAGATTTATTTATTATATACATACATACATATGTATGTATGTTTGTATTATCTATTCAGATATTCAGAATTCCGTTGAGTTTAGATATGATATGAAGAGGAAAAGTCGACTTTTTCAAAAATTCTTTGATATGGAAACTATTTATCCATGCATAGTTTATCTGTCCTTATTTTTTTTTTGGAAAATATTGATCACACTAAGGAATATAACGTTCGGCATTTTACGAAGTGACGTAGCTTATTATACATTTTAAAGAAAAATATTGTTACTTCCGGTTCAAACTCGTGTCGATCAAAGAATCTGATGAATAAAAAAAAAAGAGGCTGGGATGCAACCCACACTGATAACTTCCCATCCCGTCTGTCGATTTGTCTTGCTTAAAAGTTTGGAGGTTTTCGAGTTTTGTTAAAAAAGTTATCAGTTAAATTATTCTAAAAAATTTTAAAGTAACCAACAATATTTTGCATATGATGAAATAGTTTGATTTCAAAATCTATTTTTGTTAACGAGATTTTTAGTCGTTAACCAATTTTTAGTAGCACTATTTCTTAAAAGTTTTTATTTCTTGTATAAAAAAAATACAAATCGGATGAATGAAATTAATTTGAAGTCAATATCTTATATTGTTAACGAGATATCGAGAACATCAATTTTTACAAATTTTGCGTACTATTTTTTGTAGATTTTAATTTTGTATAAAAAAACTGACTGTTAGATTTTTATAAAAAGTTACTGAATCTTGAAAACAATATTTTTTATAAAATACAATTTATTTGAAGCCTATATCTCAAATTTTTGAAAAGATATTTGAGTCGAAAACCAATTTTGACGAACTTTTATTAATTTTGTTTAGGTTTTTATTTTTTCTAAAAAAAAACTGTCAATTCGATTTTTCTCAAAATTTTGCTGAATGTTGACAACAATATATCTTAAAAGACAAAATTAGTTTGAAGCCAATATTTTTAATTTTTGAAAGATATTTGAGTCGAAAATCAATTTTTACGAACTTTTATTATTTTTTTTCTTGTTAAAAAACTGTCAAATCGATTTGTCTCAAAATTTTTTTAAGAATGTTGACAAAAATCAATTTTAACCAACTTTTATTATTTTTTTTTTAGGTTTTTATTTTTTGTAAAAAACTGTCAATTTCATTTTTCTCAAAATGTTAATGAATGTTGAAAACAATGTTTCTTATAAGACAAAATTAGTTTAAAGCCATAATCTAAATTTTTTGAAAAGATATTTGAGTCGAAAATCTAATTTTACCAACTTTTTTTAATTTCTTATTTAGGGTTTTAATTTTTTGTAAAAAAACTGTTACCTTGATTTTTCTCAAAATTTTACCAGACGTTGAAAACATTATTCTTCGTTGCACAAAATTGTTTTGGAGATAAAATCATTTTTTGTTCGTACAATTTTCGAGGTGACAAATATTTTTGTTCAGTTTTTTTTTATTTATAAAAAAACCGTTAACAGGTTTTTTGTCCAAAAATATATTTGTTTGGTATTACGTTACAATATATAATACAAAATTTAATTCAAGTCCCTAGCGTTATTGGTTCGTGATATATTTAGGATTAACCAAAATTTTCACCTTTTGTTTAAACTGCTATGGTAAAAAAAATCCACCCACGAAATTTTCTTGAGAGCCATTTCTGAATCTTTCTGCATTACTATCTGTATAACAAAATGTATTTGAAGTCGATATCTCTACGGGTTGTTGAGCTATGGACGACGAAAGAAACGTCGCGAACGTACGTGCGGACGTACAGACGTACGAAGGTACGAACGTACATACGTACACACGCACGCATAGACATCTTTCTAAAAATCTTTTATTTCGACTCTAGGGTCCTTGAAACGTCGAGAAATGTCAAAATTTTCAATTTGACAAATCGGACCCATTACAATAACTTCCTATGGGAAGTTACAAAGGCCAAAATTCCCAAAATTGGTCTTATTAAACTTTAAAAAAGTAAAATAAGGCCAATTTTCAGCAATTTGTCATATTGCACCTTGACAAAGTGAAATAAGGCCAAATTGTTTTGAGCAATAGGACCAACAGTGAGTATAATAATATATAATAAAGTATATAGTTGGGCACACTATAGGGTTTGAAGTACGTGTAAGGTTGAGTGATGCAAAGTTTCTTTTATGTTTTCGACCACTTTTTCACAAATATTGGGCGGTATCTCAGTTATAACTTGACGAATGTTGGTTTTTAAGATCTAAAGGTTTATCTTCATAAGCACCAGAATTTACGCGGCCAGGAAATGTCTCTTGGAATAAAGCCATATTCGCTCGAGTTGTGTGGCATGTGGCACTGTCTTGTTGAAACCACATATTCTCTAAGTCGTATTCTTCCATAGCAGGTAAAAACAAGTTATGTGTTATATGATAAATATGGCCAAAACGCTCCGGACGGTGACAGCCGTTCCATCGTCGTTTTCAAAAAAG
The DNA here is from genome assembly GCA_951509635.1 of Eupeodes luniger. Classification (NCBI taxonomy): domain Eukaryota; kingdom Metazoa; phylum Arthropoda; class Insecta; order Diptera; family Syrphidae; genus Eupeodes; species Eupeodes luniger. Next base: position 91,434,078 of record OX608074.1, read on the forward strand.
TAAGGTCCAACCACACCTCCAGACCAAACAACGCACCAAACAGTGACTTGAGGATTCTCAGAACCACAAATACGAACATTTTGTTTAATAACACACCCACCGAGTGAGAAATATGCTTCGTCGCTGAAGAAAATTTTGTTCGAAAAATCGCCGTCCACCGCCTGTTGTTCAATCACCCATATTGTGAATGGTCAGCTAGCATCAGTTGTTGTTTGAGCTGGACCTTATATGGATGAAGGTGTAGATCTAAATGCAAAATACGCCATAATGTGCCGTAAGACAGTCCTGATTCCTGAGAACGACTGACGAGGAATCGGCACATTCGGGTCTTCGGCAATGATATTTTCAGTGGTACGAGCGAAACGATGATATACAGGCCTTACAATATCTGTAATAAATCCAGTCTCTTCATATTTCTTCACAATTTTACCAATTGCTTGAGTAGTTGGACGATTATGCAAACCATAATCTTCTCTTAAAGCACGACATGTGGCTGTGTCAGAATCAACATTTTTCTAGTAGGTTTTAACAATTTGTATGCATGGGCGATAGTTAAACAATCCATTTTCGTAAATGTCAGACTTTCAACTAACAAACAAAACATTGGTTTAACAAATTAGTTTGACAGGTGTCGAATTCCAGCCCTATCCTATTGAAACAACAAAATGGATAACCCGTTATTTTTTATTTCTAAAAATAAGTATAATAAAGGTATCTTTGTTTTAATTTTGTTAAAGTATATTTTAAAATCACAGAAAGTGGTATGGAAATTTAACAAAGAATCTTACCACAACATTAAAACTCATGGTAAACTAGAGCTTTTAAACAAGATTAAGTACCTACATACATATATTTTTAATTGGTTTTTTAAGGCACTTTTCCATTTAGATCAATTTTTGTAACACTCGCTTTTGGCAAAAAGTCAAGGTTTGAAACACGTGCTAGAATTAAACAAATTTTGCGTATTTTAAATCTGACAGTTCAAGAAAATTACGTGTAATTTACCTGTGATCAGCTTCTTATTAATAGTTTTGTCTCTTAAGCTAGCCATGCACAACAGATCTAAATGGATTCAATATCGACCGTGTGTGATGAAACTGAGGTGGCTCAATTTGGCTCAGTCGATCCATTGGGAATTTGGGATTTTCAGCAAGTCAAAAATCAACGACCCCGAGCCAGACTCGGCTCTGCCGTTCTGTGTGTTACACAATTTCAGCTTGGCGTATAACAACTATTTAACTATCTCATATAAAAATTCAAGAAACGTATACTTAATGTCTCTTTCCCTCTTTTTATTTTTTCCGGGTCAGTTACCAACTTGTATTATATGGGGTTGCCATTTTCGGCCATGTTTTTGTGCTTACAAGTTTCATAATTTTAAGATATTTTTCTGAACAAATGGCTGGAATTATTGTATTTATTTTATAAAAATCCCTTTTCATTCCACATTTGTGTTTTTCCAAAAAAAACTAAGGGTTTAAAAAATATCGTCAAATAAAAAAAGAAAAAAGCTTGTCCCTATTCATGTGACACCAGGTGTACATTTTAAAGAAACGTTAAACCGTTTATGCTAACGTGGTTTTTAACAAAAAAAAAAAAGGCAAAACAGTTTAAAAGTAATTTTTGACTTTGATTTTTATACGCTAAAGAGACAATACCAAGTGTAAAATTCAAGATTTCTCAGAACATTACAAAAAGAGTCAAATGAAATCTCATAACTGCTGAGAATTTCCAGAAACTGATTAAGGTACTAAAATTATTTAAATTGTATTTGGAAGACGAAGATTTGTCCTTTGCAAAATCATAAAACAATTTATTGTTGAAGGATTTGTTGCTTTTTAGCTTAGCCATAAAAAAACATTTTTGGTTGTTTTTAGCAATATCAAAGGGGCATTTTTTAAAAACATGTTGTAATAGAAACATTTTAAAGCGAGATTCAAATTCAGAACAACGTAATCCTTTAAAACAAAGTAATTTTTTTAACTCCGGAGGTAAATAATAGATATAGCGATAATTCCATATTGTTCACAGTCCAACTGTTTCGCTTAAAAATTCATTAAGCGTGTCCACGAAGGCATTTGAGCATGAATGCGAAATGTGATGACTCTTTTACAACGTGTTTCACAATTACAGAAGAGAAAATTTACAAATAAAAAAGAAAATACACCGGTATGTCCCTTAAATTTTTGTATTTAATGTTTGCTTCAACTCCTTTTAAGGTTTAAGTTTTTAACAAGCTTCATTCTATTTCATTGCACTAGCAAACATTTTCTATTTGCACATTTTTATTCAATAAAAATGCCAACAAAGTACTTGAGTATTATCAATTTTATTAATTTTTGAAAGTTAAATCATAAATATATAAATTAACCTTATTTTTTCTGTTATATAATCAACAATATTTAAACTCAACTTGACTCAAATTAAGCTACAAATTAGCCAGGGTTCAAATAAACGGGCTAATGGTTGTCGGTGGTTGAGATCAATTTGATACTCTTCGAGTAGCATCGCTTTTGGTGGAAAACAGAATGACACAGCAACTTAATAGCAACCTTTTTTGACAACCACTTGACACTTATTAAAGCCACTGGCTGCGTTGAATCTCGTGTTGGATAGGGTATCTTGGATAGGTGGATTTTTAGATACCTTTTTGAACGAGTTGGATAGCTGTATTGAGATAGCTGTCAAAAAATGAAAACAACTTTCAGCTGTTCACAAAAAGTAGAGAAACATTTAAGCTTCGAAGTCAAAACATTTAATGGATAATTCAACTGATTCGTCGGACGATGATGAATTGATAGTATCAATTTAATAAATAAGAGATAACCTTAATCTGTAATCTATGTTAAATTTTCTCTAAGCTCAATTGGAATTCTATACGATTAATAATTTACTTGCGAAATCTCCGGTTTTAAACGATTTACGTTTAACAGAAAACTATCCTAACAGAAACGAGGACTATTATGAAGTGACAATACCTAGATATAATTTCTTCATCATCTATTATGTACAAAACATCCTCAAATACAAATTCAACTAACATTTTGTATCTCTTTGTTTACCAACAAATACAAAAAGCTGAAATCAATTTTCAAGTTTCTTGAAATTCAACCATGTGTTGAATCAGCTGTTCTGTCAGATACCTACATACCCCAGAAATTCTTCAATACCTTTGGATTCCTTTTTTGACATCTCAGCTGTTTTTGATCAGCTCCTATTTTGCACGTAAAAGACTAAGGCCGCCAATTCACGACACAAAATAACTGCGCAAACTGAAATTTTGCTCAAGTCGGTTTGTGCAAAACACGACACAAGTGAACTGCACAGTTCTCAGTTTAAAAAAGTTTTCGTTCTGTAAACATGGTTCAAAATTAGCTCTTTATACATTGCTTGCTATTGCAATAAAAAAAGAGGCTGGGATGCGACCCACACTGATAACTTCCCATCCCGTCTGTCGATTTGTCTTGCTTAAAAGTTTGTCTATATGAATCAATTTTTACCAAATTTGGGTACTATTTTTTGTAGGTTTTATTTTTTCATGAAAAAAAGGATTGTTGGATTTTTATAGAAAAATTACTAAATATCGAAAATAATATTTTCTGTGAAAAAAAATAAGTTTGAAGCCAATATTTTTAATTTTTGAAAAGCTATTTGAGTCGAAAGTAAATTTTGACCAAGTTTTAGTATTGTTTTTTTTTTATTTTTATTTTTTGTAAAAAAAACAGTCGATTCGATTTTTCTCAAAATTTTATCGAATGTTAAAAACAATATTTCTTATAAGTTAAAATTAGTAAGAAGCTATTATCTCAATTTTTTGAAAAGATGTTTGAGTCGAAAATTATTTGTTACCAACTTTTGTTAAAATTTTTTTTCGGTGTTTAAGTTTTTGTTAAAAAACTGTCAATTCGATTTTTTCAAAATTTTACTCAATGCTGACAACAATATTCAAAGTTTTGAAGGAATACATCCATTGAAGATCTTCCTGGAGTACTGGTTTCTTGATCTTCCAGAAAAGATAACATTGAATAATACCATAAAGATGGTTCATATATGTCATCGGCTCCGGCACCAGACTTTTCGCTGCGTTTAACTTTTTTTAATTCTTTTCTGTAGTTTGTCCGAAAATTATTAATTTTTTTGACAACTGTGTCTTGGTCAGCTTTTGGGTTTTTTTCTTTTAGTTTTAGAACCAAGAGCTCATATTCTTTACTTCTCATTATCCTGTTGCTATATTCCGGGCTTTTTATTTTCCATAGAGCCGTAAGTTCTTTATAAAGTTCGAGGAACTAGCTCCAGAACTTTATTTCATCAGCCATTATATAAAAAAAAACAATGTAGACTGGCGTAAATAAAATGTTTATACTGAGCGGTTGCACAGTTTTTGACATTTACGACACAAATAACTGCACAAATTTAAGACTTGAGCAAAAATATCAAAATTGTTTTAATTTTTACACAGTTAACTGCACAAATCGCACAAACAACCCCATTCACAACACAACTGTGTCGTGAATTGGCGGCCTAACAAAAAGGTATCCGGATACCCTATCTGTCTGAGATTGAACGCAGCCACTGGTCTCGAATGGCTTTGAAATTTGAATGCATTAACCAAGAAACATTGGCATCAACTTTAAACCTAAACCCTAAAACCGATAACGCTGTGCAAATGCTACCTACTTTTAAAGAGAAATTTAACAGGTTTATCAGCACTCAAACCAAAATTCGACAATAAATTATAATATTTTTTTTCATTATCTGTTTTGGTTTTAAGAATCGAGGAACATTTTAAAGAACTAAATAAATAAAATTAATTTTTAAACGACTAAAGGCGCAAGTCCTTTAAAAACATTGAAGCCAAGCAAAGAAATGTGTTTATTCAGTTTCTGCTTTTTCCACATTAATCCTTTCGTTATTTTGTTTTGGAAGGCAAACCTTCTTCAATTTTTCGATTTATTATTTTGTAAAAACCTTTGTGACAAATTCAAAAAGAATTTCCAGTATTTGGTCAACAAAATAATATTTCCAGTGGTAATAATGGTTGGCCAGTTTATACTTCTAAGATTTCTCAGATAATTAATTATTCATTCTTACCTATCAATCAAAATAGCTTTGCATTTCTTTTCTCCCCTTTTGAATTGTGTGATAAAAAAATCATAAAAACTTTATTTTTAGAATACAGAAATCTCTGAGATCTTAGAAATATAAACGGGCCAAATAATTAAACAAAGTGGCATCACACAAGAGCTCACTACCCTTGTCAAATGCCACACTGACAGCTGTCACGTATCATGCATGCGATGCCACACGTTGTGGTGCGACAAAAACTGCAAAACGAACAACGGAGCGCGGCGAGTCGACGAGTACTTTTTCAGCACCAATTTTCAGCGGTTGTGCTGCTTATCAAATTTGCTTGTTGAAATCGTAAGTCACCAAAAATTCACGCGATGTGTGCTTAACATGAATCATTAACAATAATTAAAAAGAAAAAAATATGAATAACCATTTAAATAAAAACATTAATAAACTCTTGTGTAAATATATACTGTGCGCATAACCCCCAAACAACCACTTGTCTCAATTCTCCACTCAAAACAACAAAAAAAAAAGAATAGAAAAGTTTTACAACATAAAATTTATAAAGAAACAAACCCTTGAAAAAGTTGTAAACCTGCTCCTTTTATATTAAAATACAAAACAAAATGGATATAGTACGAATAATCGGGAACACATTCTGGTCAACAAATGTATGGCTTCCGCCGAACGTAACGTGGGAGGACATAGCACCGGGATCCCGTCCAGATGTTAATCACGCCGACTACAGGCATCTGATATGGCCGCTTCCATTAGCCTTAATTGTAATGGCAATACGCTACACCCTAGAAAGGTATGTACAATTATTGAATCTATCAGAATTACTTATGTATGAGTCGAAATATGGCTTTCTGCGATTGTTTCCTGGATTCTGGCGAGGTTGTTCCGCCTTGAATTGCGTTGAGTTTAAGTTTTAGTTTTCTTGACAAACGACGCGAGATTGCCTATTTAGGTACGTGCTCTTTCCTCGTCTTGGAGACCATTATAACCTAGCCATTTGCATTGGAAACGCCCAAACATTCTTAAAGGTAATGAAACATTGAGGGGCTTCTTTGGGTTTTTCTTATTTTATTCTTTTGCTGGATCTTGTTGAAAAAAACACACATACATTTTCTGTGCAACATGCAGTCGCCGCTCGCTTGCCGATCAAGTCGAAGTTATAAAAATTATCATTCGATTCAATGTCGCAAATGCTGATTGTGCACTGCGAGTCGGCGATCGCTGGCGCTGCGCTGCAGCAATCACGTTGCATGGTGACCTGGCTGTTTTACCAGCCGAAGCTGAAAGCCGATGCCGAATGTCTGCTGATGATGCTAAATCTTATTTATTTGTGCGGCCTGTCTAGCTAAAGTTGAAAAAATATGTTTCTATGTAGCCGTAGGTAGCTACATTCATTTAGATGTAGCCATTCACATCATAACATTCTATTTTTCTTGAATCGTGCTATGCGTGACAGATTTGTTTGAGCTGCCAAAAGATTTTACATATTTGCATGGAGGTGGCAGTGGCAGCTTCTATTACTTTTACTGTTGATGTTAAATTGAAACTTATAAAAACAAACTAGGTCGTTCTATACGTTGACCTATTGACGATGCAATGGTGATGTGTGTGTTTGTTGCTGGTGGTTGATAATAATAATAATTGTAGAATAATTATTTGAATTTGCATATTTGTTGTTCTTGCGGTCTAAGGAGATAAGTTCAGCACAACAGCACAGATGATGATGATGGCCTTAAACTTTGGAGTACTTCTTATCTAAAATTACTTTTGAAATTGTATGTGTTCTGATCTTTAAAAAGATTTTGGGTGGCTTTTCAAAGGCAAAGGTGCAATTGCCGGTGATGGTGATGGTGATGGCGATGGGTGATGATTCATAAAGTTAATTCTAATTGACCATTCATGTTGGTTCACTAAAATTGATCGGCATATCTACCTAAAAGTAGTTAGCAATGTGTGTGGTGTTTTTCTATGAATTTACAACCAATCAGACTCAATAAAAGATATACATAGATAGGTAATTTTTTAAAGTTTAATTGCTCCGACACACATAATGTATTGACAAAACCAAGGTTGCCAGTCTTTTTTTGGAGTACCTGTGGAATATTTTAGAGACAAAATTGAAAACAAATTATTTTGGCAATCTATTTTAAGTTGAATGCTTAAAGAGCTTGCGAATCGCTGTATGATGATGTCAAAAATGAGTAGGTGGACTGTAGCTGACTAGATAGGTAAAGAAGAATCTCATTATAATGGAGTAAATTAATGAAGTGTAGTTGTTTTCAGCAATAGACAATTTTTAAAATGTACTCATGAGGAATTTTTTTTTTATTGTCATCAACAAAATCTGTCCTAGTTCAGAATATTTCAAAATAAAAAAATATGGAAGCTATGGCAACAAAACTACAAACAATACACACCCTAGCAAGCAAATTGCAGACAAAATGTAAAACAGAGTTGGATTGGACTCACTTCGCGCGTATTATTTTCGTCTTTTAGCATAACAGCATGTGCTCACTCATTTACTTTGAAGTCGTCTTGTGTCATTTTCAAAATCAAGATGAAATGAGATAAAATGATGAGAGATCAAAATAGATTGCACGAAGTAAGTTTACTCTGAACACCGTAGATCCATCTTAAGTTATTTGTAATGGATTAAGAGGGCTAATATCCAATTAATATCTATGTTTCTTATCTATTGGGATTGGATTAGGCATACAATTGCAGGTCCCTTGTTTCTGGGATTATTACCTGAATAAACATTCAAAATAAAAGAATTGTTTGTAGTACAATATTTATTTATTTACTCAGGTGATGTTTGACCCATTTTTAGATTTAGAGTTTGATCAACTGATCAAGCACAGGTAAAATATCTTACCAAATTTAAATAACTTAGCAACAGTGATTGTCTGAAAGAACTTCTCGGCAAACTAGAATCTTGTAATTTTGTATAGTGGTAGGTCTTGTTGCTAAAAGAAAAATTATTATAAATTTTGCACGTTTGTAGCTTCAATGTGAGTTAACTTTTTCCTCAAATCACTCTTTGGCATCAGATAGATAGCATGTAGCATCACCAAACCAGACAAAAACAATTTTTTCTAGTGCGAAAGATTAAGATTTTTGACAAAGGAATTTTTTAATCTGCAAAATGGTTTTATTCCATTTTCTTCCATTGTGCATATAAAAAAAATCTTAAAATTAATTTAGTTACAGAAAATTTAAAAAAGTTGCAACAATTTAAAGCAGTTAAAGGTGTTCGAGCATCAAAGGGGTTGGTACAACTTTTAATTTAGGTTCCCTACGCTCATTTATGAAGGCTTTGAGTGTACATAATACAAACAAACTGTTAACTAAGTTAAGACTGCGTTATTATTACTTATTGGGTCATAATTTCATTGTAGGTATATACTCAATGTACAATGTGTTATTGTGTATAAAAAAAAAAAAAAACAAATAAAATGAGCGGCAATACGTGCGATCCGTGCGAAATGTCATTATTGAATTTGATGATGTCTTACAAATGCAAAAGTGAGATATGACTGAATTCATCGAAGAATCCATATTCTGCTGGTTAATCACAAAGAAATTGACAAAAGCCTTCTTCCCTTTTTATATATAATTTGCAAACACATTACTTACTACCCTTAACATGTTTAAAGTTTAAACACAAATCGAGCTTAGGAAAATAGGAAAAGATTTAACATACCTGTGCACATTTGTCTTAAATGTTTCAAAGTAAAAGGAAAAAACAGAATTGGAAAAGCATTCGACATTCTTGATGCCCGGTTAAAAAAAAATCTCTATACTCAGTAGTACGTCTGAAATTGAACTCAAGGGTAGACTTCCTTTTTTAAGAAGCTTTGGTTAAGTTATGGCTAAGCGCTGTAAAAATTTGTTTAGTTGGAATGATTAGTAGCAATTAGAACAAAAATATCTTTCAACTGTGTCCATAAGATCCTTAGAAGAGTAAAAATTAGGCCGCAATATCCAAGAATAATTAGTAAATAAATTTAATTCGGTTTTGTAATCTTTTCAGATTTCATAAATAAGGGGACAAAACTTAAAACACTTCAACCCAAATAATGCCTAATAAAATGTTTGTTGTTGGATATAATTACAATTATTTTGCCGCTAGACAATGATCTATACAATACACAGCCTTTATCATAAAATTTTAGGTCCCCTTTGTTTCTGGAATTATTAACTGAACAAACGTCTTAAAAAAAGAATTGACGAATTTTAAATACTCGGCCTATTTTCTTCACAAATTGTTTGTATTGTATTTATTCATTTACTCAGATGATTTTTGAGATTCCAATAAATGTTTGATCAAATGTGATCATTTACAGGTCAAATATCCATACAAATTTAAATAACTTATAACCTTTATCAGATGTAAATGGGACAGTTTAAAAATAAATAAATGAAGTGGCTCAACAGTCAGTTGAGAACTAGGACATGTGACTTACAACTCTCAACCATTGTGTGTGAGTAAAGTGGTGAGGGATGGAGGGGTTTTAAACCGATTCCGAAAGGTTAATTTTGAGAAAGCACTTTTCATGACAAGAATTACTCTTAGTGGAGTACCCAGGAAAAAAATGTTTAGATTGCAGAGGCAGGGATTGAAACCAAGAGCTCTGGCATGACAGTTCAACGCACTAACCATCACGCCACGGGACAGTTTAATATCGCCAATAAGGGATTCGTTGATCGAACTATGAATATGGTAAAAAAGTCTGAACATTTATAAAATGCCAAAGAAATAACTATCAACAACTCAACAAACCGTAAAATATGCATTTTCAATAAATGACAGACTTATAATCTCTTGTATATGCAAATATTCTGGAATTATCAAAATATTAACATTCATCCCGTTATTACAAATGTCATTTTACGTGAAAACAACAATTTCTCCGAGACAATAGAATTCATAAAATAAATTCTGGTGTTCCCCAGGCCAGTATTGTTTGCCCGATTCTGAAAAAAGGAGACCCTCTAAACTGCACCAACTATGTATAGAGGAATCAGTCTACTTAACATCGCTTACATCGCTGCCGTAATATGTGAACGCCTAAAGCCCATCGTCAACAACCTGATAGGTCCTTATCAGTGTGGTTTTAGACCAGGAAAGTCCACAGTCGATCAAATATTCACATTAAGGCAGATTCTGGAAAAAACACAAGAACATCAAATCAACACCCACCATTTCTTCATGGATTTTAAGGCCTCATACAGGGACGAATTGTTTAGACCCATGTCTAGTTTTGGCATCCCTGAAAAACTCGTCCGTTAGTGCAGGATGACCATGGAGAATTCGGTTGGGAACAACTTAACAGAACCTTTCGATGTCAAAAAAGGTTTTAGACAAGGTGATGCGCTGTCATGTGATTTTTTTAACATCGTACTTGAAAGAATAGTGCAAAGCTCACACGTCAACACTAGAGGCACTATCTTTCAAAAGTCTTTCCAATTACTAGCATATGCTGATGAATGACATTGACATAATCGGAAGAACTCAGCGTGATGTCAATGGGGCTTTTGTGAGTATTGAGGCAGAGACGGCCAAAATGGGTTTAACGGTTAATGAGGGCCAAACAAAGTACATCCTGTCAAGAAAGGACTTACAACACCGACGTCTTGGTCAAAACGTCACCATCAACAGACGTAACTTTGAGGTAGTTAAGGATTTTGTCTACCTAGGCTCCGCTATAAACACAGAAAACAACACCAGCGCTCAGATCAAACGAAGAATTAACTCTTAACCGCTGTTTCTTTGGGCTAAGAAAGCAATTGAGTAGCAAAGTCCTCTCTCGAGGGACCAAAGTGTCGCTATATAAGACCCTCATCATCGCCGTCCTGCTATACGGTCAAGAAGTATGGACTATGACAAAAGCGGAAGAAAGCGCCTTTGGTCGTTTCGAGAGAAAAGTTCTTCGTGTGATCTACGGTCCCGTATGCATAGAAGGGGAGTGGAGGAGAAGATGGAAAAACGAACTGTACAGCGACGTAGACTTAGCCAGAAGGGTAAAAGTTCAACGACTAAGATGGCTGGGTCACGTAGAGCGCATGGAAACCAATGCTCCGGACCGGAAAGACCGCGAATCAGGTGGCGCGCACAAGTGGAAAGTGACCTCACCCAACTTGGAGCGCGAAACTGGAGACATCTAGCTAGGGACCGAGTAAGATGGAGAAGTTTGTTGGGTGAGGCCCTAGTTCACACAGGACTGTAGCGCCACCTTAAGTAAGTAAGTAAGTTCCCCAGGCCTCCGTTTTGTCTCCAACTCTCTTTCAGTGTGTTTAAACGTAAACATGTTAAGGGTAATAATAACCATTTAAGTGCCTGTAAGTAATAAAAAAACAATCATTTCCAGTCGACTTGTAAATCAATCGTCCACCTTTTTTGTTTTGTTTGTTGGCTGATGGTTTGATGTCCCTCAACATCTTTATCATTTGTACTCAAGTTTTTCAGGAACCGTTTTCAAACTATAGTCTTTAAGCTCTCATAAGAGAAATTGTCAAGAATACGTTTAACAAGGTTCTCAAATATTAATTGTCTTTAAATACCAGGAAAATATCCCAATGCTACGCATATTTACTAAAAAAAAAATAAAGAGTAAATATTTTCGAATTCATTTCAATGATAACAACTAGACAAAACCGCCTTAACTGATACAAGTATATAATATATGAGTACACTATAAACTTAATGAACGTCTGTTGTTAGTAAAAAAAAATGAAGTGTCACCTATGTTTAATCTTCGTAATGTACCTCAGATTAATTGGAGACATTTTTTTTGTATTGTATTTTCTTATCGGCTGATATTTTGTCGGTCGTATTGAAAGATAGGAATAACCCCTTTTTTTAAACCTACTTATTTATCTTATTAATGCATTTCAAGTTCATCTAAATATTAATCTTCTTCAGAAAAGAGAACAAATTATTTGAATTATTGTTTTAAAATTTGTAATCGTAAAAAGAAGGCGTTGTCATCTTAGAGGTACTTATAATTAAATTATTGTGACAGAAAGAGGGTAATTTGATAAGAAATTAAATTATATGATATAAACTAGTAAATCGTATGAGGAAATATTTATATAATATTCCACATGACACATTTTTTAGGAATTTACAAATTTAAAAAAACATTTACCTGATCTCTATGACCAAATGGATCAAACATTTATTTCTATATAAAATTAATATTGATTTAAGTTTGTTTATGGTCACAACTAGAAAGGGCCTCAATCAAGTATAAACCACGTTAAGAGTAAAGAAAACCTTTATAAACTAGCATCTTGTGGGTTAATGTTCAGAGCTTCGGAAGCCTTATTGTTACCTTTTGACATTTTCAAATTTTGAATAGTACTTTCTGACTTACCTGCCCTTTATCTGAGTCTTTCGGCAACATCCATTACACACTAGGCAACTAAGACCAACTTTTTAAAAAGTTTGTATTTGTTTGTGCAAGAGAATATATTTAGTGCATGAAAAGAATTTTTATACGTCAAATTGTTATCAAATGATTTGTGATCCCAAAACAAATGGATCGACAAATCTGCCATCTTTTTAATTTATCAAGAAAACGTTTTAGTCTTTCTTCGCGCAATGAATAAACATATCCAAACATTTTATATAGAATAAAATGAATCACATAAGTTATTTTAATGTTTGTTTACCTTAAATTTGTAAATCACCATAATATTTTCCGCCATTTGATAGATGGTGTTTTATTTACTCCAAACACCGGTTTTTGTTTTTGGGTATTTTACGTTTGTTGTATTTATTCTCAGGACAGATATGAATCTTTAATATACTTTTAAATTAAAACTTAAGACAGATAAATAGTTCTTTTTTTCAGTTCACGTTATCAAAGCTTTACAAAAAATTAATACGTTTCTATTCTCGGCATATTTTTGACGATTCTATTTTGTTATCAAATTATTTATTTGTGTATGTTAACGACGTTTTATATGATTTTTTATCATTCATTTTTATGATTCATAAGGCGGCTTTTAGAGATTTCATTTGATTTTGCCTGTTTGAATGATTTAGTGTTGAATTCAGGTGCTTAAGTTAAATATGAAACGAATGCTCAACTTATGATGATCCATATAGGTACATGGATTAATGCATTATGTAAGATGTATGGAAATAAATTTCAAGGTTAACAAACAAAACTATTGGTTACATCAGTTGTGCTCTTGAAAAAATATTGAAGTCAGCCAAGATAAACAAGATAGATTGGGTTAGGTTGAAGTGACTGTTAGGGATAGAGCATAACACAATTAGATAAAAACAAATTAGGTAGCGCCACAGTCTGTTGAATCATGTCAGGAATGGGGGGGTGGGACCTATAGTTTTTTAACCGAATCATAACCGGCTCGAAAACTGGGAAAACGATGCACGCCATCCAGTTTCGCACCCTAAGGCTTCGGTCGTCCTGGTTTAAGCCATCCCTCCAGCGTAAGCATGGTCTGCCTACCAAAAAATGTACAACAAAGAAATCTTCGAGCTGGTTCATCTTCAAACATACGAGCTAGGTGTGCACTGTGCAGCCCACCGAAGTCTACCGAGCTTAATTTTTGTCACAATATCGGCTTCGAGGTAGATTGCATACAGTTCTTAATTGAGCGTCTCCGGAACCGTCCTTCCTCACGTATTGAGCAAACAATTCTTCCCAAGACCTTCCTGTCGAACGCGCCTAAGAAGTAGAAGTGCCTTTTACTAAGCACCCAGGTCTCGGATCTATATGTGTGTACTGGTGGAACGATCGTCATATACAGCAGTAGCTTAAAAGTTATGGTAAGGTTTCTCGATTTAAAAAGCTTTGACCAACTGAAGAAGGCTCTGTTGGCTATGAGCAACCGCCCGCGTATTTCTTCTTGTATGTTGTTATCGGCTGCTACTATTGACCGAAGGTATTAGAAGGATTGTATTACTTCAAATTCATGCTCCGTTACCATGATCGTTTGAACAGTTGTTCTTCTCGCACTCAAGCCACCATGTGCGTTGTTTGTCGATGTCGTTTGCGTAAGCCAGTATCTGAATGGACCTGGTGACGATGGACCCTCTTGTTAGCGTGCCAGAGTCACGAATTACTTTCTCCAACTCCAGGTTGAAGAGGAGGCAGGCTAAGCCATCCCCTTGTCCGAATTCATTGTAAATGTTAATTGGTCTGGATAGCAATTAGCTTGTTATATTGGTCATGGTCAACCTACATAACCGGTATAGCGAATATGAACAACTTTAACTTTAATATTCACAGGCAGGGATTGATATAAGACCTCTAACAAGCCAGTCCTACGCACTTACCATCACGCCACCGTTACAACATAAATCTATAGACTTTCTTCTTAAATGCAAGAACCGTAAAAAGCTATTGATGCTCTTGTGTATGGGATCATTTATATTACTATTTTAGAATTCTCCCAGGTCAATCCTACGTTTTTGAGCTATTGCATGGCAGATACAAAAAAAAGAAAGAGATTTTTGCCTCTTATAGACAAACCTAGTAAAATGAGTAAGTCAGTTAGTTCATGACCCTGCATGGTGAATATGATAGTTATAAACTGTTTGAAAGTTTTGGAGACAGATTCTAATATCAGCAGGACTGTCTGAGAAAATCTGGATTAGGTGATGTTGATATCACATCTTTTTCAGCCAGGTCAAAATTTTAGCAAAAAATGAGTAAGTCAGTTAGTTCATGACCCTGCATGGTGAATATGATAGTTATAAACTGTTTGAAAGTTTTGGAGACAGATTCTAATATCAGCAGGACTGTCTGAGAAAATCTGGATTAGGTGATGTTGATATCACATCTTTTTCAGCTAGGTCAAAATTTTAGCCCGGAACATACTTCAATGATTACGAAAGTAGAAGGAGAGGCCTAGTTTTAGCAGTTCTAAGTAAACGCCTGAAACTAGTTTTAGCAGTTCTAAGTAATCGCCTGAAACAACCATATCAATAGTTTTTGATCCATTAGTCAATGAAAGAAAAATAGATTCTCATAGTATTAGGAAACTTGCAAAAAGGCGAATTATTCGCATCTTAAGTTGTTTCGCGATCTTTCTCATTTTACTCTAAGTTAAATGTTCATGGCTTTTGAATTTTATTATCTTAATGATATAGCTGTGTTAATGATTTTTTTGTATTGTTGGTGCCTCCAGAATATAGGTTTATTGATGTAAATACTTACATCTCTTTTCCAGATTTTGGATAGCACCAATAGGAAAATCTCTTGGCATCAGGAGTTCGAGACCAAAAAAAGCATCACCAAATCCAATATTACAAGAAGCGTATGAAAAATCAAGTCGGCTTGGACACAAAACCGTAAGTAATTGTTATAGTTAGTTTTTGTTTCCCCCAACTCTCCTAAAACTACTATTTTTGTTTGTGTATAACCAGGTTCTAAGTTTAATGAAACAAACAGATTTAACTGAAAGACAAATCCAAAGATGGTGGCGTCTTAGAAGAGCACAAGATAAACCATCGACTTTGGTGAAATTTTGTGAAAATACTTGGCGATGTCTTTATTATACGTACAGTTTTATATTTGGATTAATAGTATTATGGGATAAACCTTGGTTTTGGGATATTAAAAATTGCTGGTATGGCTACCCACATCAGGTAAATCATTTTTGTTTAGTTTGTTTTGTCTGATCGTTTTATTGATTAATTTTATATTTTAATTTCAGTCAATTGAAGGTGATATTTGGTGGTATTATATGATCTCTATGTCATTTTATTGGTCTCTAACTGCAACTCAATTTATTGATGTTAAAAGAAAAGACTTTTGGCAAATGTTTATCCATCATATGGTAACGTTATTGCTGATGGCCTTGAGTTGGGTTTGTAATTTGCATCGAGTTGGATCTTTGGTTCTTGTGGTGCACGATTGTGCTGATATATTCCTTGAGGTAAGTTATAGTTTAAAGTATATTACTTTGATATAAAAAAATGCCTTCATGATTTCTTATTTTTCTTGCCTGCTAAGCAATTAATTTATTTAAATATTGCTTTCATGTCCAAAGCATGTTCAATAAAACTAGAACACTCAATAAAAAAAGACAATTATTATCGAAGGTAACAGATTTTAAATAAAAAAAAAAATATCGATTTTAAAATAAAAACATGCAATTAAAACAGTGCAGAAGAAAAATACATACTTTTTGTGCCCCAATCATTCTTAAAAGACGTCTATTAGATTTGTATCAAGTTGTGTATCTTTTATGAACATAATTGCTACAAATACAAAACTACAATATTAAATTTGTGTTTTAACAGTTCCGAAACTAAAGAAAGAACTTTAATCAATGTCGGTAGATTTAATACTAACAAAAAGTAGTAGTGGGAAACAAAATGCAGCCTTTAAGCAGTAAAATAAATGAACCATCCTTTTCGTATTCTATGTTTTTAAATATTTTAAATGAGATACTTCTGTGTCTGTGTATCTCAATTTTCCAGAAATTAAATTTTTTGTTTGTATCGACCTGACTAGAAAAAATGCAAATCCTTTTTGGAACATTTAGTGACCTAAAGAGCTTAACGGACATGTAGAACAACGAAAGTTCTGTATGGCTCGATTGTTTGAAAAAAATTAAAATTTACAGATACTGTGAAGCTAACAATGTTCTAAAATATAGAATTTTGCAATAATAACTTCAGTTGATACGTATGCCATAATTTGTTCTGAGCGATGCCAGATTCTTGAGAACGCCATGATTTGTTTTGTTGACCACTGTTATCAGTGTTAATCGTTTTTAATTAATTGTTAGCATCTATTGTCGACCACATTAGCTGTTGCATTTAAGAAAAGAAAAAAAAAACATTCAAACATTATGAATTGAGTCTTAAATGTTATTCTCTAGAATATTGTTTTAATATATCACATTAAATAATCTTTATTAATTGGCTGCGTTCAATCTCGGACAGATAGGGTATCCGGATACCTTTTTGTTAGTGTTTTACGTGTAAAATAACAACTGATCAAAAACAGCTGATATGTCAAAAAAGGAATCCAAAGGTATCCAAGAATTTCTGGGGTATGTAGGTATCTGACAGAACAGCTGATTCAACACATGGTTGAATTTCAAGAAACTTGAAAATTGATTTCAGCTTTTTGTTTTTGTTGGTAAACAAAAAGATACAAAATGTTAGTTGAAGTTGTATTTGAGGATGTCCTGTACATAATAGACGATGAAGAAGCTATTTGCCTCCGAATTTTAGAAGCTAATTATTATGTTTCATCTTACAACAATTTGACTTCGAAGCTTAAATGTTTCTCTGGTTTTTGTGAACAGCTGAAAGTTGTTTTTATTTTTTGACAGCTATTTCAATAAAGCTATCCAACTCGTTCAACAAGGTATCTAAAAATCCACCTATCCAAGATACCCTACCCAACACGAGATTGAACGCAGCCATTGTGTATATATCTCTTTGTCTTTATAAATTATTATTACATATAAAGTATCTGTCATTGGGAAATCAAAATAAATCTTTTCAAAGATGACAAACCCATTGCTAATTTAATTGTCCATATACAGTACATATTTATATGATTTTAAAACTATCGTACTTACATATTTAATTAACTATTGCATGCAAGTGCACTATTATTAATTTAGGTGTCTCGTGTGTTGAAATTTGCTAGCAATTGAATTTATACCTGTTTTTATATATTTTGAATTTCATTTTCTTATTTTATGACACGAATCAAGATGAGATTGGGACAAGTTTTCATTTATTTGTAGGCATTGTGTAATTTTGGTGACTCTAGCATTAAACAAAAACAAATTTGTTGAAGTAATTATTAAATATTTACCCCTTAAATTGGGGGTTATCGCCAAACTTACATCAATGTATATCCATTGTGAAGTATTGAACTTCCCTAAAATTAAATGATTAGACCTATGATATATATTGATTGTCTTATTCTAGCCTTTTAGAGGGCTTGATAAAACCTAATAAGTAGGGCAACCAAAAATATGTTCGAACATATTTTTTGTTAACATCACTATTAAAGCGAGACTGTGATAGAAATGCGTTTCATTGAAATCTTCATCTTTTAAACGTTATCTGTTAGGGCATATTTTTGCATATTTCACTGAAAATGCATATTTTTGCATTTTTGCTTTCAAAAGGCATATTATTGCATATTTTTACTTTTTTTTTGTTAAGGCAAGCAATAAAAATAAAGCATTAATAAGAACAAAAAGACGAAACAAAAACTCAGAAAAAAATTAAAGCTCCATCCAGAGTGAAAACTTTTAGAGACATAGAACCTGGACTGGAACTTCCTCCACAACCAATCATAACGCGATGGGGGACATTGCTCGAAGCGGTGAATTACTACGCCAAGCATTTTGAAAATATTGTTCGGATTTTTATGCTTTTGACAACGAGAAAGTTGCATCAATAAAATTTGTAAAGATCTTCTTAAAAAAAAAAAACAGAATTGAAAGCGGATTAATTTTTTTTGACATCAATTTCAAAACTTGAATCACGTGGTTTATCGCTCAATTCCAGCACACAAATTATAAGTGATGCGGTGAAGACAATCTACAGCATTAATAGCAAGGCTGCGAAATCAGTGAAGTAAAAAATAGAAAATGTAATGGACAAAAATGCTGGCTTTGAAAAACTAAAAATAATTGCAATGGCTTTGCCAGAAGAGAAATCTATAGCAGTTGAAGACTATACAACTGCTAAAGTTTTAGCATTCAAATACGCTCCGATCACTTCTGTTGACGTTGAACGGAGCTTTTCCATGTATAAAAGTGTTTTTCGATCAAACAGACACACCTTCCTTTTCAAAAATTTGAATGAAATGTTAGATATTTACTGCAACAAAAATTTGCAATAAATTTTCTTATTGATCGCTGGCATTAAAAAATTTCTTTTATTCAAAAATGAATTTGCTTTGTTAACTTTGTTTTTTTTCTCTTAAATAATATATGTGTGCGAAGTTGAACTATTTGTGACTAAACAAATGTTTTGGATGTTTTATTTATCTTCAAAAAATTGGAGTGAAGAAGAAGAGTTTTAATTTTTCTCTTTTTGATTGGTATTGTTCTTATTAATTAATTTCCTAAAGCAAATAACGCTTCTTATAAACATCTTTTACATTTATTGAGCATATTTTGAGGGCATATATTTGATTTTTAAGGGTATATTATAAGCGCTTAAAACTAGTTTTTTAGGACATATTTTTGGTTGCCCTACTAATAAGCTGTTTCCTGAAATATATATAGGTTTTCAAGATTATTGAAGAAGTGTGTGCCTAAGAATTTATTTCTAAAGTGACATAAAAAGTGGGCAGTGTCTTCTTCTTCATCACTACAACCTTTGCACCCTTGCACATGTCATCGGGGGTAAGCTTCATTTTGTTCTTAAGGTATCTAAACACGTTATTACGCTAACAAGGAGTCGTAAGAATTTTTTGTCTTGAGCATAATAAAACAGGATCTTATTTTGTCGAATTTGGGCCAGTTTTCTGGACTAGGCACCGGTTTCAATTCATTTCCATCTTTCATTGGTTTCTAGGTATATCTTATTACCATTGATGCGTTTAAATTCACTGGATGGGGCAGCTTTAGTTAAGTCTATACTGGATTAGTTCTGTGTTGTACCTATCCTCGCCAGCTATCTCGTTACCCAGTACATCTCTTGGACCTGGTACCCAACAAAGTTTAATGTTATGCTTTGCGCTAAGAATCATTAGTTTTTTGGTGACAGTACAAGCTTTGATTTGATTGTTGTGGCAGAAATCCATTTTAATGCTGCTTGGATTTTAGCCTGTGATAGCTCCAACATTGAGAATCTGTTTTGCAGCGTGTGTTACTGCCAATACATCATCGGCTTGAAAGACACTGCTCTGATCTTGAAGTCTAGAAGAGTTGGAAAGATTGAGTGTTTCAGAGAAGAAACTTGCTTCTATTCCAGTATCCGCTTTCAAATCATCAGTATATAAATCAATATTGTCGACTCATTCTTGTGTCCACCCATGCGTTTCTATCGGGAAAGATGTATTAAAAGGTTAATAAAAGTACAGACAGGGTGTCATGTAAAATGTGCTTGCACTATTCCTATGTACTTCTGTAGAATCTGTGTGTGTTGATTATCCAGCAACTGGCCAGATTCAGACTTGATTTCGCTTACATAAATATTTTTAATTTCTTGTAAATTTATAGTAAATATTCTTTTTGATTTTTTTTTACCTGTCTGGTTGGGATTTTTCTGTTTTCTTTTTGTTGTGTTTTTTTTTTCAGTTTGGGTAAATCAACAAACACTGTCTTTTAATTAGTACCCCCTTTCGATCCACCAATTTTGTGTTTAGTTTTTTCAACTTGTGACCTATTAAAAAAGCAATCTATAATAAAGAAAGAATTTATTTTATTAAATTTTGAACCTATCGCAGATTTATCAACACAATATATTATGAGTTAAACAGTTCTCAAAATTTGAAAGCGTGCGAACCCCTAGCAACGAATTTAATAATCTGCGGACCCCCCTTAAAAATAAAATTGAATTTTATATTGTGTATAATCTTTAAATTATCACCGTCATACCTACACAATTGAAAACATTTTGTTTTTAAAAAAGTATAAGTATAGAATGTGATGACTGGTGTTGTTTTTAATTTTGCTCAAACAAACATAACTGAATACTTAAATCAGATTCTAATTTACGAGGTGTGTTCAAAAAGTACCCGGAATTTTTAAATTCCGCGGGTCCGAGGTCAAAATTATTTTTTTATTGCGTTGGTATACATGCCCCTAAAGTATGGTGCAATTTTCAGCTATATTCACTGTTTACTTTGTCTGTGGTAGTTGCTAAGGTTCGACCTGTTTTTATGAGCTCGGCGATTTTTGCTGAAACTGCTGAATTTTGACAAAAAAAAGCAATCGCATGAACATCGCTCAAGAGCTGTTAAATGACGTCAACGACGATCCAAGTTAGCTTGAAAGGGTCATAACTGGTTATGAAACATGGGTGTACGGTTATGATGTCGAAACCAAAGCACAATCGTCCACCTGGAAGCATCCAACGTCAAGAGCGAAAAAAGCACGTCAAGTTCGATCAAAAGTGAAGGTTTTGTTTTCATCGATTATAATGGCATAGTGCATCAAGAGTTCTTACCACAAGGTCGTACGGTTAATAAGGAGTATTACCTTGAAGTTATGCGACGTTTGCGTGAAGCAATCCAAAAAAAACACACAGATTTATGGAAAAACAGTTCATGGCTTTTGCACCACGATAACGCACCTGCTCACTCGTTGTTGCTTGTTCGTAATTTTTTGGACAAAAACAATATCGTAGTCATGCCCCAACCTCCATATTCACCAGATATGGCTCCGTGTGACTTTTTCCTGTTTCCAAAGTTAAAGAGACCCATGAAAGGTCGGCGTTTTTCCTCGATTGAAGAAATAAAGGCCGAATCGCTGAGAATGCTCAAGGACATATCAAAAAGTGAATATCAAGACTCCTTCCAAGATTGAAAAAAACGCTGACATAAGTGTATTATATCTGGGGGGACTACTTTGAAGGGAACCACTTTGATGGAAACGAATAAATAAATATTTTTTTGAAAAAACGAAAATTCCGGGTACTTTTTGAACACACCTCGTATTTCTATATTTGGTTTTCATTTAGTCACATAAATATGACGTAGAAAATGGAATTAGGACTTTAATAGCCCTTTCGGATATTGCTTTCTAGCACTTAACCAAAATTTAAAAAGACAGATATTTGTAAACCTGAATCGCAAGAAATAAAAATAAGCTGTTTTTCTTTTTTTTCCAAGGCTGATAGAGTGCTCTTTTCACTCAAGGAGATCGAGAATGGATTTTTAATCCATAATTGGTTGTTATCAGGTATTGAAGAGTATTCTCGAAAACTTTTTTTCAGGTCCGTGAAATGTTTGGGAAAACTTAGAAAAACTGAGCCTGGTAAAATATTGTTGATACTTGTTAAAAATTCATTTAGTGTTGAAGACGGTGAATAATCCTTTTTTTTAAATATTCTTTGCCACATATCAATTTCATAAAACGTCGATTCGATTTTTTCTTTAAACTGTGAAGTTTTGTAAATCCGTGTTTAACTCGTTTAAATAACCAAAAACATTCGTATTTCTTCACGAAGTTCGAAAAACTGGTTAAGAACTTTTCCTCGAGAAAGCCAACGAACTCCAGTATGGAGTAGTATCTGACTGTGGATGCTTCCCATGTTATTAAATATTTTTTCCAAAGATGCGGTGGTTGAACGGCGTTGATTTTACAAAATTGATAATTTGCAATACTTCATCGAGGACTGCCTTTTAATTCAGCTGGTATTCGTTTTGCCGTTAATGCCTCTCGATGTATGCAACAGTCTTGCCATGTTGCTTCGAGTAAAACATTTCTAATAAAAGCGCGTAGACCGCTCTTACAGCCGGACATTTCTCTTGCAGAAGTTTGACTGTAGATAACTGCAATCGATTTTTTGTCATTGTAATTAATTTAGTTGATCCTTTTTAAATCTTTCTGTTGGAACAATTTTAAGTCTGTGCCATTTTGGTCGAAAGGAGCTCAATATTAAATTTCTCAAACTTACCTATCATCAGTTAAAATTTGTAAGATGCAAGTACAGCATTTTCATCAGAGTTGCAAATAATGCATTGAATTTTATAATGCATTTTGAATAAATTAGAAAATATTTTTCAATTTTTAATTCTATTTTTTTAAATTATTTATTAAATTTTATTTTTCAATGTTACCGTATGGCATTAATTAATTAATGTTATTTTTTAATTGTGTTCTATCAAATTAAAATACTATTTTCCAATGCAAAACTTTTGAAATAAAAATACGTATTTTTATTTTATTTGGCAGACTTTCGCAATTATTAATTAAAATACTTTAAGTTTTTATTTCCAAAATTTTTAAACTGATTAATGTTATGACTCACGGTTATCACGCAATTATAACACAAAAACCAACAATTATTCAAATATTATAATTTATTATTTTTATTGTTCGACCGAAAAACGATTTTTTTCAAAATTTATTTGTTTATATCGTCAATCTTCAACCTGGGACATTTTTACGTCAAGATTTCGAATATTAACTGAAATAAATGGAAATAATTGAATAAATTCCCACTAGGCATTGAATTAAAAAATTGTAGCTCATTTTGAATTTAATTCAATTTTAATTTTAATTCAATTAAACTTGCAGTAAAATAACATTTATTTACTAATTCAATAAAACTTGCAATAAAATAATTTTTAATTTTTAGTTTAATATTGATGGGAATAAATTAAATTTTTAATGGGTAATTCATAGATGACAATTAGCATTATATATTTTATTTCAGTCAAAGAACAATATCCATTAAAAAAATAAAGAGTAATGCATTGAATTGACATTGGAATTTTTGCAACCTTGATTTCCATTGATACAACTTTCCGTAAAGATTTCTTTTTTCCTCTCCATCTCCTGTAGCTTTATGTAAAAAAAAAATCACCAGGCTTATATCTATATTCCTTGTGCTTTGTCTCAAAATGTCGTTTTAACTTGGCAGGCTTCATAGATTCGTTGCACAAAACATCCTAGCACAAAATACACTGTGATTTCTCTTCGCCATTTAATTCTAAGCACCCGAATCCGATATCCAGAGGAAATACTTTCGTTGTTCTTTATTTTTAATTTCATCACTGAATTTCGATTGTTTCTAGCAAACGATCTATTTGTTATAAAAACATAGCAAGAACTTTTGAAAAACAGGATTCTACGCACCACAGGTTTAGAACCGATGGGCTAGATTGCCGTTAAAATATGTAAATAAATAGTTTCTGATTTTCACCAAAAAAATCACCAAACATTAAAATAATCAAACCTGAGCTGCCCTTATCTTTCGACATTGCAAAAATTCATATATCGGCTGTAGCGACATTGTTTGATGGTTGACCATTAATTCATTTTGAAATGCAATTTTTAGATCTTATTATATTTAATAAACAATATATTTCCTTGCAGGCAGCTAAATTGACAAAATACGCTAATTTCCAAAAGACTTGTGATTGTATATTTGCTGTCTTTACCGTGGTTTGGATTGTATCTCGACTAGGATTCTATCCACGAATTATCTACAGGTATGAATTTTATTTTTCAATACTCGATTTAAACTAAAATTAACAACATATTAAATCGTTTTACAGTTCATCTATTGAGGCACCATCCATCCTGCCAATGTTCCCTGCGTATTATATTTTCAATGGACTGCTTATACTTCTCCTGCTTTTGCATATAGTGTGGACATATATGATTGTTAAAATAGCAATTGAATCGATCAAGAAAGGACTTGTAAGTTAGACAAACGAAATAATCAAAAATTTAAGTATTAAAATGTTTCTTCCAATTATTTCCTTTAAGATGGCTGGTGACATAAGATCTAGCAGCAGTGAGATATCAGATAGTTCAGAAAGTGCGAAACTCCTGGCAAATGGCAAGCTTACCGAAAAGACTGCGAATTCAACAAGCTTACCTGCTACAGGAAGTGAAATAGCAGACCACCTTCACACCACAAATTGATAATCAAGAAATTCAGTTAAATGTTCAAAGTAGAAAGTAAAGTATATAGAACGTTATTATCATTAAGTTTTATTTTATTTTCATTTGTAATTAATAATAATAATTAAGAACGTATTAAGTAAAAGGAAAGAGAACAACAACTAAAAATATTCATTCCGTATTCATTTCGATTGTATTTTTTTTGTTTCTTTGTTCTTTTAATTTAATTTAAATAAATTATAATAATCTGCTAGCAGTAGTTTTGTGTTCAACTTAAAAACAGAAAAAAAAAATTATTCACCACTCATTTTGAAGCAGAAACCAAAAATCGTTTTAAACGTTCTATGATTGTATAAAAATAAAATTAAATAAAATTAAAACATACAAAATTATAACAAGCAAACAAAACAAAAACAAAAAATGTTTATATAAACAAGATATGATGTATGATGTGTATAAACATTAGGTCGTAAATATAGCTAAGATTATAATGTTGTTACTAAAATATTTAAACTTTTAAACCTTGTAAATCTTATCTTAGCAAAAGTTAATATTTTTTTTTAACTTTTTGCATAACTTAAAAAATGCATAATACTTAAATATAAGTAATTTGTGACCAAAAGGTTTTTTTTTAAATATATAATTATAATTGTAGACAATATTGCATTGGGCTTGTCACAGTCTCAAAATGTGTATTTTTCACACCTTCCCATAAAATGCTATTTGATTGATGATAATGATGATGATGATGATGCAGCACCACGAGCACTTATTTTGTTTTTTTATGCATGACTTTTAGTTTTTAATCACATCACGTATTTTGCAACCACATATAAGGAAGATGTTTTGAATATTTTTTTTTTAATTATTCCTTTTTCTTACACCCACCAAACATCCGATTACAAATTGCTTAGATATGAAAGAGTACATAACAATTCCGGGGAAATATGATAAAAAAAAACATCTAAATAGAAAATTCCCCAGTGTGTTTTTGTATAGAGAAAAAAAGCTTTCGAAACGTGTGTATTCATTAAAATTTAAAAAAAAAAATTGAAAACTTGTATGAAAATCGTCTTATAAAAATCAAAGAAAACCAATTTGGTATTCAATTTTAATTTAAAATGTATAAAAGAAAGTTAATATTTTTTTTATAGTAAACTATTATTTTTAATATTATTCTACATTGTAATAAAAAATAAGAGTTAAAATATAATTGTTTTATTTAATTAAATTCAGCTGAGCTTTTTTTATTTGGAATTTTTATTCTAATGCATTGTTCTTTGTCTGAATATCCATTCATGCAGCCTATAGATCGTAATAATGAAGCCCATAAAATTAAATATCTTAATTATTTCATCAGTG
Organism: Eupeodes luniger; assembly: GCA_951509635.1. NCBI lineage: Eukaryota > Metazoa > Arthropoda > Insecta > Diptera > Syrphidae > Eupeodes > Eupeodes luniger. The sequence goes on from OX608074.1 coordinate 91,460,079, forward strand.
AATAAGCTCCGTGCTTGTAAAATCACAAAACAACGCCTCTATCAAAAGAATATGGCCATATGGAATAATGGTTGTTGCGTTAGCTTAAAGTGGCTGTCCGAGATGGAGTAGGACACACTTAAGCCAGTTGTTGGCCCATTGTGATACTACATACATCTTAAATTCTCTTCTGATCTCAATGAAACCAAAAAGAAAGTTCGTTTCGTAACGTAAAAGGCTAATGATGTAAGTGTGCCTTGGATCATCATAGAAGAACTCTCCTAGGTAGACCTTACGTTTTTGAGCTAAAGGTGGACAGGACAGGTAGAGAGGAGGTGAAGAACCGTTTTCTCCTCTTCCTCGTTGTATGAAAAGAGCTACAATAGCCGCAACCCATCACATCCAGGGGTGCCAGCACGTAACTTGATACAATCGAGGATTGTCGATCGTCGATCAACTCGAAACAAATTATTTTTGACAGCACGTAATTTGAAACGAGTTCCATTGTGACTTTTACTTAAAAAAGTCACTGTGAACTATAAAATGAAATGTCAAATGAGTTTTCTTTGAAATTATTTCATTCTAGTTTCAATTTTAAGTTTTTTTCGAAATGTTTTTCTTTGATTTGGAGAGTGAAAGTGAAGGCGAAGAAGTGTTCTGTGCTAAAATCAAAAGAAGATATTTGAGAGATAATAGCAACCCATTCGAATTGAGTTAAAATGAGTAAATATTAAGAATATTAAGAAATATTAAGAATTCCCCTCGCTAAATCAACGTGAGAACTCATAAAATTGGTCAAAATCTCAGTCTGTTTTTTTATTTATTGACATATTTTGTTTTTCCATTTTTCTCATACAAAAATCACTGCCGACGATAACTAATTTCTGTCGAGTGAAAAATTTTGTTTCAAACGTCAATTTGAAGTTTGTGTGGACACTCGATTGAACCAAGCTGCCAATGCTCGATTGTATCGACTAAACTCGGTTGTATCAAGTTACATGCTGGCACCCCAGACTATGTTATGAAATGATATCCAAGGGAAATACCAACGAAAATAGTGTTGGGGTTGTTCGATTTTGAACTGGATAAGCTAAGCTGTAGTGAAACTACTCGTAGTTCTTGTAGAACGCCCATGTTGGAAATTTGAAATTAAAAGGAACATTTCGCAATGAATTTTATAAAAAGAAAATGATGTAAGAAATTGAATTTCAGAAAGTAACCGAACCACATTATTCATGTGTCACAATTAACTTGCCAAATTTCCATCACGTCCTTTATTTATTGTTATCAGCTCAAGAAATACGGCTTTCGCAGAAGAACATCCACTGGTGATCTCATAGTTTATCTAACGAACAACTCAACTCTCTTATCGAAAATACTTTTCTTGGGTTTAGATGAATTTCACATGAGTGGGATTAGTATTAACCTTTCGGACTGATCAAATACATGCTGTGTGCACAGAGCTCTGTCTTGTTTCCAATACTCTTCCTCATTTTTATGAAAGAAGTTTGTTCCCTTCCTACCTGGATATTATTTTTCTATAACACTTATATTTGTACGCTCAAAGCTTAACTAATACTCTACACTTAAACTGGTAAATAGCACAAGTGTCAAGTTCAAAGTACTTTTGTTTAAATAACGTTTTTGATTCATGTAATGTTTCTTGTATCACCCTTTTTACCGTTATTTTAACGGTAACTGAAATTGCCAGTTGTATTAATACACTTAAGCAATTCAAAAGCACCAGTACAACAAGAAGACAGTGGAAAGGGGTAGTCCTCTATATTGTAAAAGGTTAAAGTTTTTAATTAAAGGAACAATTATCTGCAACTACTTGCACCCGAAGATTACCTTTGCTATGAAATGCTGGTGTATAAAATCCGAGTCCAAGTTGGGAAGTCTTCAAAAAAGAAAAATGAATTTTTATAAATGTTAAACATTGTTTAAAAAAAGCCATGCAAATGGGTGGTCATTAATGGAATTGAAAACTAAAAATAAAATCTGCTTTTAACCATTCTAGGCAGAGCCTAAACTATAAAGAATTCCATAGTTATCGGAAACTTTTACGAATTGTGAAACAAAAAACTGTTATTAAAAAATGGAAAATGTCATACAAATTTTTGGGTATTAGTAAAAAGGAGAATGGGCAATAATATATGAGACCTGGTCTACGTAGTGCCCAAAACTGAGACCTATAAAAATTATGAGGTACTATAGAGTATCCTAAGCAATCTGAGCTGCACTTTGAAAATTCGAATACAAAAAGACGAAATGTTTTAGATTTTTGTATGAAAACATAAACATTTCGCTTAGCTGGAAAAACAAAATTATTTTATACTGTTAAAAGCAAGAATCTTTTTTTCTAATATACTTTCTAAGCCCCATGGTTTACAATTGTATATCCATAATCAAAAATGAAAGGCGCTAGACACACATATATCCATTCAACAAAAGGAGAATTTTCATATTGTTAAGTGAATTATTCGTCAATCACGATAATCCTCGCTATGATTGGTTTCTTTAGTTTAGGTTTATTTAGTTCTCTAAAAGTGACCACTGCTGTCATTATATGGAATAATGTTGCTGTAGTTAAAACCTTTGTTGCCATATACTGACAAAGCCCCATGGTTTACGTGACTCGAAAGCAACTGGCTAACTACCACCTTTACCTTAACACCCCAAAAAATATAGTTGCATTTTTTCAGACTATCTACAGATGTATGTAGATACAAGATAAAATTAAAACAAATTAATTTTCATTTTTTAATGATAAACGTTTTTCTTTTTATTTACAGGACGATAAAAATAAGTTGAAATTACATCTTAATCGGGTTGATTCTTTATGTTGATTTAAACTTTTTTTTTAAATATGCAACTAAATGTTTTATTTTTATTATTTGTTTTGTATTATTTTGCCTTCGTTGACTTGTATGTATATCTCATGTTAAAAAAATATTTTTGTATGAAAATAAAATGTTATGCTGCAATTACAGGTCTCAAATTATTGTGATTATTTTCTTTTTCCTCTCCTCTCTTCTTTGAAATGCAGCATTAGACTAGATGGCTGTGGCGTCTTCTATGTTTGTTTTTTCTTTCTTCTTCTTCTTTTTTTCAACCTCATTTATCATCATCATTAAGAAATTGGCAATTTTGATGATTTAACTTACCACAAAACATGGTCGAATATTCATAGGGGTGGCAGATTCATTTTTGAGAATTATTAATGATAAAACATTTGGGTAGCAAAAAATATTATTTCTTATTTTGTTCTTAGTTTGTTTTGGTAGTAGACTTCAGATCCACTCAGCCTTGTGCTATGACCGGTGTGTATGTAGCAGCGGAGTACTTTCAGCGACATTGGCTGTTATTACAGATTGAGTTGTAGCTCCCCGTCCTGGTAAGTTTCTTCTTATAGGACGAGACTTCATCTATCAAACGAAAAAGAATATTGTATATAAATAGCTTTCAACCATCAAACGTATGTATATATTTACCCTTCTGCGATGAACTTCATGGAGATATAGCGTACTCAAACACATATCTGCTGTAGTCAGATCAGCTGGGTTAAATCCTAAATGGGAATCCAGTCCGTAGATGCTAAAGTAAATCGGGAATTTAGAATGAGTTTAATTTTGTTTTGCATAAATCTGTTTTATACCTGTATAAAAGACTGTCTGCGGGACCCTCTGGACGCCCTTCGCTTCTCCTCACACCAAAGCGTACACTTCTGTCCATTGGAGCTATAGACCTCTGCATCATAGATGGGGAAACATCATCGTTCTCTTGTTCGGTTGTTGTAGACGCATCTTCTAAATTCTGCTGCAACATTTGTTCAAAGTCAAAGGTTCTAGCAGAGGAGTCAGCAGCGGCAGCTGCAGCTGCAGCAGCAGAAGACGGACCTGCCATAGGAGTTGGCTTACGCAAAGGATGAACCGAACGTCCAATTACACTTCCAACAATGTGATGATTGTTAAATATCGAATTTGCAACGGATGAATACTAAAAGTATGGATTAAATTATTTAAAATACAAACAATTGAGACCGATTCCTTCATCCTACCTCTTCACCAATTGTTCCGAAAGAAACTAAACTCTCAGCCATAGCGGTGTTATTTTCCAATTCTGATGTCTTAGCGCGCATCAAGTCTTGAATGGCATTCTTGCGAATACCCTTCATGAAGTGTTTAGCATCTGGTGGCATTCTCCATTCAGGATTTGTTAAAGTAAAGTGTACAAGTGATAGCTCAGTTTTTCCATTTTCCACTGCATAGTGTTGGCCCTCATCTTCAGCTGGAATCTTTTCTTTGTTTACATTCAATAATTGCCATTCTGGATTACCATGTTTTCGAACATCCATTTGTGCAAAAGAGCACACATTACCCACTCCTTTTACAGTAACTGTAAAACTTCGAAAGAATTTCACAATTTCTAGAGCTTTAGGACGAAAAACGAATAGAAGAATAAATGGTGTAATAAGGGGGCTGCATATTTCATTTAATAAATGAGCCTAGAAATATAGAAACAAAAATGATTTGTTGTGTGAAAAATCATTTCTTTTTGTTATGCTTGTTACCGCTTTGAATTGAAAGAAATGTCCAAACTCTTGTTGGACCTGAGTTGTATGGGCAAAGTATTTCCATTCAGATGGAAGGTAGTGTACATGTGCGAGTACTGCAGTTAGTAATTGTTCAGGGCACCATATCCTGTTCTCGTCTGGTATAAGAGTTCTGTAAATGGATAAAATATAGAGATATATTAAAGGTGGCAGAGCAAATGAAAACGAAAATTTAAAACCAATTTAGGGTCAGTGATCAGATTCATAATTGTTTCTTATATGTATTTAATTATAATAATATTTAATATAAAAAATTATAATTGGACCATTCTACCAAAAATGTTGTACTATCACTCACTGGAGTCTATTATAAGAAAAAGAGAAATCCGGGGTACATTTAGAGGCACTTCTCCGAGTATATGGTCATCGGTCAATAAGAAGATGGCGAACTTTGCTGAACATATCGTAAAAGACTGTATTACTGAAAGCGGACACGCCGCCGTTCTATAATATGGAACTTTTTAAGGCAGCTAATGCAATACAATTGGTGATCAGGCGGTCACTAGGTCGTAATAACAACTTTGAATCTCCGGTCTTCAAAAATACGACAGAAAGAATTATGTGAAACCTTCAGCTTATGCCATTGACCAATATTCGATTCATCATACAACAATCCTGGTTATATAGTCCCGAGGGTTGCATACAAAATAAACTGCGAGAAATTTTGTATACGTTCGGATGAACCATGCTATATAAAGGTTTTTCAATTGGCACGGGTAGATTTTGGAGCCCCGTGGCGGCCATTTTGTTTTGGTGACATCTGTAAAATTTTTTGTTTATTATTCAGTTGTTTATGCCAAATCATCATGATAAAACTTTATTATCAAAATGAGTGTTCGTTAACGCAAACGTTGCGCGCATTGCGCCCATTTTACGGTAGACGTAGTGTCGACTCTTTAACGTTTGGTGGACAAATTAGAGACGACCGGTTCAGTAAGCAATCAGCCAAAACCGGTACGTTCAAGGAACGCAAGATCGGCCGAGAACATCGCCGCGGTCAGTGAAAGTGTACAGCAGAACCCGGGGCAGTCTTTTCCTCGCCGTGCACAAGAACTCGGCCTTTCGCAGACTTCAACTTGGCGAATTTTGCGTCGGGACTTGAACCGACACTCGTACAAGATCCAACTGACCCAAGAGCTCAAAATTCATGGCCATAGACAACGCCGCCGTTTTTTCGCTCACTGGACTTCGAATCGTTTGGAAGAAGACCCCAATTTTGGCCGAAAAATCATCTTTAATGACAAGGCGCATTTTTGGATGAGTGGCTGTGTTAACAAGCAAAATTTGAAACGCCACGATTGACATTTTGCCCATCTACCCGCCCTTATTGAAAAACATTTAACTTACAAATTCTATTACTTATGGCTGAATTTGACGATACAAATTGAAAACATATTGCCCTTCATAACATCCGAGTAGTTCATTTTTGAAGGTGGGATCCGAAGGCCTAATCGTTGCCAATTCAGCTCGCAAGCTCGTTAATTTCATGCTTGCAAGCTGGAATCAAAATTATCGGATCGATTTAGAAGTTCAAAGAAAATAACAATTTATTGCTTTGGGTCTATTCGCCCAATCTGTAGGTTATTAAAAGAAAAATGAGACCAACACAATTTTATACTTGTGTATATAAACTATGCAACGGAATAAAAGACTTGTCTTTTTTTCACTGGTCACTCGTTTATTGGAGCTAACAACGTGTTGCAAAGAATACTGAAAGCCGTATGCATCGACTGAAAACAAATACAAATTATGAGGATTATAGGAAGCTTGTGACTGAAATAAAAACATGTTTTAACTCGAGGACTCTTCGTTTTTTATTCAATAACCTCGATGATTTTGCCATTATCACGCCAGCATACTTTCTCTACATAAATTTCTATAATCTTACCTGCAAACTACTCCAATTCCAGTCAGTACAGCAATAATTGTAAGGACATGCTCCACTTGGAATACATATTCATCATAGATACCAAGAGCCAAGATGAGAAATAGAATACCACCAGAAAGAAAGAGTATATTTCTGAAATGAAAACCGAACGCTTTGTTATTGTTTGCTCATAATTAAATAATATAGTTGATTTTAAACATACTTCGCTATAACATTCATTATTGGTGATGAAAACGAACTGAGATAACGATCAGCTGGTTCGTAAGCACGGTTTAAGCGAGCATCTAATTCGTGTTCTAGTTCGTTGAAATGCCTTAAATAAAGTCGACCATAATTTGACCATGTTCGCATTCCTAAGGCGCCTGGTTCTTTTTTCAATATCTATTAAATATTATGGTTTAAAATGTTATTTTTTTTTTTGTTCTTCTTTCTTTCTCTTAATCGTTTAGGTACACTTACATTAACGTATTGAAATGAAAAATAGATACATTGCCAAAGGAAAATAACTGGAGCAAGAATTAAATTGGCAATTGCCACCCACATAATCTGTTTTGAAAGTCGTTGTGCTAATTCAACTTGATTGCTTCGCTGAGTGTAATCGTCTCGTAATTGCCAATTGTTTTGAAAAGGAGACCCTGGACCACCTGAAATTTATTAAGTTATATATTTATTTTTGTTATTATTCATAAATAACAATTCAAAATAAAGTAAGAATGTAAGTTCTTTTTTTTTTTTGAATAATGCCTTTAGAGCTATAAATTAGTTTATCATTGAATACTTACGAAATAAAATAAAGTCTATGTTATAAGTCAAACCGCGACTTAAAGATACAAATTCACCCAATATTGGTATACGAAAACGTACTGGCAATAAGTTCTTATTCATTAAAGCAACCATATAATTTTTAAATCTAAAAAGAAAAACAAAATATTATACATTTAAAGCAAAATTATGTCAAAAAAAGTATAAATACAAAAAAATACCTAAGAATTCTATGGTAAATATCTAGTTCTGTAAGTTGTTCCTTATCTATACACATGTGCTGCTCCGATTGAACTTCTCGGATTTTCTTTTTGATTTCATGCCATGTTATATTGTCAAGTTCACTCTGTAATAAAATAAAATATAAATTATTAAAGTTAAATTCGTGTTTATTAAAATTATAAACCATGTTGGACTAAAACTTTTGGAAAGCAGTGTATGGATTTGAAGTAACTTAACTAAAAACTATTCATAACTATGTAGATATTTTATTGAAAAAATACTCACATCTTCAATTTGTAGAGCCGAATTATAAAATTTCTTCATATCTGAGTATTGCGTTATATGATAAATCATTTTAATCATCTTAACCATAAAAAATAAAGTTGCTATAAATAAAACCAAAAATGTTATGCCTGTAAATCCTTGAACACATTCTCCAATAGGTTTAGTAACGTCGCTTATAGAAGTTTTGTTTCGTCCAGCATCGCTACGAAGAAAATTGTAATGAATACATTTTAAATTTAAATATCATCTGTTATCTTACAAAGTGTCATAAACGTTTTTAACATGTGCAACCAAAACTTGAAGGTTTTTACCTATATTTTTATGTTTTAGGTTATAAGCGAATCAAGCTTTACTGGCCCAAAAGTAAAACTCATAAAGTGCAGACGAAATATGTTCAACAAGTTGGAATATAAATTTAAATTTTGTAATGCAAAAAGGATTGGTTTGCTAAATTATTTTTTGAAAACATATAATGAAAGCTATGCCTTGTCATTATACCTATTTTAACATCTTCAAAATTTGAGTTTTAAGTTTTGAAAAGAATCGTTGTTATTTATTTAAAAAATCTGAAAAAAATGTACATACTTATCTAAAACAAAAACTAAACGAAGGAGTGGTAACAAATAGTGATTTGATTAAATAAATAAATTATGTTGCGCAACAGATCGTGAAAACCATGGCCTGGCGACTTACAACACTCTCAAACATACTTTTATGCCGAATACGAACAGCTAATTTAAGAATGACAAGAATTATTCTTTGAGGATTTGTTAATTCCTCGCAAGTGATAGTAACCGTGGAAAAAATGTTAGTTGACACAGGCAGAAATTGAATCCAAGACCTCTGGCAAGACAATGGACAGGTTCAGACAACATAAGGGACTTCATTTGCAGTCAACTTCATTCTTTGAACGTACATTTTGACCAAGGCAACTAGTTAGTTTTTCAAGTGTCATGAATTTAAAATTCAAAATTTTACTTCACAAACCTCTACTTCAAGTTCATAGTATAAAAACTACCAATATCATTATTTTCGACAAAACACTCCTCCGGCAAGCTACAAATCCATCACGATTTGTATTTTGTATTTTAAAGAAATATTACTTTATTCTTTTCCAAATTTACAAGGAACAAGCTACAAATCCATCACGATTTGTATTTTGTATTTTAAAGAAATATTACTTTATTCTTTTCCAAATTTACAAGGAACATTTTTACAGAAAGCATTAAATGAAGTTCTGCAGAAAATAAATAAATCATTGAGTAATAAAGTTCAGCTTTTAAAATAAATAAATAAATCAGGAGGCTCAACAGTCCGTTGAGAGCTAGGGCCTAGTGACTTACAACTCTCAACCATTCCTGTGTGCGAGTACTGTTGTCAGGTATGGAGGGGACCTACAATTTAAAGCCGAATCCGAACTGCTAATTTGAGAAAGCACTTTTTACGACAAGAATTACTCTTGGAGAATTTGTCAATTCCTCGCAAGAGGCAGTACCCGTGAAAAAAACTTTAGATGGCATAGGCAGGGATCGGACCGAAGACATTTGGCATGACAGTCCAACGCACTAACCATCATGCCACGGGTACTACTAAAGTTCAGCTTTTAGTTGAATTAGAAAACATGATCAATTGTCATTTTGTCACAAGTTGACTTGAATTGATAGTTAAGGAGATTTTTCTTGACTAACTTTCCAGTCAACTTTCCATTAAAGTTGCCTTAATTGGAAGGCAATTTTTTGGCAGCTGGCCAATCAGATGCTAGAAACTTGCCTTACTTTCAAGTCCCTTATGTCGGCTGAACCTGCCCAATCCTACGCACTACCTATCACGCCACGAGTGCTACTATTGTCTTTTCATACCAGCCTTTAATATGAAATGAAAGTGTTACTTGATAGGAACAATATATTTTTTGGGGCGTACAGTATTAATATTTTGAGATCTTAAAAATAACAGAAACGTAAAACCTATTGCTAAAACTTGGACACTTTATAAGACAAGAGACTAGTAAAACATATAATAAAATCAATCATACCCAAATAACTCTTTATAATCAACGCAGTAAACTGTAAAAGTCAGAATCCATACAACAAATCCAAACTGGATAAGTTGAAACATCCCGTCCATAACTATTACAGTGAATCCGTGTTTTTGGTGATAGTTATACATGCGAGTAAAGAACGAATCAAGGTCTTCAATATGATTCCATCTAGCTGAAATGGTACACCAACAAAACATAAATTACCAACCATAATCAAGGCATACAATTGTTATTATTACTTCTACTTGTCTCCGGAACGATGTGTATCATTATACCACTAGTTCGAGGGGTATCTTCGTTTTCATTCGGACTATCAATATCGCCCAAGTTATCGTCTTTCCTGAAGGGATTGCCTCCCTCATTGAGAGACTTGTAGTTCACGTCTGGATTGGCCATTCTTGTGATTCTCTTAGTTTCTCTAAAACAGAATGAAAATTCTTTTATTAGCACAAGATGAAAAATACACAAGCAATGATGTTATTTCAATGTCACTCTAACCAAAACAAGTCGTCGAAAATAATCTTTGTTTGGAAACAAAGAAACAACCTGACGCAGGTCACTGGATTTGTGTCTATTCACGGCCTAAATTCGTAAATGGATTTACCATTTTTCGATTGTTTCGTTTATCAACAAGTGAAGTTGTTATTTTTCGTTTTATTTTATCTTTTTTGTAGAATTTTGAACCACTTTTTATAACTTTAAATCAAGAACTCACGCACGGTCACGAATTTATTTCTAATTTCAGTCGAATTGAAAAAAATTTGATTCTGTCATGGCTTGATGATGCTTGATGGGATGTGTTCGGATGGTGCGATTTGAAATATGCGTTCCCTTTCTAGAATATGTCAAAATATTGTTATTATCTGTTAAGGGTATGAGTGCACTTGAGAACTCCATTCAAAATTACAAATACAACAATGTAAACAAACGGGTTTTGGAGAGTGAAACGTACGAAAGATTCCGATCTTGGTAAATGGGGTATTTTTGAACGACATAATCATTTAATCTATAGTAAAATTGGAGTTATTTATAAAAGTAAATATTAAACATGTAAAAGAGTGCAATCTTTTATGTATGCAAAAGAATGCATTAAGTTTCAAATAAGTGCAACATATTGCATGTAGTCAATTGAATGCAATCTTTTTGAGGTTAAATGGTTATTGATTGCAAAAGTTAAAGTTATCGCATTCAAAAAAGACTGTATATTAACCACTTTAACATAAGGTTTCACTTCATTGAATTTGGCATCATGTACAAGTAAAGTAATCTACTAACACGTGCTTCGAGAAAGAGTTAAATCACAGCGCTACTCACTGCTAAATTGACTACGAAAAAGGCTAGCAAATGGCTAGGTGTAAGATTTGTAAATATTGTAAGCATTGACATGCATACTGGACTTCTATTCGATTTATATTCCCGTAGAAAGACCTCCTTAAAAGTATCTTTTAGCCATGCTTCCCCTCTTGTATGTTTGGTGGAAAAAATAATAATTATTAGTTTTTAAACGCCATCTCTTTTTTCTAGGCCAAAAAGCTTTTTTTTCAAAAAAAAACTAACGACGTCTAATAATATAAAGTTTGACAAAATAAACAAAATACAAAAAAGAAGTTCCAAAAGTTTCTTCATATTTCCGATGAACCTATAGAAGGACTTGTAACGTTAAGGAATAGATGACATCAATGCGAAGTTGAACTAGCAGTCCACATACAATAGTTCGATGCTTGTAATTTTTTGACAACTTGCTATGGATTACTCGCTCTTGATTAAAGCATAGTTCGCTTCGCATCTCAAACGAAAAACGACAGTATGCTTCAATGAGTGGAATTGAGTATCTTTCTGGATTATTGCATATCTAATGAGTTATCAATCAGCAGTAAATAAGGTGAACAAGACTTTTGACAGTATTGTTTAAGAACCACGTGACTAATTTCAACCAAAATTACATATGAAAAATCTTTAATTAAAATGTGGATCTACATATTCAAAAATTGTTGGTATTTTTTATACCACGACACAAGTAGTTTCTGGGACTCTTGCCTTGAGTCGAAGGTTTGATACAATACAATAGTAAGATTTTATTTAAAGAAATCTACCTACACACTTTTTCGAAGAAAAACAAAATGGAGTCCTGTGATTTTTGTTTAAAAATTGTTTTCATAGCAATTATAAAAACTGATTTTTAGGTTGAACTCTAGCAACCATTTTGTTTTAGTGTTTCACAACACAGTACAATTCAATTTTACTCCAGTAGTCTTCAGAACTACCTTGGAGAGAAGTTCAATCAAATTTCTTAGATAATAGAGTAGAGCAGCAGCACCATTGTGGTTCAATTTTTGGATCCATGGTTCAGAAACATCACGCAAAAATTTCTGAGCTACGCTTTGAACGGTGTTTGTGGAACAAAATTAATTACAGTTTAATTTTGTATGATAATTAAATCAAAACACTCTTATTTCTAAGTAGTACGGTCTGCTATAAGGCCAATTAAATATTTGATCCACAGTTCAGCAAATTTTAATTGACTAATTTCGATTGATTAAGTGCGATTCAAAATGACACGTTTAACATACATATGTATACAAACCGAGAACTAAGGTTGAATGTCCCTTAAAAGAGCCAATTTTGTACTTAATGGTGTGTTCGTTAGCCAAGATTTCGAATAAAGCCCTGCTAACGATAAGCTTAAAATTTGTCTTTTAAAATTACTCCTAATGGTTCAAGAATTGAACGACGAAGCGACTACACAAGAAATGTTATCAATAGAAAATATTTGATAAGAAATTGAAAAATGCTTGGATGATGTGTACTTTTTTATTTTATTATATTGAGTTCAAAATTGATTAGTGCTTGTTGGATTCCTGAATCTTGTTGTTAACATCCTTCAATGCATCAACGGTGGTTTGCAAAATTTGGTTACCAATATCCTTAATTTCCTTAGCGGATTCACTGTCTCCAAGGTTGCTAATTCCTTCGATTAAACTCTTGGTAGTCTTGGTGAGTTGATCCTAAGATACATTTTTGTTTAATAATAATTTCATACCACAGTGGAAAATCATGTTTTTTTTCAAACAACAATAACAATACTTACAACACTGTTTGCAGCTTCTGGGTTTTCCTTCTTGAGGTTGTTGATGGCTTCATCGACACGGGAACGCAATTGCTTAACAGCATCACTTTCTCCGATCTTCTCAATGTTTTCATCAGCCTATGAAATTTTTATAATCTCATTAATATTTCAAAATAGATAAAACGTAAATAACTTGACTTACAGTCTTCTTCAAATCCTTGGCAAGGACATCCAACTTGGTGGCGTAGGCCTTAGTTTCAGTAGCAACGAATTGGTTGAATTGTTCCTGGTTCTTTACGCCAACAGCTTCGAATACCTTACCTTGGACCTCCTTCAACAAATCACCCGACTTGGCAAGTAATTCAGTCAAAGACGGTAATTCGGCTTCCTGTGCTGCGGGAGCATCACGAACAACTCTGGCGGAAGCCAACTAAAATAATAATTTTTGTTTTTTTGGTAAATAAAATAACCAGAAATCGATGTAAGAATTTTTAAGAGACGTACTTGCACGAAAAGCAGAGAGCAAATAATGACGAAAGTTTTTCCAGACATCTTCGATATGATTTTCAAGTCCGTCTACGGGTAACTGCAACACAAGACTAACGTCTGTAAGCGAGATGAAATACATTTTTATATTCGATCTGAATCTAATTGAATCATACTTATCAGCAAAATAAGACAATATAATTATAATATGCATGATGTGCGACTTTTGTGTGCTTCTCCAAATCGTGTACAATATGTAGATCTATGTAGTCTTAAAAGTCTTCATAAATAATCAAATATAATAGGGTGTCACTGATGATAGTAGAATTATATAATTATTTACACAGGTCAATAAAGTTTTTGTTACATCCAAAACAAAATAGTTTAGTTTAAATTATGGACTTGTCGAAGTTTATGTCCTGATTTCATTAACTCAATTTTTGTTAATACATTTTATTTGTGGGAGATTTTTTTAACGCCCTTTCTTGATGTTGCATTATATATCAAGTAGACCAAAAACTTTCCAATGCATGTTAGTTACACTTAATGAATTCAATATTTTTGATATGGATTTATAAGTGGACAAATAGTAATTGGTCGCATTCGGAAAGCTAGTGGCTACGTAGTCGAAATTCAACTAGATTTGTGAATGCAAAACTTCACTACAAAGCTAGTCAATCCGGAACTGTCATATAAATGACAAATGCAAATATATAATATAGGAAACATTTGTGTGTTCAGTACTTTAAATAGTTTGTTTTGTTTTCAAATTCAATAAAACCGAATGTAAGATATAATATGAGTGATTTTTATTTGTATTTAAATACTTAACGATTAATTTCATTTTGAATTCTTGTGTCCTTACCGAGCAGCTGATTGTGAAACGTCAAAACCAGTGTGCACTAACTTTGTAGCCGAAAATTTTACACTACGTCGGAGGGGAAATTTCAACTACTTTTGTAGTTAGATTTAGCCAATCAGAATCCCTTGACTACGTAGCCACTAGCTTTCCGAATGCGACCATTCTAAAGCCATTTATAACCATATTACTGACGTCTATCAAAACATGTTTCATATCAGTGATTATTAAATTTTTGATTTTCAGTTTGAAAAATTAGCAATGAGAATTGTTACGCTGAATTTTTAAGAGGCTCCAAAAAAAAAAAGGTTATAAAAGGACCGAATTGACTATTTTGTAATAATATTCGTATTTTTTTTTTCAAAAACCGTCAGCTTTTCAGGTAACAGAATTAAAGACTTGTAAAATGTTGCAATCTCTAATCATTTGACTTTTAAAAGACTGCATTCATTTTTTCTACAATCATTTCAGACTTCATACATTTTTGAAATCTTGATTTTAATCTCTTGGTATCTAATAACAAAATCAGTACCTGATACTGAAAATGTATGTGCAAGGTGTATGGGCCACTTCAGAATATTTCATTTAAGATTTCAAATGAATGAAAAGATTTCAAAAGAATAGAAGAACTTTAAGTGAATGCAAAGAATGCATAAAGTCTTAAATGATTGTAATCAATTGATTGCAGTAAAATGGTTGGAAACAAAAATGATTTTTAAGGTGAAATAATTGGTAATTGCAAAATTTGAAGTCCCAATCTTTAGTTGAAATCAATGAATGCAATCTTTAAGTTGAATTCTTGTGATTGCATTCCCAAACGATTGCATTCTTTTACAAGCCTGTGGAATGGGCAGGTTTAGACTGCATAATGAACTTCATATGCAGTGAATTCTTTGAACGCAAAATAACACCAACGCAGCTAAATAATTCTTCAGATTTTATTAATTTTAAACTTGGAACTTTACCTGACTATCTTTTACTTGCAGAAAGTATACTAAAAACATCATTATTTACAAATAATAACTCCTTACATAGGTTACAAATCTATCATAAGTTGTGTTTTGTATTATAAAGAAAAAGTCTTTGTTCCTTTTTCAATATGACAAGGAACACTTTACAAAAAACTTTAAATATAATTGTGCTCTTAATAAATAAATTACAGAATTATGAAGTTCAGACATTGTGACATAAGTAGACTTGACTTGATAGAAAGGGCGATTTTTCTTCACTAACTTTCCAGTCAACTTTCCAATAAAGTAGCCTTAATTTGAAGGAAATTTTTTGACAGATGGTCAATCATCTTCTAAACTTTCCCAATGTACTTGTTGGTTATTTTCATATATTTTTAGCCGCCTATGAGACATATTTTTTGTTTTATTTTATGTTTCACATTTAAAAAGAAATTTCCCAACGTTTCTAACTCACCCTGCTTTTTGTTGTTCTTTTTATTTTTAAGGGCAACATCAATTTTATTTAACTTACTATGTATATATTTATTTATTTGATATTCCAAATACGGAAAATTTATAAAATCATCTATGCACTACTTTATTCTAGATGAAAAATATAGTCTCGTCTTGATTTCCGTATCAGTGTATTGATCTTCCAAAGGTTAAACATTTTTATCATCAAAAGTCAATAGAATTAGCTGAGGGGCTTTATTGTTCGCAGATCGATTACATTTTGAATTTATTTAAAAAAAAAATTACTTTGTGTCTGTTGTTGACTTATGCGGTTGGTTCATAAACACTGTCCCTCTGTCCCTGTCTCAATGTCGATCATTTGATACTATTATGATCGGTAGCTTAGTACAATTTCTTGAACCCGGGAAGTTATTGGCGTTGCGTTCGTGATTAATTTAATGATATTAATTTGAGAACAAAACTATATACTACTTAGTAGACTATGTGTATATTCTTTTGGCCCGGATTTATGGGGTAATGGAATGAACTTTAAAAAATTGTTTATCAATGATAACCGTGTTTTTTGCAAAGCGCGAAAAACATTACATGACAAAATGTGTTCAAGGCCAAACAAATTGAAACGTTAAGAAGATGAATAAGCTGAAATAAAACTTTATCGACAAATTTCTTCAAAAACATTAATTACAAATTGTTTTTGCATTTAAAGCAAATTTGTTTTATGCTCGATTATAAATAAAAGGAAATAAATTTCTATGTCTGTAAACTTATGGCAGATAAGTTTATGACCCACGAGTTTATAAGGGTTCAGGCGGCATAAGAGTCTTAAAAGTAAGACAAGTTTCTTGTATCTGATTGGCCAGTTACCAAACATTGCCTTCCAATTAAGGCGACTTTATTGAAAACTTGACTGGAAAAAGAAAAATCTCCCTAACTATCTACTCAAGTCTACTTACTTACTTACTTAAGGTGGCGCTACAGTCCGGGCGGACCTGGGCCTCAACCAACATGCGTCTTCAGCCAGCTCGGTCCCTAGCTAGCTGTCTCCAGTTTCGCACGCCAAGTTGGTTGAGGTCCTCACCCACCTGAGTGCGCCACCTGAGTCGCGGTCTTCCTCTACTGCGCCGTCCCTCGGGATTGGATTCGAAGACCTTCCGGGCTGGAGCGTTGATGTTCATTCGCTCTACATGACCCAGCCATCTAAGCCGTTGGACTTTTATTCTGCAAACTAGGTCAGTGTCGCTGTACAGCCCGTACAGTTCGTCGTTATATCTTCTCCTCCATTCTCCATCTATACGTACGGGACCAAAAATCACCCGAAGAATTTTTCTCTCGAAGCATCCTAAGACGTTCTCATCTTTCTACTCAAGTCTACTTAAGTCAAAATGACTGTTGATCATGTTCATTTCATTCAATTGAAAGCTGAACTTTATTACACTATGATTTGTTTATTTTCTGCACAATTCCATTTAATGTTTTGTGTAAAAAGGTTAAATTTCAATTTGTAAACGAAATAAGTAATATTTCTTTGCATTTCAAAATACAAAATTATCACGGACTTTTAGATTGCCTGAGGAGTGTTTTGTAGGCAATAATGTTTTTGGTAGTTTTTGTACGATGAACTGCAGGTAGAGGTTAGTAAAGTAAAGTTCTGAGTTTGAAATGTATGACACTTGAAAAACTTACTATGTATTTGCCTTGGTCAAAACGTACATTGAAAGAATGCTTTTAGCTGCAAATGAAGTCCCTTAACCAATTTTCTATCAACCATGAAAACACCCAACTTTATGTGTCAAAAGTGACAACAAAAAAGGAACAGTCAATCAACTATCGTCCAACAGCACTCACGTCCCTTCTTTCCAAGGTCATGGAAGCACTGATTATTTATCAACTTAAGAAATATCTCAAAGAACGAATGCTTCTTAATGACCGGCAGTATGGCTTTCGTAGCAATGGGTACACCGGTGATTTGATGGTTTATCTAACCGAACAGTGGATCAAAAATCCTTACATTGTTTTGGAGAAAGTAAAATAATTGCACTTGATATTTCAAAAGCATTTCATAGAGTTTCGCACCAAGCCCTCTTATCTAAAATGCGTTTTTTTTTATACTGACGATTCTCTTCTTCGTTGGATTAGAAATTACCTTTCTAAGCGTTCAATACAAGTTTGGTAGTTTCAGGTCTTAAATTCTTAAAATAAATGCTAATGTTTCCCAAGGCTCCGTTTTGTCTCTGACTCTCTTCCCTATTTATTCATAAACGATCTTTTGTCTGCCACTTCTGATCCATTAAACTGTTTCGCTGACGACAGTACTCTCAGCTTTTTATATTCGATTCTAGATTCACATCCTTGTCCTTCGGATGTGGAACTTCAGCGGCAACGTATGTTGAACTCAATAATTTCCGATCTCGACAACATTGTCCAATGTGGAATTATTAATCGTGTAGAATTTAAAGTTTCAAAAACTTAATGCTGTCTCCTGTCGTTAAAGTGTAACCTACTCCCGATGCCACTATCTATGAGAAGCACTTGTATTCAGGAAACTAATCAACTTTCAGTACTCCGTTTGTGTATCACAGATCACCTCGATATTGCCAAAAATGCTACTAGGTGCCTAGGATTTCTGGCTGTAATTTACAAAGCCATCATTAGTCCAAAACTTGAATATAACTGTGATATTTAAGCAGGTTTTAGGTGAACCTAAAACAAGTTTAAGTCTTTTGAATAGGATCCAATAAACAGCTTTGAAAATGATAAGCGGTAGAACTATAAACTAAACAATTACATCACTCGAACACCGCCGCAATGTTTCACGCCTTTCTTTGTTCCACATTTGGTAATGTCCAGTATGGAGATTCTTTTTTTAACCGCACATAGAGAATGTGGAATGCTTTACCCAACTCTGTTTTTCACTATCATTTTGATATTCAAGAATTTAAGACCACTGTCCACCGGTGCGGTGTCTCCTCTTTAATCCTTCCCTATTTTCCTAAAGCTAGCACTATGATTAAACTTTAAACATGTTGAGGGTATTAATAACCGTTTGAGTGCCCATTAAATAAAGGTTTTTTCAATAAGGGCGGGTAGATGTTGAAATGGAATAAAACAAGATGTGTGTGAGGTATTAGCAAAATTATTTTTTTTATTTGAAAGGTGCATGTATGCCATTTAAGTGTGGAATATAACATCATTCAAATGCCCGCATTTGCTTCTTACGCTGGCACGGATACAAGTAGTCCAATTTTCAATGACTCTTCCGCATAGATCAGGCTCAATTTGAGCGATAGCCCGTGTTAAGTTCTCCTTTAGGGAATGGGTCAATTGTGGTTTATTTGTATAGACCTGCGAATTCAAGAAACCCCCAAGGAAAAAGTTTAGCGGAGTCAAATCGCATGACCTTGGTGGCCAATTCACATCACCCCTGCGAGATAACCATACCGTAAAATCGTTCATTCAAAATGTCAATCGTGGCGTTTGCTGTGTGGCACGTAGCGCCACGCCGCGTCATCCTGCTGGAACCACATGTCGTCTAGGTTCATATGTTTCAATTTGGGTCATAAGAAAATAGTTATCATCGTTATGTAGCGCTCGCTGTTGACGGTGACCGTCCTTTTCAAACAAGTACGGACCAATTACGCCGCCGACACAAAATCCACACCAAACGGTAAACTTATTTGCTTGTCGTGATTTGACCACAAATGCGGCACCGTGTTGAGCGTCGTCAATGGGTGGTGTGGCTGCTCTTGATGTGATAACTGATGCGGCGGGCGGGACTCTTCTTTGCGTCGTCGATGGATTGTATGCGGCTGTTTACTTTATGAGCTGGAATGGTGGATCTGCTAAATATTTGCAGATGCTGACACGAGGATGGATGGTTGACGTGGTTATACACGTGGCGTGCGTGATATTCCTGCGCCAGTTGCGTATATATTTAGTTTTTCGTGCGGGGTCACCAATATTGTCGTTGTGGTTTAATGAAAATGCGACAATCAATCAGTACAAATAAATTAATTCTTTATTTTATAATTTAAAGTTTCTTAAACAAAATATTTCGCACAGCCTTTTCAATCTAGACGACAAGTTGGAATGAATGAAAAATGTCTGCCTCCTTTCTTCCTTTCTTATTTTTACTGGATGATGCCATTCATTTAATTTAATAGTTATGCCATCTATGTTTCAGTCTCTACAGTGAACCTCGGGTAGGTTGGTGTAGTCCCATATACGGCAATTTTGCTTGTTAACACATCCATTCATTCAAAATCGCCTCGTCATAATAGATAAAGTCAGCGAACAAACGGCGGCGTTGTCTCTGGTCATGAACTTTGAGATCCTGGGTCAGTTGGATCTTGTACGGGGGTAGGCCCCAGTTTCAATGCAAAATTTGACAAGTTGAATCCTGCGAAAGGCCGAGTTCTTGTGCAAGGCGAGGAATAGACTGCCTCGGGTTCTGCTGTACACTTTCACGGACCGCTGAGATGTTCTCGGCCGATTTTGGGTTCCTTGAACGTACGGGTGTTGGCTGATTGTTTACCGAACCGGTTGTCTCAAATTTGGCCACCAAACGTTCAAGAGTCGACTTTAAAGGGCCTCCACGTCTACCGTAAAATGGGTATTTTTATCATTTGAACGTGCTGTTCAATCTTGTAACTTGCTATAATGATTTGGCATAAAGAACTGAATAATAAACAAAAGATTTGACAGATGTCACCAAAACAAAATGGCCGCCACGGGCTCTAAAACCTACCAGCGCCAATTGAAAAACCCTTTATAAAAAAAAGAGGCTGGAATGCTACCCACACTGATAACTTCCAATCTCGTCTGTCGATTTGTCTTGCTTAAAACTTTTACAAAATATTAATAACAATATTTTGCATATTATCAAATAGTTTCATTTCAAAATCTATTTTTGTTAACGAGATTTTTATTCGAAAACCATTTTTTATCAATTTCAGTAGCATTTCCTGAGAATTTTGATTTCTTATACAAACAAATATAGATTGGATTTTTCTAAGAACAATATCCTACGTTATTAACTAAATTTATCGCAGAACAAAATCATTTTAAAGACAATACCTTCATTGATTCACGAGATATCGAGAATCGAATTTCAATTTTTACCAATTTTCCGTACTATTTTTTGTAGATCTTAATTTTTATAAAAAAAACTGACGTTGAATTCGTTTTTTCTCAAAATTTTACTGAATGTCGAAAACGTTATTCTTTGTTGCATAAAATTATATTGGAGATAAAATAATTTTTTGTTTGTAAAATATTCGAGGTGACAATTATTTTTTTTGTATTTATAAAAAAAACCGTTATTTGAATTGTTTTCAAAATTATATCAGTTTGGTATCACGTTGCAATATAAAATATACAATTTTAATTCAAGTAGCTAGCACTATTAGTTCGTGAGTTATTTTGGTTTATATGGTTTATTAGAGGGGCCATTTCTAACTGCTACTTATAAGTACTTAAAGACTTCATGTACTAAACAAATTCATATTAAGTTTTACGCATATAAGTACCAAAATTCATTAGTTTATCAGTATTACTTTCGAAATATCACTGAATTATTTGTTTATCGCTAATCTTTAGTTCATACGTCAATACATGCTGTCGTCTGTTTTATTTAAACAATGGAATTCAATTTTTCGAATCTGATCATCATTTGTAGAAATTTTGGTCGTAATAGGTTTCAAACATTGTAAAATTGTGAAGTTTTTTCACCTTTTGTTTGAATTTACGAACATTGTACTTCATTGTAGTTTTGTATTTCGTTGTTTTATTTTAATGGGCTATTATTTTTATGTTGAACTCTTAACCTTAACTATCTCTTATTAGAACATTAAAAATCACCGGGTTTGGTTTTGGTTTAGATTTTTAAGTTCAACATCTATATATATACGTTTGTATTTGTAAATGATAAGGTTTTTAGATTGGAATAGTAAAACGTCAAGTTGATATTGGCATCAGAAGCGAGCAAAGGCTAACTGCCACACACAAAGTTTAATAAAAAAGAGGCTGGAACTTTGAATTGGTTTCCTTAGAAATTAAAGACTTGTTAATTTGTTAAAAATGAAAATTTGATAGATCATCACACAATACCGGATGAAAACAAGCTCATGTATACTCAATTCTATATAAAATAAAATGGGATCTTCTATCTAAGGACCTCCCACACTGTTGTATTGTGATTTCAAAATCAAACAAAAACATGCATCCATAAAACATGTGCATTAATACGAAGAACAAAATTATTTTGTTTGTTTTATTAACCTATACAAATTCTATAATTCGAATTATTATCAACAGGAATTTAAAATGCTCTGACGGCAGATAGCTCAGGTCTAGAGTTCAGCACAAAAATAAAAATATATTGCACCGATATGGGTCGAACGTATTTCCTTAACAGTTCTTATTTATTTTAAGATAATTTATAAATTTTTCATAATCACTTAATACATGTGTTTTGTATACATATTCATAACTTTTGTATTTTCATTGAACAAAATCCACGTACTGCATATGTGTAAAAAATAAAATTTCTAATTATGCCAAACGTTAAATATATAAATATGTATGTACATATTTCGTTTAATTCAATTTGTTACTTTTCTTTTTAAATTATTACTTTTTATTTACGATGTAAACATTTATGAATATATTAGGGTGCTTCACAATTTTACATTTGTCAATTGATACAGTTTATTCTTTTTTAAAATTATAAATTGGTTTAGTTTCAGTGTAATTTTGGATATGAAAAACATGTGCTAGCTCATAGTTTACAAACAAAATTCTGTTTTATATTTATTACTTGATATTTTTAAAATATGTACATTTTAAAGATTTATAAATTTCTATCCTAAAAGCTCTATCAAGGTCGGAAAAGATCTCACCGATGCATTTGATGTTAAAAAAGGTCTTAAACAAGGAGATGCATTGTTATGCGACTTTTTCAACATCGTTTTGGAAAGAATTGTGCAAAACTCAACCGTCAACACAAGAGGCACAATCTTCCAAAGGTCCATCCAATTACTCAGATATGCCGCCGATGATATTGGACAGGTTCAGACAACATAAGAGACTTTATTTGCAGTCAACTTCATTCTTGGAAGTAAATTTTGACCGAGGCAACTAAAAGGTGATTTTTTAAAAGCTATAGGAAAGTTTTTCAAAAAAACACATACAATTTAAAAAAAAATGCATGATTTCTTTATTTGAATCGATAGTACGGTCCATATAATTTAATGTTTGAAGATTATTTCATGCAAATGTTGAGGTGACTGCGCCTCAAATCCACCCGTCCATCCCCTTAGTCCAATTTTGGCATACTCTTTCCAACATTTCGGCCGGTATCTCACGAATAAATGCTTCAATGTTGTCTTCCAATGCGTAAATTGAAGATTGCAAGATCTAGGCGGCCAATTGACCGGTCCCGAACGTTAAATAAAATGTTCAACGAACTCGCCTCCTAATAAGTCCATTGTTGCGCTTGCTGTGTGGCATGTGGCACCGTCTTGTTGAAACCACATGTCATGCAAGTCAAGCTCTTGCATTTTGGGCAAAAAAAAGTTGGATATCATCTCACAGTTACGTTACATTTCGCATCATCTTTGAAGAAGTACGGTCCAATGATGCCACCAGCCCATAAACCGCACCAAACTGTGACTTTTTGTGGATGCATTGGTAGCTCTTGCAATGCTTCTGGCTGATATTCACTCCAAAATCGACAATTCTGCTTATTTACATACCCATTGAGACAAAAATGAGCTTCGTCGCTAAACACAATTTTTTGGTAAAAAAGAGGATCTTCGGCCAACGATATTTTCTTCAGTTTGCACTCAACATAAGCTTTATGGTGGTTTTATGTCCAACAATGTAAATTTGGTGCGAAATTTAGTCAAAATAGCCCGAACAGCCGCTTCAGTGGGTCGATTAAACGGACCATAAAATGGAAGAAGCGTGCGATAAACTTTCTTAACAGAGCACGCATTTTGGTAATAAAATTCAATAATTTGCAAGCGTTGTTCGTTTGTAAGACGATTCATGGTTAAATTATAGACCAAACTGAAGATGTTTGACAGTGAAACAAAACACGAAACGTGTGTTAGGTGTTTAAACCTGTATTGCCAAAAAGATTAATAGCTTAAAAATCACCCTTTAGTTACTTTTTCAAGTGTCATGAATTTCAAACTCAGAACTTTACTTCACAAACCACTACTTTAAGTTCAAAGTACAAAAACTACCAAAAACATTATTGTCTACAAAATCCTCATGCAAGCTACAAGTCCATCACAATTTGTATTTTGTATTGTAAAGAAATATACCAATTTATTCCTTTTTCCAAATTGACAAGTGACCCTTTTACAGAAAGCATTAAATGAAGTTGTGCAGAAAATAAATAAATAAAATAAAGTTCAGCTTTCAGTTGAATGAAAAACCATGATCAACTGTCATTTTGATAGAAGTAGACTTGACTTAATAGTTAGGAAGATTTTTCTTGGCTAACTTTCCAGTGAACTTTCCATTAAAGTTGCCTTAATTGGAAGGTAATTTTTTGGCAGCTGGTCAATCATATGCTAGAAAATTGCATTACTTTCAAGTCCCTTATGGCGTCTGAACCTGCCCATTGAAATAAATGGAAGATTAAATCGTGATGTCAGTAGTGCATTTTTGAGCATTTCGATGGAAGCGGAGAAGATGGGTTTAGTGGTCAATGAGGGCAAAACCAAGTGTCCTAAAAAAGGACGTTAAACGACGATGACGTGTTGGACTAAACGTCACTATGGAAAGCTATAACTTTGAGGTAGTATAAAGGACTTTGTCTACCTAGGCACCGCTCTTAATTCAGACAACGACACCAACGCGGAAATCAAGCGAAGAATAACTCTTCCAAATCACTGCTGATTGAGAATTGAGTGGTAAAATGCTCTCTAGAGCTTCTAAATTAACTATCTACATATGTATATGTCGCCTCTTTTCCGAGTTCTCATTTATGGCGCTGAGGCTTGGACCCTGTCAAAAAAGATGAGAGCGTCTTATGATAATTTGAGAGAAAAATTCTTCGGGTGATTTTTGGGTCCGTCTGCATAGATGGAGACTGGAGGAAAAGCAACAACAACGAACTGTATAAGCTCTACAGCGGCACTGACCTTGTTAAAAGAATTAAAGTCCAGCGACTTAGATGGCTGCCTCATGTAGAGCGTATGGACATCAACGCTTCAGCCCGGAAGGTCTTCAAATCCAATCCCGAGGGATGGCGCGCGCAGTAGAGAAAGACCGCGACTCAGGTAGCGCACGCAGTTGGGAGAGGACCTCAACCAAATTGGCGTACGAAACTGGAAACAGCTAGCTAAGAACCGAGCTTGCTGGAGCCGCATGTTTGTTGAAGGTTAGGTCCGTCCAACACTGTAGCACCACCTTAAGTAAGTAAGTAAGGCACATTTGCTGATATAAAATGATAAAATAATGACAGGCATGAAACCTTACGACGCGACGGTGTTCGAGAGATACAAAAGTTTTAGTTAGACAACGGTCACCTATCATTTTTAGAGCTCTCTTTTGAATTCTGTCCAAGAGGCTTAAGTGGGTTATAGATATGGGAATTGTATTCGAGTTTCGGATGAATATAGGCTTTATAGATTATAGCCAGATCAGAAGAGGTAAAAATCTTCTTGCATCTTCGGAGAAAACCAAAACCAAAAAAACAAAAAAAAAAAACACCTAGCGGCATTTTTGGCGATGTCAAATATGTGATCACTTCACAACAAGTGGTTTGTAATGCACATACACACCTAAGACTAAAAAGCTGTGCAGTCTCCTCGATGCAACTACCACTCATGGATAGTGGCATTGGGGGAAGGTTACGCTTTTGCGACAGTAGACAGCATTGAGATTTCGAAGCATTAAATTCCCCATTGGACAGTACTGTCAAGATCAGAATTTAATGATAGTCCCAGGGCTCCGTTTTGTCTATAACGCTCTTCCTTATTTTCAAAAATGATCTTTTGTCTGAAACTTCTAAATTGTTTCTCTGATGACAGTACCCTCAGCTTCTCATATTCGTTTTTAGATTCTCATCCTTGTTCTTCGGATGTAGCGTATGACAAGTGCCTTTAAGATGCTTACAATTACAAAACCAAAAAACCTTAAGAAGCTATGTTCATAATGATTAAGAGTCTTCAAACATAGAAGAAATAAAATTGCGTATACGACCCGTTCATATTTTTTTATGAAATGTATGGACGTAAATGCATATCAAGTTCTTATTTCAAATTGTTAAATAATTACATATGTTTGCGTTAACACACTTTCACACGAACACATACAGTGACGGACGAAACAATAGGATCACTTTGTACGTCTTAAGATTTAAGAAAAGTCAAATATTTAAAAATATTTTTTAATTTACACTCAAGAGTTCCTGGAATTGTTATAAATATGTATAAAAAATAAGTTAGATAGTTCAAAACAAAAGATAATGTATTTAATAGTGAAGCTATCGTATTGAACTGTAACTTTTAAATAATGTTTGATTTTTGTATGTTCTACTACTCGGAGACTTCTGAGTAATACTAATTATTTCTTTAGATAAATTAAGACAAAAGATTCTGCAAATAACATTACAAGATGAATTTCATCTTAATTAAAGCGCTATAAGGTCTTAAAGTTTACGGCGGAAAAGTCAAGATAATGTCTATGTTAACTTTAATTAAAGTTTCATTCAAGTTTGATTACTTGTTTATGTTGTTGGCCTAATTCATAATCCAAGTTTATGACCTCGAGCGAAGAAAGAAAGATGTCCAAAAATCGATTTTTTGGATTTTTTTTAACCCGAAGCGGTTTTTATTTTTTAATGTAATCATGTTCTACGATTTTAAAGCAAATTAATTAACTAAAATGTGAGCCTAAAGTTGTGCCTGTAGATGAAATGGTTTTCAGAATACAGATGTTCAAGTTTATTAGCTAAACACGTCTTTTATAAAAAATCGACGTATTAAAACTTAAATAAGAAAAATAGACAATTTGTCATAAAGTATACCATAACTCTGGAATGAGAAGATTGACCCAAAAGAAGAAAAAAATAGTATGCGATGGAGGGTCTATATCCGCCTTTTAGGTTGGGGAAGGGGTAATTTATTATAAAAGCTGCTTAAATGTATGTACAAAATTGAATACTTTGTATTATTGATGCCTTTTTACGCGATGAATCTCATAAATTAATATCTAGAGATGAGTCACTTCTAAGTCTTATTCTAATAAAATTAATAATTTCAACGCAATTTAAATTTATTTACACTTTACAATAATACATAAAATTGACTCATGTTTTGTTTTCATTATACCTTTTAACATTTTTACATTACCTCTGCCAAGGCCATATGTATGCTTATAAACAAAATAAGTATAACACGGAAACTAGACATTGAAAACAAAAAAACTGAAGAATCATCAAAAAGTTCCTTACTCTATATTTTGCTAATTTTCATTTAAGCTCAGTGAATATTTATGTACATATTCCACTATGTGCACCAGGTGTGCACTGTGTCAACAAGAATACAAAAGAAAACCAAAATATTACATTTAATGATGGAAGTTAAAATGTTACTCAAGTTAATAGTTCAGTAATATTTCCCCATTCTTTTCGAGACGATGTTAAGGAAGCTAAACGTTAAGATCACTAAGTTATTGTTTTATATTAAAAATAACTTAGTTAGTTGTGTTTTTAAATTTAGTATCCTTTCTACAATGTTAATCTTAGTTTATTTGGTGGTGAGTTAGAAATTGTTTCAACAAGTGATTATTTTTTTATTAATTTGGCCATTTTTATTTGAATTTTTCTAGTACATGTTAAGTCAGGCGGATAGCGTGAGTTTGAGTGAAAACAGTGGAGTTTATCCAATTGAAAGTTCTCAAAAACGTAAGTTTTGTAATTTTTAAATATATGAGTTATAAATTTAATGTACAAAACAATATATGTCTTTTTTAAGTTATGCTTACAATACCAACGGAGTTACCAAGCGATTTTTCATCTGATATCGATAGTCTATACTCGACAACAGAATCTTTGGAAAGCGTTACTGATAACTTAATTTCAAAAAATGATAACATGTACATCGGAACACATCCATTGATTCCAGTGCAAGAGCCAACGACAACTCCGATGTCTATAATCGATGAAATACAACTCGAAAACGAAATAATTCCAGAAGAAATTATCGACACCTTCACACATCCAGAATCTACCACAGAAGAGGAAATTTCAATACCAACTTCTACGGAAGAAATTATCACAGAGGATATAAATGCCAAGAATTATGCTCAAGGAACTACAAGCCCTAAAACAATTATTGTTTCAATTCCCATCCCTACTACACCGCAACCTCTACCTCCAATCAAAAGATCACTAACCTTAGATGCAGATGCACCAAAAATAGCTATACAGACCGCAATCGATACTACAACCGATACTACAAAAGAGTCGCAAGAGAAAACAACCACACCGATTGTAAGCTTCGAGGAAACAACAGATAAAGAACAACCTTCAACAGACTTACCGCTGTCAGAAAACTCATCCGAAGTCGATCTAGTCCCAACAACAAGCAGCACCACCTCTCCTACACACAACACTCCTCCACCAGTTTCTGAAGATAGCCTCTTCATGGACAACTGGGCAAATCATTTGTCGGAAGAAAACGAAGGTTATAATATTGATTTGAATGATGGAAATTTGGACTTCATTAAGGAGCCAACGAAAAGTTTGTTTCAAAACGAAGTTTCCGAACTTACACCTACTGAATCATCGGTTTTGAACAACGAACTAAATGACTCTCCATCACTATCAGAACATAAACAAGATCTTAAAAGTGACATCGAAAATACAAGTCATTTCTCATATTCTGATGCTGAGGAATCTCAACCAATGTTCTCACCACAAAATCTTTTGAATTTATTCACTTTCGACCATCAACCATCTGCTTCGAATCTAAAACCAACGACATGGTGGCCAAAATCTAAGAGTTCTTCTTTGTCGTTTTTAGCGGAAAATGCTGCGAAAAATCAAAAAAAGCGAGCAAATAGAATTTCTCGAAACGATAACTCACAAGAGACAATTGGAAATCAACGTACGTTTAATAGTTTGTTTAATAGAAAGCTTAAAAATTCCGTTAATATTTTAGAGAGATGGTTTGGCAATTATTTTCTTCAATAAGTTGTTATGCATTTATTATTTATACTTTGTGTTTCTATTTAAAAAATTTTATTAAAAATAATTTAATTTTGTATGTACCTTAAGATAGTTTTAATGATAAAATAAATGTTTTAAAAATAAATAATTAATAAATGTTTTTAAATTAGGCATGAATCCCTTTTAAGGGTTCACACTTCACCTCTAGCCATGGGTCTGTAGTGTGAAAGTTCAGACCTGAAGCGCAATTTCAATGATTGTTTTCCCTTCGCAACACTTGGACTTGCTAATAGCGAATTAAGAGTCACCAAACATTTGTAAGAGCCTCAGTTAGTTCCTTGTGTTTTTTCTAAAAATGGTTCTTCTAAATCAATAAAGAATTTTATTATTTTTAAAAAGTTATATTTCAGTAAAAAAAAAAAAAATAACAATTATTAATTCTTGAGCTTAAAATTATATTCAAATACTAAGTACTAATTACTCAAACCTTGGCAATCTTTCATTATTCAGATTGCTTTCGTACTTTTAGCCATAATTAATTTTATTTAACGTCGGCGTCGTTTCATGATTTTATGTATTTTTCTTTCGTGTCGCAAAAGCGAATCCTTGTTTCGAAATGTTTTTTTGCATGTCTCACAAGTTGCCGATTCTATAGGGCCATGTTTCAGTAGATGATAAGCAAGATGGCGTTTTAAGAAAAATTTCTTATTACAATCAGTACACTCAAATGACGGTTCGCCATGCAGTAGTTTATGATTTTCCAATTGATTTAAATATTTAAATTTCAATCCACATGTTTCACACACAAATGGCAATTCTTCACTATGCTTTGCAGAATGTAATTCCATTTCATTCAATGTTACAAAACTTTTTGAACAAACTTCACACACATAAGGTTTTTCCTTTTGATGACTGCGAAGGTGAGCTACCAGGCTATTTCGGTCCTCGAATTTGGCACCACAAGTATCACATGATTTCTTTTGCAAATTAGAAAAAAGGTCCTTTAGGTGAGTTTTAAAATCTTTGGTACTTTCAAAACTAACACGACAAACTGGGCAGTATTTCACTTTGGAAGACATTGTTTCAGTGTCGAATAAGTTATTCATTTCACTTGAGCTGTCATTTTCAGAATTCAAATCTAGATCAATGCTCTCCGCTTCGTCAAAACTATTTTGGTCATTTTCACTGGCATATGTGATGTCAGAAATATCGATCGATTTGGACCTAGGCGTATTTTTAAGTAACTGAAGCTTATCAAAAATTTCACGACTTGATGAAACTTCATTGTTTTGATCTTGTTCCTCGCCAATATCACTCAAGTCAAGTAATTCGTTAATTACATTTTTAACTGATCCGACACCATCCAGGACGTTTGGATTGAGATCGTTGAATTTTTGAAAGATGTGTTGATATGCTTTTTCTTTCACTTTGCTTTTATGATATAATTTAGAATCTACATCCCAAAGACACTCTTGCTGATGGCAGAGTTCTATGAATTGTAGAACTTGCTGGTCAGGCCATTGGGCTAGCATATCCTTAGTCTGGAAAAAACGTAATTCAATTTTGTTTGGAGAATTACTTTATATGTATAATAACATAAGGAGTAAGTATGTAACTTATAGCTAAGAGTAGAAAAACTTAAAAAGATGATGTTTAAGTCAGACTTTTAGAAAGAAACTTCTAAGATTGAAGTCGTAATGATAACATTTTTAGAAAGTAAGTAATATTTTCGTTAGAGCCAAAGAGGTAAGATGTGTAAACAGACAAAAGATATGAGAATTTCTAAAACTGTGTGAACTATTGTTGAAAAAGAATTGAGTATACAGGATTTCTGTTATTTCTTTAATTTTTTTTTAGAATTTAAAGATTTTTATTTGAGTGCAAGCTTTGAAAGCATTTTGAGTTGAAAGCTGAAACTCCTTGAATTACCAAAGTTTAAGCTCTTAAATAAACAGGTAGGTATTTAAAGAAGTAAAAGTATAACGAATTTTATGATGGGATGAACGTACCTAACTGGATATTAAAAAGTAGTACGATTAGAAACATAGCCCTTTGGGTCAGATTATACAAATATTTAGCTGATAGACCTGCTAAAATAGGATAATTTAGGAGGAAAAAGTATTCAGTTCAAAAAGAGTTAAAAACGTCTGTACAGGCAGACGTCATGTCTTAAACATTTATTCAAAAATTTTAATAATGTATATATCAAAATGGAAATCACAGAACAAAGAATATCTATCTATTTATCTAACTTCTGTTCTGGGCGGAGAAAACCTAAGTCGTTAACATTAGAAGCGTTTTTGTCGAAGTCTCATATGTGATCACTACACAAAAGTTGGTTTTATGTTTTAAACCTTGATTCCATACAATTTATTTATTTACTGAGTAGCTTTTGAGGTTAATTTAATTTACTGAGTAGCTTTTGAGATCTTAACAAATTAAGCTTTACATTAGCTTACACCTATAACCAAAGTAAGCAGAAGAAAACCACAACTGTTTAACAAAAAGCGTTTTAGTAAGTTCACTTTATAACAAATATGATGTCATTTTTAAGTTACAAATGATAAATAAATTGCTTTTATTGAGCGTTAAATTTTTTTTCGTTGAATTTTGGAAAAATGTGAAGTTCTAGCATTTCAGTCAGGTTAACCGAAATTATTACAATTTGGAAACCCTCAAAAAAAGGCAGGTTCCATCGAAACTATTGAACATTCTAAATGAATTATGGAAGCCTTCCAGACCTATTTCTTACTGCACCACATTAAATGTTGGCAGTATTTTGTAAAATTTCAATATTTAGGACTCTAACACGAAAATAAAACCTAATGCAGTTTTGGCATTTACAACATTCACCCGTTATCACCTACCTGTGGAGTTGTCTGGGGATAATCGTCATCACTTAGATCCAATTCTATTGTCTTATCAAAATTCTCTTTCGCATTGTTTTTCTAAAAAATACATAAAACTAAGGATAAATATCTGAATCTCTTAGAAAACTACCTTTTTATACACACCTCTATTTCTTCGTCATAATTCAGGTATTCTATTTCAAAATCCGATAATACTTGATGTTCAGGGGATAGCTGCAAAAAGGAAAAGAAACCTTAAAAATACAAACATTCCTGTGGAGTTTTGTCTTAAGATAGGTACAACCTTTTTATCTTCCATTTCCATTTTATAAACTTCATTTGGATGGTCATCGTTTGAAAGCGTTAAGTGACTTTTTCTGATGTGATTAGCAAATTCTTCAAAAATTGTATATTTAAAATTTCTATTTTTACAAAAGCCACAGAAGAAAACAAAGTCTCCGGATATGAAGCATAAAAATACTTTCCCGCATTCCATAAGTTCTGGCTCGAATTTTGTTTTGGAGGTTGAACTTTTCTCAAAACCATTATGTTCTATATGAGTTTTATTGTAAACATACAATTCTGTACTCATTTTTGTAGTTACTGTTTTTTAGAAAACGTGTTCTTAATATGATTATATTATTCTTTTACACAAAGAACTAGATTTTGTTTTGTCAACAAAAACATAGCTAAACAAATCAGGTGCGTTGGAACGGAATGGAAACGTCCAAGGAAAAGTTTTTGAAAACTAATTATTCATTGAACGATGCCAGACCCAAAGTATTTAGATCTGTTTGCGTACGATCAATAAAGTGGGAACTTAGACCTAAAAGGAACCAAAGCGTATTGCTTTCCGTGGCGATCAAAATTTTTAAATATATTTATTTATTTATATTAATATTTTCGGAGTATCACCATCGTCTTTGTATTAGGTTGAAAAGTATGTACCTGCTGAAATCATCAGAACTCGAAAACCTATCTATTGATATCTTCAAAATCAAGGTTTGTTTAAATTCAAACCTATGGAGTTGTGGACAAAAATTCAAAATATTTAAGTGAAATATTTCTTTTGACAGCAGCCACAGCTGTTTTATTTACATTGAATTAAGTGCTGAAAATTTGGAAAGGTTTGTTTGTTTAGTTCATATTTGAATGGCTATTAGTTCGCGATATGTTTTACATAAAACTTGTTCTTTACGAAAATTCGTACGAATAGTGTTTAGGAAAATTTGAGTTTCCGATGTAGGTTTTCGGGTCAAACCAATAATTTCACTAAAATCGGGTTTTGGGTTTAATGTGAAAAGCCTTTAAAGGTCTTACAAGGTCAACAAAAGGCTTTTTGTAAAAAGTACAAACGTGAGAAATTAGCAAATAATCTAGAAGTCAAATTCGTGTTCAAAATTAAAAAATCGGATACTAAAACACATTTTGATCAGTTTTTACGAAAGCAGAGACCCTTAACAAATGTGTAAGCTTATTGCTTTTTGCAAAAAGCCTAAAATACTCCTTTAGTCCTCTGTTGTAACTGAAATACAAAGGACCTTTTACAACTGGGTTCCTTGTCAAATCGGAAAAGAAATAAGTAATATTTCTTTAGGGGCCGGTTATAGCTATAAGTAAAATCCATCAGTAAAATTTGAAACAGGAGGAATCTGAAATATTTTACTGATGAGCGTTTATAGCAATCAGTAAATTTACGTCATTAAATTAAATGTCACTGAGGCTTCGCGACTCAGACAATTTTTTTTACTGCTGCTTTCATCAGTAAAATTTTTAATGATGTGATCGGAACAGTAAAAAGTTGGAACACCAACAGTAAAACGAAATGGAATTGTTTTTGGCTTTTGGCAGTCAGCTGTTCAGTAAAATGAAATGTCATCATTAAAAAAATTAAAATAGATTTATAAATTAAATAAAACTTTAAATGCATTGTTTCTTTTTGAAAAAAATACTTGAATATAGGATTCATCTTATTGCATCAATCTTTTGCTAGAAATAAATCTGTAACATGTTCAAAAAATAAAAACAAAAATTTTACTGATGGATTTTACTGATAGCTATAACCGGCCCCTTAGAATACAAAATACAGATCGTGATGGACTTGTAGCTTGTCTGAGAGGTGTTTTGTAGACAATATTGTTCATGGTAGTTCTTGCACGAGGAACTGAAGGTAGAGGTTAATGAAGTAAAGTCTCGAGTTTGAAAGGTATGATACTTGAAAAACTAACTAGTTGCCTTGTTCAAAATGTATGTTCAAAGAATGCAGTTGACTGCAAATGAAGTCCCTTATGTTGTTTGAACCTGCCCAATGTATCGCATCTTAATTTCGCATTATTTGCTACCAATAATAAGAGGTTTCATTTTGAATAGCTTGTTATTTGGGCAGCTGTCACTATTGAAGGATTTGACAAGTAGAAACTAAACCATTACTAAAAATATAACGATGTACACTTGAAAAACACATTGAAATTGTTAAGCTTCACTACAAAACTTTCACAATGTGCGGCACAAGCAACTAAACAATCGCATTTTTCAAAGGTTTTAAGAAGTGATCACAACTGTCCACTGAGGTCTTGTGATTTAATACTTAAAGACTTTTTTCTCTGAAAGTCTGAAGCCATTTGAAAGATCACGCCTATGCCAATGCTCAGTGTCAATCGATTCAAGACCTTAAAGATAAAATGAAGTGACATATAGTCACATATGTATGTACGAACTGGTCATAGACAATTTCATGAGAAGGATATAGTGATGCAACCGTAGACATGGCTTCTATTTGGCTGATATCATATTGTTAATGGCATTCCTTCTTCTTTGCAATGAAATAAACATCAATATTGATTTTAATTAAACATAATCGTCTTTTTAATATCAAACTGCTACACTTTAGTTCTTTTTGGTCAGATTTTCGGACATTCTTACACCTATGTATGTACATGCATAAAGGTTGTCCCAAAATGAACGCATGATTTAAATTCTTTATATTGTAGACTTTTTATTAAATCATAAAGTAGGTACATAGGCTTATTTATGGAATAACAAATCGGTCAAATGGCCTTCACGGCTTTTCATACACATATGTACACGTTTGTCGAAATTTTCCATGTTTTCAATTATGTGGCTGAATTTTATAGATGCAACGTTGAATCTCTTCCGTGTAGTGGGTGGCTTGTTAATATAGTCTTTGATCTTAAAGAACCCCATTATATGAAATATTATCAAGGGTCTAACGAGAGAAATGTATCATGCAATAGTTGAAGTGTTTCACGTGCTATATGGCATGTGGCACCGTCTTGTTTAAACCACATAATTAACCACATCAATACCATTCGATTTCGGCAAAAAGAACTATGTTATCATGTACCGATATCGATCATCAATAACAGTCAGTGCTTCTGCTTGACCAGCCTCATTTTCAAAACACTATGGTCCAATTATGCCTCCAGCTCAAAATTCGTACCAAACAGTGATACGTTGTGGGTGCATTTGTTTTTCGACATTCACAATCAGTGGAAATTTTAGGGATTAACAAACTGATCAAGGTGAAAATGTGCTGCTCGATTTGCCACTGTAGTTTGTATGATGTTTTCTAACTGCGGCTGCAAAGCTTTTATTTATTTTCGAAATATGTATTGTTCAATAATGAAGAAACGCTATTCTATCGTTTAACGCTCCATTTTTACTTATCCTTAACTGTCAGCTGTCGATTTTTTTTAAAGGGTTGTCAACACCTTACTGCATAAATAGCTGCAAATTTAAATCTTGTGTTCAGTTTAAGACACTCTTTATATACGAACAAAAATACCAATTATTGGACGATGTCCACATTGAACTCTTTTAAGGTGAATTGTATTAAAGCAGAACAGGTAAACGTGACAGAAGCTTGAACCAAAAGTTGTGGAGCGAGATAAATTCTAATACGAGTTGCATTATAGCTTAAAAAAAAGAAACTTCCGAATTTCAGGCAAAACATTTTAGTTTTTATTTTCCGTATAATTATTTATCATTACAATACCAAATACACCAACGGTTTATCCTTACCTCTTTGTTTAGTATATACGAGTTTTGTACTTGCAAGTTGCGCATTTACCCCATCACCTAGACCATAGTTTTGATAAAAGCTTTTGCTGTTACGCACATAGCAAGTGGGAGTGACTGTTGTGGCTTAATCTTAAAATTGATGGATAAGCTTTAGATGGCCAAAAAATAATTTTGTAAGTTAATGCCAAATTACGAATTAGAATCCGACTAAAAAGTATTTGGCCAAGAATCTTGAAAGAATACAGAAACCTAAAATCCCTGCAATAACATTTGAATTATGTGTTTGAATACTGCACTTTTCAGTCAGGCGCAATTTAAACTTGATTCACATTCTTTATTAATCAAAAACATTAAAAAAACGAAATGATTATTATTAACAAAAGAATTATTCAACCTGATGAATAATATAAATGTTATTTCTATTAAAACAAAATACATTGACACTTTGTGAATGTAACATAAAACCATAGATTCTATCCATTTTCAGTCTCTTCAACTGACCTGGCCTAGGTTTTCCTTCCTTGAGTAAGTCTAGCAACGGTGCGTCGCAAATCGGCCAACTCTTTTTGCAATTGCTCGATACCAGGACCGCTGCAAAAATGATTTACACATAAGTACAATATTATAAAGATTTTTTTAAATAAACTAATAATTTACCTGCTGTCATCATCGATACTCAAAGGAGAAGTTTCCCTGTCAACTTCCATCATGGGTGCACCAAGTGTCGTTTCGCCACCACTTATTACCGAAGATATCTTCAAATTGGGATGTGGTGCTGTCGATGGATTATTCACAATTCCATTCTTTGTCGAGGGCAGAACAACTCTTAAGACTCGAGATGGTGCCGATGGTGTGGTCAGCAGTGTAGAGTCAGATATATCCTCAACAGGCGCATCTGATTTTTGGTGTGTTCTGTTGGTTGGTTTTGGCGACGCCATAGATCTGGTTGCTCTGAGAAACGGTTTACGAGATAATTTATCATCCTCCTTTTTAATTGTAAATCGTCCTTTATACTTGTCTGCCGATTCGTCGCCGGCATTTCCCTTTTTATTGTTGGTATTAGTTGTTTCCTTTTCGGAAGATGGCCTTCCGTATTGCCTTAATCTCTTATTTGATTTCAGAGACTCATTGTCAGAGTCCGTTGCTGTACCGGTTTTGGCGATATCAGTTATTGCCACAGAACAGGGCTTCGTTAGAGTTATTGCAGGTTTGGGGATCTCTTTTGCGACGCCCTTCGATGACCCAGTTCGGGTGATGATTGTTTCTCCAATTTTCATCTGTCCAGATTCGGTGTTTATAGCCGTTTTTGGGCATGTAGGCAATAAATCCTTTTCTAAAGCCTTTGTTTTTGCTTCAGCTATAGCTTTTAGAGCTTTCATTTTGGAAGCCGGCCCCATAAGTGGTTTATTTTTACGCCGCACTGACGTATCCAACTCTGTTGGCTGACTAGGTTCAAGCGAGACCTCGTTTTCGATTGCATTCGAAAGTGTAGGCAATTTAGGCAATGCTTTGACTTGTTTATCCTCAATTGGTTGAACTTTATTCTTTTGACTTACCAAGTTTCTACCAACTGCCGGTTGGTGGACAGTAGGTGGAATATTTATTGGAGGAGCTGTTTGTTTTGGATGTTTGGGAAGTGTGGGTAGTTTCTTGTGAAGTGGGGTAGAAAATTTCACTATAGATACATTGTTATCATCTGCTAAAGGAGTTTGCATTCTGGTAGGGGATCTTGGTCTAAGACGCTTGACTACCTCTGCAACTGGTGTTACATCAAGTTTCCTCTTGAGAGTGTTTTCTTGTATATTGAAATTGGATCCGACTGGGCTTCGGTGGACAGCAATTGCAGTTGAGGTGATTGCTTTTTCCACATCAAACAATTCATTATCTTGCTGTGATGGTGGAGGGTTGATACTTGATGTTGTAATAACTACAGGTGGAGTGCTCTTGGCAGGAACTGGAGGCGGTGGCATAACTGGTAGTAACGAAGTAGTTTTCGGAGATGGCGGAATAGCCTGCCACACAACCGGCTTACTTGCTGAAATGACACGTGGAGTTGTAGTCGTTGGGCGAGGACTAGTTTCTGAGACAGCAGTGGATTGCGAAGAATTTGTGATGGTTTTTTTTGGGGCAATTGGTAATAGTTTTTTTGGTTTATTCAGTTGGGATGGTGGTTTTACGGCAATCCGATTGATAGAAGAACTCGGTCCTTTTGCTGTAGTTGCTGCTTTATTAAGTTCGGAAGCTGATTTTTTTGAAATCCGATTGTCTTTAGGTGAATTAGATGTTTTGTTCGCTTCGGCAACTGGAAGAAGGTTCATAGTTTTCCCGGGTGGAACTGTGGTCTTTGCGACCTCAACTGGTACCGGGGGTACGATTGGTGGTGGTGGAGCATTAGATGCATTGTCCACTCTTGAGGGTACCTCGAGGGCTTTTCCGATAAGTTTCTTGAGCATTTGCTCGGCACTCAGTCGTTGTGAAATGAGCAGCTTACACATAGTTTCGGGATCATTTGCTTTGATCTTCTGCATAGTCTCGGCGGCAGCTTCTACAACAACATAATTGACAATATGCGCGTGAGTATTCGGCACTACACGGAACACTGTCTTTGGCTTGTGATTTGCACCAATGTTGTTGTTTGCTGTGGATTCGTTCATAATGTCTTCCATTCTAGTGCCGATCCCATCAATCTGGAACACTGTGGTAAATCCGTTGATGAGGGTTGGTTTATGGACAACCATTGGCTCGGTAACGAACTCAGATGCAACGGGTTTCGGGACCATAGATATCAGCCGCGGTGCAGAGCATTCTGGATTGTCGCAGGAACGCTCAAAAGATGCAGTTGTGTTTGACGAACCTGCAGCTTGGTTTGCAGCGTTATCATTTTCTTCAGATAAGTCCACCACAGAATTGGCACCTGAAGTGACTGCCATAATTGTTTGATTTGTTATTTGTGCACAATTGAAAATATTTTATTCAAAGCTCAAGAAAATAAAAAAAAAACACCAAGATTGGTTTTTGTTGTTTCCAAATCTATTCGATGATTATTATTAAACATTTAGAGATTATGGTTAAAGGAAAAGATAATTATTATGTCATTAGATAAAAACATAAAATAAGTATCTAATAAATTGGTTCGATTTTATTTCTATTTGTGGAAAAAAGAAAATATTCGTGAGCGACCGCCAACAAAACTGACACTAACTTTTAAAACCAAGCAAAGCTAAAAGAGTTAAAAGGAGAAAAGTATATTTCGAAGCAGGCAAGCACTTGTTGACAGAAAGAGACAAACATATTATTAAGTAATTAAAAACGACGCATCACAACGCATCCCTTTTTCATTGGACTAATTCACAATAGGTCTTTAAGAATTTCAAACAAATTTTATTTTAAATCCACTTCTCTTGAAATATATTAAGAGACGAATGAAAAAAATTCTATTGGATCGATTAAAATCATTAAAAGCAAAATAAGTAATTCCAGAAAATAAACTTTTATTGAAATCATAATTTAAGTTGTTAAATAGAAAGCATTGAAGACATGAAGAAAAACAAAGCGGTTCAGCTATGTGTTTTACAATACACGATAGAAAGAGTAAAAGAAAAGACAATATACTCCTCCTTTTGAGTTCCTATAATTTGGTATAAAGCCACATGTACAGCTGGAAATACCCGACCGAGCCAAGTCAAAATCGACTATATGTGGGGAAACTGAGTTGACTCGGTTTGGCTCTATCGAGCCATTTGGATTTTTGTCAAAAAATAACGTGCCCGAGCCAACAAGTCAAGCCTCAACTCTTCCGTTTGTAAGGAATCAACGAGCCAAGTAGCTCTATCTGATTTTAAACATGCTGTCTAATAACTATCTAATTGAAGAAAACAATTTTTTGAAGTTTATTTCCTTCTTATAATTTTCTTTAGTTCTAGTTGCCATTTTAAAAATTGAAAATAATAATTTTCCTCATTTTTTCGAATCATTTTGAAATGAGACAAATATTTTTAAACCAGGCTAATAATAGTGCGAACATTTTTTGTTTAGTTTTCTTTTAGGGATAAAAAATATAAAAAGAATGACTTAAACAAGGTACATTAACATCAGAAATTTCTTGAGAAAATTCAAATTTTATTAACTTCCCATAGGAAGTTATTGTAATTGGTCCGATTTGTCGAATTGAAAATTTTGACATTTCTCGACGTTTCAAGGTCTCTAGAGTCTAAACAAAAGAAAGATGTCTCTGCTTCAAATAAATTTTGTTGTACAGATGCAGAATCATGCAGAAAGGACTCTCAAACAAATTGAGTGGGTGGTTTTTTTTACTATAGCAATTTAAAAAAAAGGTGAACCAATGACGCTAGCGACTTGAGTTAAATTTTATATTATATATTGTAACGTGACACAAAACTAGTATATTTTTGGGAAAAAACATTTTTTTTTTGTAAATTAAAAAACCTGAAAAAATAATTGTCCCCTCAAATATTTTACGACCAAAAAATGATTTTATCTCCAAATTAGTTGTATTGCAGCGAAAAATAACGTTTTTGACATCTGGTAAAATTATGAGAAAAATCGAATTGACAGTTTTTTTTTATAAAAAATAAAAACCTAAAAAAATACCCAAAGTTGGTAAAAATTGATTTTCGACTCAAATATATTTTCAAAAATTTGAGATAATTGCTTCCAATTAATTTTATAATATAAGAAATATTTTTTAACATTCAGTAAAATTTTGAGAAAAATCGAATTGACAGTTTTTGTACAAAAAATAAAAAAAACCTTGAAAAAAAAACAATACTAATAACTTGGTACAAATTTACTTTCAACTCCAATATCTTTTCAAAAATTAATAACATTGGTTTCAAACTAATTTTATCTCACAGAAAATATTGTTTTCGACATTTAGCTAATTTTTATAAAAATCCAACAGTCAGTTTTTTTTATAAAAAATTAAAATCTACAAATAATAGTACGCAAATAGTACTAAAATTGGTAAAAATTGTTTTTTGACTAAAATCTCGTTTAAAAAATAGATTTTGAAATCAAAGTATTTAATCATAAGTAAAATATTTTTTTTTTAGAATAATTAAACGGGATGGGAAGTTATCAGTGTGGGTCGCATCCCAGCCTTTTTTTTATATAATGAAAATATATTCATGTTCAAATAACAGCTTTAATGGTCACTTATTTAAAAACTCTTTTTAGTTGATGTGATGTTAGCACCATACAAATAAATCAATAATAATTGAGGTGAAAATTAAAATTTACAAAGATTTAGTTAGATATAAAAAATTAAATTGATTTTAATTTAAAATTTGAAGTGCATTTCTTCAATGTTAAGGTTTGTTGATCTTAATTCCTAAATTAAATTCCCTAAAATTAGAATGGCATTTTTTGTAACGTGATTACTTAAATTGTGTAATTAATACACCTGACAAACATACAAAACCATTTTAAAAAAGGCGTGTAAACGATAAAATTTAATTTCAATTTACACATTTGTACATAAAAGTGTCATTTTAGTTGAAGCGAACATTGAAATGCACGTGAAAATCAATAGTTTTAAATAATGAAAAAATTGAAATAAATGCAAATTTTATTTCAATTTTTCAGAAAATCTTAATTTTGAATTTAACTATTATTTTTTTCATTTAAGTCTAGAAGGAGACATTAATTTAAAAATTTTTAACTTAAAAAGGATTTTTTGTACAGGGTCCGGCAAAAAGATCTCCCGTATTTTTAGACGTTTATATTTAAAGTTATAGAGAGGTCTTGAAAGGTCAAGGTCCATAGGCCTTGAAAGGTCAAGGTCCAGAGGCCTTGAAAGGTCAAGGTCTTGAAAGGTCAAGGTCTAGAAAGGTCTTGAGGTCTTGAAAGGTCAAGGTCTAGAGGTCTTGAAAGGTCAAGGTCTAGAGGACTTGAAAGGTTAAGGTCTTGAGGTCTTGAGGTCTTGAGGTCTTGAAATGTCAAGGTCTTGAAAGGTCAAGCTCAAGAGGTCTAAAAAGGTCTTGAGGTCTTGAAAGGTCAAGGTCTAGTAAGGTCTTGAGGTCTTGTAAGGTATTGAGGTCCTCGAAGCTCAAGCTCTAGAGGTCTTGGAAGGTCAAGGTCTTGAAAGGTCAAGGTCTAGAGGTCTAGATATTTCAAGGTCTAGAGGTCTTGAAAGGTCAAGGTAAAGAGGCCTTGAAAGGTCAAGGTCTTGAAAGGTCAAGGTCTTGAAAGGTCAAGGTCTTGAAAGGTCAAGGTCTTGAAAGGTCAAGGTCTTGAAAGGTGAAGGTCTTGACAGGTCAAGGTCTAGAGAGGTCTTGAAAGGTCAAGGTCTAGAAAGGTCTTGAAAGGTCAAGGTCTAGAAAGGTCTTAAAAGGTCTTGAACTATCAAGGTCTTGAACTATCAAGGTCTTGAACTATCAAGGGAGGTCTAGAAAGGTCTTGAAATATCAAGGTCTAGAAGGTCTAGAGGTTTCAATTGAAATATCAGGGGAGGTCTAGAAAAATCAAGGGAGGTCTGGAAATATCAAGGTTCAAGGGAGATCTGGAGATTTAAAGAGAGGTCTGGAAATATCAAGGGAGGTCTGGAAAAATCAAGGGAGGTCTGGAAATTTCAAGGGAGGTCTGGAAAATTCAAGGGAGGTCTTAAAATATCAAGGGAGGTCTGGAAAAATCAAGGCAGGTCTGGAGATTTCAAGGGAGGTCTAGAAAAATCAAGGGAGGTCTGAAAATATCAAAGGAAGTTCTGGAGCTATCAAGGGAGGTCTGGAGATTTCAAGGGAGGTCTGGAAATATCAAGGGAGGTCTGGAAAAATCAAGGGAGGTTTAGAAAAATTAAGGGAGGTATGGAAATATAAAGGGAGGTCTGGAGATTTTAAGGGAGGTCTTGAAATATCAAGGGAGGTCTGGAAAAATCAAGGGAGGTCTGGAAATATCAAGGGAGGTTTAGAAAAATTAAGGGAGGTATGGAAATATAAAGGGAGGTCTGGAGATTTCAAGGGAGGTCTTGAAATATCAAGGGAGGTCTGAAAATATCAAAGGAAGGTCTGGAGCTATCAAGGGAGGTCTGGAGATTTCAAGGGAGGTCTGGAAATATCAAGGGAGGTCTGGAAAAATCAAGGGAGGTCTGGAAATATCAGCGGAGGTCTGGAGATATCAAGGGAGGTCTGGAGATTTTAAGGGAGGTCTGGAAATATCAAGGGAGGTCTTAAAATATCAAGGGAGGTCTGGAAAAGTCAAGGTAGGTCTGGAGATTTCAAGGGAGGTCTAGAAAAATCAAGGGAGTTCTGGAAATATCAAGGGAGTTCTGGAAATATCAAGGGAGGTTTAGAAAAATTAAGGGAGGTATGGAAATATCAAGGGAGGTCTGGAGATTTCAAGGGAGGTCTTGAAATATCAAGGGAGGTCTGAAAATATCAAAGGAAGGTCTGGAGCTATCAAGAGAGGTCTGGAAATTTCAAGGGAGGTCTGGAAATATCAAGGGAGGTCTGGAAAAATCAAGGGAGATCTGGAAATATCAAGGGAGGTCTGGAGATATCAAGGGAGGTCTGGAGATTTTAAGGGAGGTCTGGAAAAATCAAGGGAGGTCTTAAAATATCAAGGGAGGTCTGGAAAAATCAAGGCAGGTCTGGAAAAATCAAGGGAGGTCTGGAAATATCAAGGGAGGTCTTAAAATATCAAGGGAGGTCTGGAAAAATCAAGGCAGGTCTGGAGATTTCAAGGGAGGTCTACAAAAATCAAGGGAGGTTTAGAAAAATTAAGGGAGGTATGGAAATATAAAGGGAGGTCTGAAGATTTCAAGGGAGGTCTTGAAATATCAAGGGAGGGCTGGAAAAATCAAGGGAGGTCTGGAAATATCAAGGGAGGTTTAGAAAAATTAAGGGAGGTATGGAAATATAAAGGGAGGTCTGGAAATATAAAGGGAGGTCTGAAGATTTCAAGGGAGGTCTTGAAATATCAAGGGAGGGCTGGAAAAATCAAGGGAGATCTGGAAATATCAAGGGAGGTTTAGAAAAATTAAGGGAGGTATGGAAATATAAAGGGAGGTCTGGAGATTTTAAGGGAGGTCTTGAAATATCAAGGGAGGTCTGAAAATATCAAAGGAAGGTCTGGAGCTATCAAGGGAGGTCTGGAGATTTCAAGGGAGGTCTGGAAATATCAAGGGAGGTCTGGAAAAATCAAGGGAGGTCTGGAAATATCAGCGGAGGTCTGGAGATATCAAGGGAGGTCTGGAAAAATCAAGGGAGGTCTGGAAATATCAGCGGAGGTCTGGAGATATCAAGGGAGGTCTGGAGATTTTAAGGGAGGTCTGGAAATATCAAGGGAGGTCTTAAAATATCAAGGGAGGTCTGGAAAAGTCAAGGTAGGTCTGGAGATTTCAAGGGAGGTCTAGAAAAATCAAGGGAGTTCTGGAAATATCAAGGGAGTTCTGGAAATATCAAGGGAGGTTTAGAAAAATTAAGGGAGGTATGGAAATATAAAGGCAGGTCTGGAGATTTCAAGGGAGGTCTTGAAATATCAAGAGAGGTCTGAAAATATCAAAGGAAGTTCTGGAGCTATCAAGGGAGGTCTGGAGATTTCAAGGGAGGTCTGGAAATATCAAGGGAGGTCTGGAAATATCAACGGAGGTTTAGAAAAATTAAGGGAGGTATGGAAATATAAAGGGAGGTCTGGAGATTTCAAGGGAGGTCTTGAAATATCAAGGGAGGTCTGAAAATATCAAAGGAAGGTCTGGAGCTATGAAGAGAGGTCTGGAAATTTCAAGGGAGGTCTGGAAATATCAAGGGAGGTCTGGAAAAATCAAGGGAGGTCTGGAAATATCAAGGGAGGTCTGGAAATATCAAGGGAGGTCTTAAAATATCAAGGGAGGTCTGGAAAAATCAAGGCAGGTCTGGAGATTTCAAGGGAGGTCTAAAAAAATCAAGGGAGGTTTAGAAAAATTAAGGGAGGTATGGAAATATAAAGGGAGGTCTGAAGATTTCAAGGGAGGTCTTGAAATATCAAGGGA
Source organism: Eupeodes luniger (assembly GCA_951509635.1). Taxonomy (NCBI): domain Eukaryota; kingdom Metazoa; phylum Arthropoda; class Insecta; order Diptera; family Syrphidae; genus Eupeodes; species Eupeodes luniger. The sequence continues at coordinate 91,504,763 of OX608074.1, forward strand.
GGTCTGAAAATATCAAAGGAAGGTCTGGAGCTATCAAGAGAGGTCTGGAAATTTCAAGGGAGGTCTGGAAATATCAAGGGAGGTCTGGAAAAATCAAGGGAGGTCTGGAGATTTTAAGGGAGGTCTGGAAATATCAAGGGAGGTCTGGAAAAATCAAGGGAGGTCTGGAAATATCAAGGGAGGTCTTAAAATATCAAGGGAGGTCTGGAAAAATCAAGGCAGGTCTGGAGATTTCAAGGGAGGTCTAAAAAAATCAAGGGAGGTTTAGAAAAATTAAGGGAGGTATGGAAATATAAAGGGAGGTCTGAAGATTTCAAGGGAGGTCTTGAAATATCAAGGGAGGTCTGAAAATGTCAAAGGAAGTTCTGGAGCTATCAAGGGAGGTCTGGAGATTTCAAGGAAGGTCTGGAAATATCAAGGGAGGTCTGAAAAAATCAAGGGAGGTCTGGAAATATAAAGGGAGGTCTTAAAATATCAAGGGAGGTCTAGAAAAATCAAGGGTGTTCTGTAAATATCAAGGGAGGTTTAGAAAAATTAAGGGAGGTATGGAAATATAAAGGGAGGTCTGGAGATTTCAAGGAAGGTCTTGAAATATCAAGGGAGGTCTGAAAATATCAAAGGAAGTTCTGGAGCTATCAAGGGAGGTCTGGAGATTTCAAGGGAGGTCTGGAAATATCAAGGGAGGTCTGGAAAAATCAAGGGAGGTCTGGAAATATCAAGGGAGGTCTGGAGATATCAAGGGAGGTCTGGAGATTTTAAGGGAGGTCTGGAAATATCAAGGGAGGTCTGCAAAAATCAAGGGAGGTCTTGAAATATCAAGGGAGGCCTGGAAAAATCAAGACAGGTCTGGAGATTTCAAGGGAGGTCTAGAAAAATCAAGGGAGTTCTGGAAATATCAAGGGAGGTTTAGAAAAATTAAGGGAGGTATGGAAATATAAAGGGAGGTCTGGAGATTTCAAGGGAGGTCTTGAAATATCAAGGGTGGTCTGAAAATATCAAAGAAAGCTCTGGAGCTATCAAGGGAGGTCTGGAGATTTCAAGGGAGGTCTGGAAATATCAAGGGAGGTCTGGAGATCTGAAATAAATACAAATTTTATTTCAATTTTGGAGTAATTCTTAGTTTTGAATTTAACTATCATTTTTTTCATTAAATCAAGTTAAGTCTAGAAGGAGACATTAATTTTAATTTTTTTTGCTTAAAAAGGATTTTTCGTGCAATCCCCTTTTTCCTAATATAAGAATGCAAAAAGCTATTACACTACTAACTATTATATTTGTCCGTTTTTTGAAACAACCAAAATGAGGGTGAGGAGGATATAAGTTTCTTAAATTAATTTTGTTACTTTTTTGGTTTTATACATTAATTTAACAAAATTATTCCCTAGAAACTTGCTTACATTTTTATCTACGCAACAACCTGCCAACCTAAACAGACACTATCGTACTCATTCATGTACCTATTTAAACTCTGGACCTATCTGATTCCAAAAGGATAAATTTATGTAGGAAAATATGTTTGCAAATAGGTACCTATGCATAAATTCTCAATTTTTTTCAATTTTAACACAGTTGTTTCGCACTGCAAAATATTAAAGAAAAAAGTCTGAAGCTTCTATTAGAAGTTTAACGTAAACGGTCAACGCGTTGACACTTTGACGTAAAAATGACGTCATTTGTAGACCTACAATTAAAAACTACAAAAATAATTATATTACATATATGTATGCTTACATTGTACCAATTTTAACATTCTTTCACACACTAATATGAAAAAAATAAAAATGACGTTGACTTAAATAAATATTATTTTGTCTAATCGTGTGATAGTCAACGTCTTAAGCATTGACGCTGTGAACGTTGACACAGAAAATTTAGATGTTTTTATGACGTCAGAGAGTCAACGCGTTGGCTTTAAATTGACCATTTAATTCTAGCTTAAGTCATGGCTTAACTGCAATGATGAAAAGACTTGAGTCCTTACAATTCTGCTTAATACATACCAACCTACCCTCATTAATACTTATTTTTCTACATACTCACCCACTACCAACTTTACAATAAGAAATACAAATTTAAAAAAATATCTGCATCGAATGTATTTCATATGGAAAAATTTAAAATATGGCAACGAAGCATTGTATCAAATCTTAAATTTGAAAATGTTGCTTTTAAATTTTCAGATTTCACAAAAATAGAAAATCCAAAATCAAATGAATACAATTTTCTGAAAACAAATCTAAAACACATACAATTTAATGTATTGTATATGCATACTTTCTATACATTGATAGGCATGAATAAAAAAATCTCAGGTAACGTTGGCAACGACTGATTTTTGTTTACATTTGAGTAATTTATTTTATTTATTTATTTCAATATTTTTATACTTCCAGTCGCTCTTAGATTCCACACTTAATTTTCGTACAGGCAGCGCCCTCATGGTCCGCCTTTCGTAACAAAATTTTGTATTTCATGATAGTACTATTCAAATTAATATACAAAGATTCAAATATATGTATACACAAAGATTTATATAATTTCTTAAAACAATTTTCCGGCAATTTTTAATTTATTTAAAAAAAAATGTTTTTATGTTGATCAGTTTTTAGATATGCATGTATTTTTATATAACGAGCTCGGTCGCTCGTGTATTTTAGGCAAATTTGGACCATGTCGGAATGGACGCGATCCAAATGGCTCGGTAGTGTATGGTCAGCTTAAGGTTTTATTTGAATGCAGATAAAGTTAGTACAACATTTCCTATAATTTGCATTTTTAAAGAAGGCGGCATTTTTGATCTTCTCTTTCTATCCAAACGGTGTGATTTCATTATTTTGCATTGTTTTGTCTGCAGACTTCAAACATGTAATCCACTATATTAAGGTCGACAACAGAAAGAACATCCAGTGTTTTTAAAAGCGACCCTTCCATATACCTTAAAACCTCTTACTTATCTCTTCAATACTATTTTAACGACTGGAGTTTTTCTCGCAATTTGGAAAAAAACAAAAATCATTCCTATACCAAAGAACCGTAATGAGTATTGACCAATAGCTATACTACCTTTTTTATCTAAAGTTCTTGAGAAAATCTTAAACACGCAGATAAGACAATACTTGGATCAAAATGAAATGTTATTCCCAAATCAATCCGGGTTTCGCTCTCATAAATGTAGTTGAAGAAATTAGAGAGAGTCTTGATTAGAACCACGTGACTTTCCTCACACTTTTTGATTTCTCAAAAGCATTTGACACCATTGACCACCATATTGTATGCACCAAACTACGAGATAAATTCCAGTTCGTGTCTTCATCAGTGAAACTAGTTTTTTCATATTTATTTCAAGCAGTCGTTGCTAATAATCAAACGTCTACCTTCCTTTCGCTTAGTCGAGGTGTCCCCCAAGGATCAGTTTTGGGACCTCTTCTATTTACCATGTATATAAATGAACTGCCGTCTCTAGGATTCAACTCGTCATTTCATATGTATGCTGACGACGTTCAACTTCGATATAGATGTTCTCTAGGTCTAATTGAAAATGAAGGTTATGAGATAAACGAAGACCTAAATAAGGTCCTACACTGGTCCCAATCTAATGGGCTCTGTTTAAAACCAACCAAAACAAAATGTCTTATTATTTCCAGAAACCCATTAGAAACGACGTATTTTCCTCCAATACTGCTTAACAATATTCCAGTTCAGTTTGTTGAATCTGCCTAAAAACCTAGGAGTAGTATTTAACAGAAACCTTACCTGGACAAACCACATAAATACGACAGTTGGAAAAGTGTATGAAGGCTTACAAATGTTATGGACCACCCAAAAAATTACCCCAATTAAAACAAGAATGATACTAGCTAAATCACTTCTCATTCCCCTATTACTATACGGTTGTGAAATTTTTAGTAATTGTGATTTCAGGGACAAAAGGAAGCTTAATGTTGTTTATAACAGTGTGACAAGGTATGTCTTTGGTCTGCGGAGATATGAACATATTTCTGCATACTCGAAAATAATACATGGCGCCTCTCTCGAAAATGTATTTGCTTTAAGAACTTTATTAATGCTTCATAGTATTCTGCAAAACAAAAAGACTCTCGATGATAATAATATAATATTAACTAATTTTATATTTAACTAATTTTATTACCTTTCTATTGTTGAATGTACCTATTCTTTCTTTTTCATTTAATTTATCATAAAGTAATTTTGCATTTTGTTTTATTAGTTTTTGAATCTTTCTTTGGTAATGTTAATAAGTTTTTTTTTTTTTCTTAACATCATAAACATTTTTAAATAGTATGTTAATACTGAAACTTGCGCTATCTTAAAAGATATTGTATCTTATTGCGTAAGCTAATTCCATTAAAATAAATAAATAAATACTTTACAGTACGTCCAAATTTGGGCTCAATGGTAGGTAAACTGATGAGCATTCCTAGAAGGACAGGCTACTTAACTAGATCATTGTTCATTAAAATTGCGATAAAATAATAATAATGAAACCTTTAGAGTTGTCTTTTGAATTCTGTCCAAGAGACTCAAGTGAGTTCGAACAAATAAAGGCTAAGTCAATTATAGCCAAATCAGAAGGGTTAATCGAATCGACTATAATACCATGGATAGTAGCATTGGGGTGGGTTGCATTTTGTGGAAGTAGACAGAATTAAGTTTTTGAAGAATTAAATTCTACACGGTTTTTGAAAATGCTTTCAAGATCAGCATTTAATGAAGTTATCATACACTGCCGTTGACAAGGATGAGAATCAAAAAACGAATATGAAAGGCTGAGGGTACTGTGAGCAGCGTAACAATTAAGTGAGTAGAAGTTTCAGACAGAAAATCATTTATAAAATTAAGAGAGAATATCGGAGACAAGACAGAGCGCTGGAGCACATCAGCATTTATTTTGTGAATATCAGAACCCATAAAAATAATAATACTTGTATTGGATGGTCCGAAAATTAATATCTAATCCATAGAAAAAGAGATTCATTTAAACCAAATGCACGCATTTTCGATTAGAGAGAGAGCCTAACTCTATCAAATGGATTTGAAATATCGAGTGCAATAAACTCACTTTCTCCAAGACGATGTAAAGATTTGTTCCACTGTTCGATGAGATCAACCATGAGAACACCAGTTGACCTATTGCTAACTGTTCTGCCTGTCCTGTCATTAAGATGTTTTGGTTCTTCAAGTTATTTATTATTATTTATATTTATTTATTTTTTTTTATTTATTTATTTATTAAGTTAAAAACTGATCAGCATTTACATGACCATGGAAATAGGGAACGTAAGTGTAATTGGACGATAGAGGGAGGGGATTTGCTGTTTTCCATCCACTCGGAAAGTAAACCTGATTTAAAGAAGGTTGCTCAAGCAAATATTAGGCTCAATTTTTTTTTAAATAAGTTGAACAAAATTTAAATTTTTACTGAATGAAAAAAATAGATGTTATCTTTAAGTAAAATATGTTTGCTTCTTACTGTACTTTTTCTTTTCAGAATGTGAAGTTGGCAGCCCTAAAATTTTGTTTACACATGCCTTCCTTGTTCTATCAACTAGTTGGTTCTTTTTAACAGCTGACAAAAAGTCAACAAAAACGATGAAAACAACGTGCGCAAAATTGACATACCAAAGGACAAAACGTCAAAAAATTTCCTTCACTAAAAATAAAAGACAAGGCGGTGTGAATCGGTGAATCGAAATCGATGATTTTGTTGGTTTCCTAAAATTAAAGAAAAACTCAAATCATTTTATTAATTCAATAAATATTAACCCTTAACAAATAAATTTACTTAGCTATAATGAATTCACTGAATTTACGAGTATCAACAGTTAAATCCGGCGAAAATGTGAAAAAGAACTCAGAAATGCGTTCGTCACTTGTGCGCTTACCGAAACACTATGAAAAAAGTATACAAAATCAATTTTAATAAATTATATGTATTGTTTTGTTATTGTTCAATAATAAATTGTTTATTTTGTTATTCTATTAAAGGCGAAGAAAGTTATTGTTTGCAAATAAAAAACGCCAACTCCATTCCTGACCAAGTGGCAGTGGTGAAAAACGTATGTTGTTTCTAATAGAATCTTCTATGTCTATAGGAATTTAAATTCTCATATGAATAAGTTCTTTTTTTTTTCTTAAATACAGATTTTTAAAACCATTGGCAAAGACCCCGGTGTTTTGCGATTCCTTACAGACCTCTATTTCTATACTCCGCTGAAGCACCCAGTAAGGAATCAAATATCAAAGTAATTTTTATTGATTTTTGCTTTCGTAGTTGTGACATTTCATTAACACTGTTTATAACTTTATTATTAAGATTACTCATAACAGCAGCCCGCCTGGAAACTGGAGGTATGGACGAGAATACAATAGTTGAATCACTTGCAGACACAATGTCCCGTTTGTTGGATGATGCCAAGGCATCAACAGAGAGTTCTATTTGGAATCTTACAGTTAATTCTCTGACGGGTTGTTTTGAGAATTTTGGTTGTGGCCTGAAAGCGCTGGAGTCGAATGTGCAACTGGTATTTCCATTTTTGTGTAGTTCTGTGCAACGTTACTTAACAGAATTGAGGTAGGTAAATAAATTAGCTTAAAGTAAACACGAACTAGCTAAACAATCTAGGGTTTGATAGAAATGGGTAGTAAGCGAATTTGACGACACTTGAACTATTAGTTAGGTAGGTGCTGTTTAAGTTTTTTTTTTAATTTTTCGCCTAGACTCAGGAAAAACACTTGAACAATAATTAGGTTTCCAGGAATGTATTTTGGAGCACATCAAATCGTTCATGGGGTTCTAAATTCTATCTTAACGATTCTTGTTTTTGAAAATACAAACGGTTAATGGGATGCTGTACTGAAATTGTCCTATATGCTATGGACGCTTTATAATAAACGATACACGGTATGACCTAAATATTAGAGTCGACTCTTAAATATAAACGATTCATGGTATTGAAATAAAAAAAAAGGACTTATTTCAAAGAAAAATATTTTATTTTTTCATAAACTTACAGTTTTTCAACAACAATTTAATTTAAAAAAGTGTTTAGTCTTTCTCTCAATTACAACGGTTGAACGTTAGAAAAAATAATTGAGACAAATATTTTAGCAAAATGTATGCTTTACAATTTTGGTAAAAGTGTTAACACTATTGAATAAAAATAAAAACGGAGATAATCAATATCAAGCAACTTTTGGCGACACGAGATTTTTCACACAATGTTAAGAAAACCTAAAGGCAGGTATAAGGCTTCCTAACTTACTGTCTCTCATTCTGAAGTGAAACTCTTGTTTTAATTAACTAAGGTTTTTAAATTCAACCAAATTCCGCCAGAACATTATAAAAGGTTTCCAGAATAGATATTTCTGGAACTGCATATATCCCACTTTTTATTATTATTAATTATATGATTTTTTTCGTTCAGTGTACTTTTTTACTTACTTTACGTTTTTGAGTACCACGACTATGAATAGATATATATAATGTCCGGCTGCAAGTACAGCAGCGCTTTAACTCCTCCTGAAGCATAGGGCAACAACAAGATCCTTCCACCTATTCCGATTCACCGCAACTGACTTAAGTTGTGGCCACTATTGTCGCAGAAAAAACGAGTGAAATCCATAGTGACTAACTTAAAATTGGCGCAAGAAATGTAGATTTCAGAATAAAACATTTTTTTACGGTATCTTTGTTAAATAATTAACTTTGTTACATTGTTCTATGTATTTGAATATCACGACTAAATAAAAACTTGGTAAAAATAGACTTCATAAATTCATTTGACTGACCATACATGTATTAAAAATATAAACAATATCATTAGTTCATTGTTTAATGTTTTTATGGATTATCCATTTTTTACGGGAAACCTATTTTGATGTAATTCATTTCAATTTGTTAAATGCTAACGTGAACAATAATTATTAACAAATGCTTCAAACTACTTAACATCCAATTTTAATCCAAACTATTTTAAAACAATGGGCAGGTTCAGCCGACATAAGGGACTTGAAAGTAAGGCAAGTTTCTTGCATCTGATTGGCCAGCTGCCAAAAAATTGCCTTCCAATTAAGGCAACTTTATTGGAAAGTTGACTGGAAAGTTAGGCAAGAAAAATCTCCCTTACTATCAAGTCAAGTCAACTTATGTCAAAATGACAATTGATCATGTTTTTTAATTCAACTAAAAGCTGAACTTTATTACTCAATGATTTATTTATTTTCTGCACAACTTCATTTAATGCTTTCTGTAAAAAGGTTCCTTGTAAATTTGGAAAAGAAATAAGTAATATTTCTTTAAAATACAAAATACAAATCATGATAGACTTGTAGCTTGCCTGAGGAGTGTTTTGTAGAAAATAATGATTTTGGTAATTTTTGTACTATGAACTTGAAGTAGAGGTTTGTGAAGTAAAGTTCTGAATTTTAATTTCATGACACTTGAAAAACTGGGCAGGTTCAGGCAACATAAGGGACTTCATTTGCAGTCAACTTCATTCTATGAACGTAAATTTTGACCAAGGCAACTAGTTACTTTTTCAAGTGTCATGAATTTAAAATTCAGATCTTTACTTCACAAACCTCTACTTCAAGTTCATAGTACAAAAACTACCAAAATCATTATTTTCTACAAAACACACTTCAGGCAAGCTACAAGTCCATCATGATTTGTATTTTGTATTTTAAAGGAATATTACTTATTTCTTTTCCAAATTTACAAGGAACCTTTTTACAGAAAGCATTAAATGAAGTTGTGCAGAAAATAAATAAATCATTGAGTAATAAAGTTCAGCTTTTAGTTGAATTAAAAAAAATGATCAATTGTCATTTTGACATAAAGTTGACTTGACTTGATAGTTAGGGAGATTTTTCTTGCCTTACTTTCCAGTCAACTTTCCAATAAAGTTGCCTTAATTGGAAGGCAATTTTTTGGCAGCTGGCCAATCAGATGCAAGAAACTTGCCTTACTTTCAAGTCCCTTATGTCGGCTGAACCTGACCACTCTCTAGTTGCCTTGGTGAAAATTTACATACGTTCAAAGAATGAAGTTGACTGCAAATGAAGTCCCTTATGTTGTCTGAACCTGCCCAATGTTTTGAGTTTGGAATGTTTAAAATTGTCATTTGGTGAATTTATTAGAAAATAAAATGTATTTAATGTTTTAATCAATTGATTGAGAAGGTTTGAACACCATAGTTCGATCTGCTAGAGAGTCCTATACTTTTTAATTAATAATTTGGGTGGCGCAACAGTCCGTTTAGAACTAGGGCCTAGTGACTTACAACTCTCAACGAGTACTGTTGTCAGGGATAGAGGGGACCTACAGTTTTAAGCCGAATTCAAACGGCTAATTTGAGAAAGCACTTTTCATAAAGAGAATTACTCTTGGAGAATTTGTCAATTCCTCGTAAGAGGTAGTACCCGTGAAAAAAACTTTAGGTGGCATAGGCAGGGATCGAACCCAAGACCTCTGGCATGACAGTCCAACGCAATTTTTTTTTTTTTTCTTTAATTCATTTTTATTAATTCATTCTTAAGACTATCTTAAAGCTAGACAAAAATTCATAAAACTAGCCTAATTAACCATAACTTACAACTAACTTACTGGTCCCATACGGACACTCTAAGTTAGTCCAACGCAATAACCATCATGCCACGGGTACTACAAAGAGTCCTATACTAGATCGACTAAAATTGAAGTTAAAACGAATAAAAACCGATGATGATGATGACATTAAATTTGCCTAATTAACCATAGATTACAAATAACTTACTGGCTTATACGGACACTCTAAGTTAAACTTAATTAATACTTAATTCTAACCCTTTCGGCCCCAAGATCTATTTACTTTTATTTTATTTTCATTTATTTTTTTAATTTAATAGAAAAATTAAGAAAAACTTTTTTTAATTTACTTAAATACCACTTTAAATCAAGTCCTTAAAATAAAACTTGAAACTAACTACAACTACCTATTCTACCTAAAAACTACTTAAAACTAGGACAACCACAGCACCAAATCTGAACAATATAGTCTAACGCATTAACCATCACGCCACGGTACCCGTGCTTGAAACACATGGTTTTAAATTTGTCAACATTTAAAACAAGACGATTAAAAAAGTAGGCATTCAATTGTAGAGTTAATTCTTTCGAAAAGTTTAATGTCATAAGCATGTTAAGAACAGACGATTTGTGTATGATCGAACCCATGTGATATAAAAATAAAATTGGACCTAAATGGTTGCCCTGGGAAACGCCAGAATTCGATATGAAATCTTACTCCATTTCGTCTATTTTATAAGTATGGTGAAATCTAATTCAAGAAATTGTCGTTAAAAGCTTGTCTAACATTTGTTTGTTTTTAATCGTTTTTTTGGTTGAGAAACAACCTTAGGTTCCAAATACGAGCACAAGTGCAGTATTGGACATTTTATAAAAGTGTATTTCGTTCTCAAAAACACTATAAACTAAAACAGACATTTTGCAAAATTTTGCATGTTTCTGATATGGAAATTTTCGGCGAAAATCATGATTCAGATCTTTAGCAAGAAAATAAGTTAATCTTACTTGTACAACATATGAAGGGGCGAGAGAGGACAGACCTCACTTTCTTTCTGAATGCCCTACAGCCGATTTAGAAAAAGAAACATTAGTTTTTTAAATATAAAAATATATTTGAATGTTTACCATAATGAAAATCCTAATAATTTGTCTCTTGCAGTGTCCTCAGTTCACCATCAGTTAGAAACGAATACTACCTTTATGTACACAATTCGATAAGACTCATACTTTCGTGCACTCAGGAGTTTCCCGAAAACTTACGACAAAATCACTTGGATCAACTCAAAAATCTAAACGCTGTATGTAAACAAGTAATAAACGACGATGAAATTCCAATGGATCCACGTACAAACTCCGGCATCCTTATGGCCTATATTGCAAAAATTTGTTCCACCTACGAAAGTTTCATCCATGAAGTTAAATTGACTAAAAATTCCAATGAAATCGTACTCTGTGTGGGTATCGTGAATACTTTCGACTACCATGACTTCACCCATCTCTCGAAAGACATTCGCGATATATGTTCGAAAATCGACGACATGGCCAATGCGAACTCAACAGTACCGAATATTCTACTTTGTGCAGCTCGGTCGCTTTTTCAGATTTCGAAAATACTTTTAAATTTTGACTTTCGGACCGATGAAATGAGTGAAGATACGAAGTTAATTTTAAGAAAGCTTCTAATCTTCGCATTTTGCTATCTCGAACACCATATGGACAGTGTAAGACACTTGTGCAGGGATCTTCTGCGAAATGTTATTGCCTTGAGTAATAAGATCTCCTTCAGTTACCTTTTGCAAAAAATATTCGATGCATGCAACTCGGAGAGGCTGTCAATGTCAATGAAGTGTATAGTTTTGCTTCAAGCAGTTTCAATATTAGGCAGTGAGGATATCATACAAAACTGCAAGGAACTGTTTACTACGTTGTTTGCTGAGAACTTGGGAAGAGATTTCATAGTGAACAATCTCTTCGAAGGACTAATGGCTGCCAGTCACAAAGAAGTTGACTTTGAGGCGTGGAAAGATCTGTGGATCACATATTTACTAGACATTGCTGCGAAAAACGACGCCAGACTTCCCGATGTGGAAGTGCTTTTAGTTAAGGCGGTCAAGTGTGAGCCCCGCATTGTGCAACATATCATTGAACATACCAGTGAAATTCCAATAAGTACAAAATTGTCAGCTCTATGGGCAGTCCGTAAGAGCGGCATAAAAATGGATAATTTCAGTGAAATTCTGTATGGTTTTTCGAAGAGCCTTCTCTTTTCAATTCTATCTAATTGTGACGATACACGTATTATGGCTCTACGGTTGCTCGTTGAAACGCACAAAACTACAGAGCTTCTGACTGAGCTCGAGTGTGAACATATCCTACTCTTTCTGGAGTATAATTCGAATTGTCAGAGTCCGGCTGTAAGACAAAAGACACTTGCACTTTTAGGTAAGGCTCTGATTCGATGCGAACTCAATTTGGTAAAGGTGCTAAAAGATAATTCCAGTACGGAGAAACGAATGTACATTAAGTTTCTCATGGATTTCATTAAGATCCTTGTGGAGAACCTTTTTCAGGGAGCCAACTTTAGCCGTCGATCCATATCCCTGCAGCTGCTGGAAAATTGTGTACGCATTTTAGTTAATTGTGAACTAAATTTAGATGAATTCCTGCCGAAAAATACCGTCCAAACGTTGACAGAGGTAATAAGTGACACGTATGAAGCCAACAAAGATATTGCCGTATCGATTCTTAAACTTATCGAAGATAAAAAAGGCTGCCGAGTCTTTGAAAAGGAATCAATAAAACAAATAAAAGAGTTGCTGGTGAGCGTGCGCCCTGCAGACTCCGTGACGGGAGCATACCGCTTAGAGTTCTTTTGTAATAAGGGCAGCCCTGATGCGTTTGGGCCATTTGAGCTGACAAGCTATTGCCCAGTCCACTACGCAGCCCTGCGATGGGCTTTGAATATACTCAAAGATGGTCTTCGTTTGGGAAAGGAATCGATTCTCTTGGCAGCAAAATCCAATCCGTTGTATGGAGTGCTTTTTGCTATAAAACATCTTCTCAAGCGTCTAGACTTTCAAGGGTTTTCAAAAGACATAGGATGGCGAATACTCGTCGCTGAAGTGATAGTCATTTGCAAGGAACTCACAACTGTTGTGGGACCAGTGGTGAATAATTCTTCACCGGAAGGACACTTGCCAAATGATTTCAGTGAACTACCAGAGCAGTTTCGAAAGGGTGAAAACCAGGCCAAAACCCCGCGTAAAATACTCTCTTCAAAGGGCAAACAAAAAAGCATAGACACTCTCAAAACAACCCCACAGATGGTGCTTCTTTGTGCTTGGCGAACAGTCAAAGAAGTTTCTTTGATACTCGGAGAGGTTGTACTTCGTTCGCCTATTCAATACAGCAAATCAACTGAGAATTTTCTGGTCACCAAGGAGCAAATTCTGGAGATTGGAGAACATTTTAAGTTGCTTCTTTCAGAGACTAAACATCGTGGAGCCTTCGAACAAGCTTATGTTGGATTTTCGAAGCTGTGCGCCCGATTATGGCGCGTTGAGTCTCATGACCTGAATATCCTTCCAATGACTTGGTTAAGAGAATTACTAACAGTCATCTCCAAGGACGAACAGATAAATGAGAAAATATGTGCTACTCGTCGAAGTGCTGGGGTACCTTTTATGGTCCAGGCATTGATTACAGCAGAGCTGCAAGTTGGAACAACCAGATCCCTTTATTTCTGCATGCAACAACTTATTCAGCTATGTGGTAATCCCGATAAGAGCACAGAAGCTAGAAGTCATGCTTTGAATATATTGAGAGCCCTCTTTCGGTGCACAGATCTAAATGAGACAATCGGTGAATTTGCTAGTGCTGGTGTTATGTGTGCCATACGCGGCTATGAAGCATCAACATGGTCTGAAAAAAATTCAGCGACTTTATTATTTTCAGCCTTAATAACTCGAATATTCGGAGTTCAACGAACTCGAGACTCGGACAATTTAAGTATTCGCAACAAAATGACTGGTCGAATTTTCTTTTTGCGATATCCCAAGTTGTATGATTTCTTTTTGGATGAATTGCGTAAAGCTAGTTCGTTGATATTGAAACATGAAAAGGCTAATAAATTACATCCATTATTACTTATGCTAAGTCGATTGTATCCATCGGCTTTAGAGGGAACCGAGTCAAATTTGAAAGTATGTTTTAGTTTGATCATTTTTTTTTTCTGTTTTATTAACTTTGAACATACTTTAGCTTTCTGAATTCATTCCATACATATCGAACTGTTCTGGATGCCCGGAAATGCAAACAAGATACCTGGCAGCAAAAGCTATTATTGCACTTATTTCAGTAGATTCCTTACCAATTGCTATTTTAAGAAAGTGTGCTGAAGTTTTGGTAAGTCTACAATGTAAACATATCAAGTAAATAAAATCTAATAGAGTTTGTCTAAAGATTTCAGCTGATGATCCAAAATCGATTAATTTAAATGTACTGCATGGTCATTTGCTACAGGTGTGTAAAATATTTATTAAATAAAACAAAATATATTGTATTAATTAATTTGCTCGACAGATTCTCTTCCTTATAAAAGCTCTAAAAACACAAGAAGTTGAGCTTATCGGTGATATATGCTCAACAGTGGTTACGTTTCATTCAAAAACTAAAATGAATAATGCAGTTATTTTGAAAGTAATGCTGGATATTTTCATTGAGATATTAAGTGGGTAAGTATCAAAAAGTAGCTTTAAAGTGGAGAATTTATTTATGCTAGAACTTATTCTTTTCGAACTTTTGTTGGTACTTTCTGTCCGATTGTCTTTTTTAGAGAAGTTGTTTGACTATTACACTTTTACTTCATACCTTGAAGTTCTTATATAACGATAAGAACTCATTAGCCCAGTGGAACGTCTCTTCTTTCCAACGTCACGGAAACGTTGGTTAACTATCAGCTCAATAAATATCTCGAAAACCGAAGGAACAAATCTTTTCATCGTTTTTGAGAAAGTAAGATTATTGCAATTGATATTTCAAAAGCATTTAATAAAGTTTGGCATCAGGCTCTCTTATAGAAAATACGTGTGCCTTCAGTTTTGACGAATTCCTCCTTTGTTATATTAGAAATTATTTTTCGGACCGCTCAATACAAGTAGTATTGGATGAAATCTGAGAAACACAAATGTTGTTCTGTCTCCGACACTTTTTCTCATTCTTATTAATGGTCTCCTGTCTGAAGTTTCTAATTCACTTACCTGCTTCGCTGACGATAGTACCCTCAGGTTTTCATGTTCGTTTTTAGATTTATAACGCTGCTCTTTTGATGTGGATTTTCAAGGGCAATGTATGATACGCTCATTAAATTCCGATCTAGACAGCATTGTTAAATAGGAAATCAAAAATCGAGTAGAATTTAATGCATCAAAAACTTAATGCTGCCTTCTATCTTTAAAACATAATTTACAAACGTTTGCCTTTATCCATGAGTTGCACTTGCATCAAGGAGACTAAAACCTTGAAATACTCGAACCACTTCTACATATCAAAAATCCCCTTATACAAAAAATAACATGAATCCTACTTTCTACGACTTCAATCTTCCATCAAACATTGATTTCTCTTTGTGAACTTTACCTATTTTTATTTGTTTTTCATTTTCGCTGATCAAATTCAGCAGCTTGCTGGACAACATTATGTTTCCATTTTTCATTGGCTATAGATAGTTAATTTTAGGTCACCACAATTTTTCTTTTGTCAGACCATACAAAATAAAATTCCGTGATCAGACCATACAAAATAAAATAATGTAATTAAATTGAAACCCAGTTATTATAAATTGTACAAATATATTTTTATCTTTTCATTTCCAGTACTAAAAATGTCAAACTTCCCCAAGAAACCATACAAAATCTTCTACATTTCACTCAACAAAAACATTTTTACTCACGTGAGCTTTCATTTTATTATCCCGTATTCCGTAAATCATTATACATCTACAATTTACACATGCTGCGACTGACTTTACCATTTGGAGCCTTATCCGACTTTTTACTCTCTCCTCCTATCACCCATGAAAGCGTCTACCTCGAACAGGCTGAAACTTGCCTTAATATCATTATTTTAGTTTTAAATAAAAAACGTTCGATTACCGAAGATTTAGAAGAATACGAAATCACAGATGCTGAGATAGCATTTATGAAAGTACTACCCGATGATATGCTTGATGATTTACAAAAAGAATTAAGAACCAGTAAAAAACTCCATGCAACGCTTAAGACAGTCATACAAACGCCTAAATTTTATCCAGAATGTGCAATGAAGGCATACGCAGCATTAAGTCAACTAGATGTCTTCGATTTCACTCTAACGCAATTAATCAAAGAATCTAAAAAACATCCTGGAGATGTAAAAAGCCCTTTGACACTGTGTGTTGAGCGATTGGTGCTTAAAAAAGGGATTGAATTCAAAATTTCACAATTGTGTTTGGAGTATTTGATAGAAATAACACAATCTTGGAATCCTGATTGTTTAAGGTAAGCTAGATCTGGAAAGTGGTGGATATATCGAATTTGAACTGCATCTATTTTTTCTCTCTACTCTACAGATTAAAAGCATCGAATATTTTACCACATATAGCAATTCATTTTCCTACAGCGCTTGAGAAGAAAAAATTAAAGTTTGTTAAAGAATTTATAAGTCTTATGTTATCGATGCTGATGGATGAAGATTTCGATGTCAGAAATAACACAACAAAGATAGTCTTAAGTTTGCCTAAAGAGGATCTTGGAATAGGTAAGTCATGGTTTTTGATAAATATGTAAGATAATATTTTTTTACGCACCACTTCATTGAGATCGAATTTTGTAGATCTAGATTTTCTTTTTTTAAAAAGCATTATATTTCTTTCCGCCCCACAATAATAATATTATTAATAATTATAATAACAATAAAAGCAATAACAACACAATTAAAAACACTGATAATAACCTCTGACAGTCACCACTGTATACTCAGGCTTAAACAAATATTGCCTAATTAACCGACTGGAACGTACTGTATATGTGTTGAGGCAAAACAAGCTTTGCATTGACAAATTGCATAACCACTAATAACAACTGTGGTGAAATGATAATCCATTGTTGCAGATCTAACGACAAAACAACAAAAATGCCAGTGGGGGTGGTGAATTTCAGAACAACAAAAGTAAACGATCAAGCCATTCCAAATTGTTATCACTATTGAAGGTATGTCGGAGCACAGCTTCAAAGAAATTTTAGCAATAACTCCCAGCAACCCTTATAAAACAAAGGTAGGGGAGTGATCGGTACGGGTTTATAATTAATACCCACTTGCAACGAAAAGCATGAAGAAAGGAAGCCGTCCGGCACCCAGAAGACATCAGTATTTTTTATTTGATAGAAAGCGAAGTAAATATTTAATGTAAAAGTTAAAAGAGTAGAAGTGACCGTAACAGTTGTGCCAATGGTAAAAGTAAGCCAGTAATTTTACTATAAGCGAAGACTTCCCTCCACCATCATTGCAAGAGGGTCTCGCTTTTAGTAAAAGAACGCAAGCCGGTTGAAAGCCGTTGATAAGCCGGTTAAAAGCCGCTGATGAGACGGTTAAAAAACGTTGAAATGCGGGTTGAAAATATTTCATTAGCATTGCCAGCCAAAAACAGCAAATCTAGGCGACAAAAGGGAAGATCCAGAAGTCGAAGGAGATCTATCAAGGAAACAATAATTGACCCGCGCTCTTTAAAAGCTAGCAGACAGACTATCTTAAATAAAGAAAGGTCCTTTATACTAAAGTTTTCTGTACCTTCTTTAGTTAGATCCTAGGTCCGACGAGCATAGCCCATCCTTTGAACCCTAGGTACATCACATGTTAATGTTTACTTTTGTTTGGATCTGAAAAACCTAGTCTGTTCATACACGATCGAGCAGCCCTGGGCAGTTTCCTTCGTTTGATTAACAATGGAATGACGGAACCATTTCGATTTACTCAGTGGAGAACAATCACATAATAGCTTCATGGTACCATTTGTGCTACGTCAGAAAACCACCTATGAAAATGGCCAACTTAAAGACAAGTTTTTAAAATTCAGCGAAAGTGTTTTCGAAAGAAAGACAATGTCATTTTGACTTTGTTCCGTATCCAAAGCCTTGGACGTCCTGATCATTAACCGCTATTTAATCATGAGACCTTCCTTGCATTGCCACCGTAGTCTACCGAGCTACATTATGTCAAATTTCGAGATGGAACTTTTTCAAATTATTCAATTATTATTTGCTCTCTTAGCTATTATCTTTCTCCTCTATATTTTGTGTTTGTTTTAAATAACAACGTTTGGTCATTATTCTAAAAATTAAGTCTTATTATTTATATTTCTTAGAAAACGTTCTATCAACAATGGCACAACGGCTATTTCTGCAATACACTGCAGACCTTCTAAATGCAATGAAAGCCGACGATGACTACCTTATAGATGTGTTTAAAGCTGTCGCCGAATCCCAATTAACTGCTGCAAATATAGACCCCAGTGATGGTAATGCAAGCACAATAAGTAACAGCACATCTAATGGAGATCTAGAAGTCTTCGATAAAAATGAAGCAAATGTTTTTGCTGAACCCTTAAGAGCTATTGCAGACAATATTGTGATATACAAAAGTACGTTTAGTAACCGACACAAAGTGATGCACGTAGTTAATACGTATAAAATTTGTTAGAACATTTAATAGATTATGTATTATTTTTTTGTCATTTCTTGTTTTATTCTACGAATAGTTTTGTGTATTCTGGGAATAGTTCACGATATGATAATAATTATAAATATATATGTATATTTTTTATATTTATGTATGTGACTTATTTTCAAAGCGTAATGGAATTAATAAAAGAAAGGTTACAAATAATATGTATATGAAAACATTAAAGAAATATTTTAGTTTTGCAATGTTTGCAATTTTTGTCAATGTTTGCAATTTTTGTCAATGTTTCTGTACGACAAATACAAAAAAATATCAGGTTAACATGAATTTATTGATTTATATAAAAATGTATGATCACCGTCGTCAAATGTATAGAAATAGAAAATAAAAGTCTTGACTATTATTAATTTGGATGTTTTATTGATAGAAGTACATATTTAAATTAAAGAAAGCTGCGCCATCAAATTAATTTCATTTATTGATTTCGACTCTTGAGTGTTTTCCACAGGAAAGTTAAACATTAAAAAATTCCAAGCACTCACTAACGGTACTTGCTATACATAATTATTCCTCACATACCCAACGACGGATCCAGGGTTGGGGATCGTAGGAACATAAAGAGTGTAAGTCTTTTTTCTTTCAAAATTGATTTTCTATTAAATTGCTTTGGATGATTTTGAGTTGTTGTTGAAACATAAATTACAAGAATATAAATGTCCCAAAAACAGCAAAAGTGGATGGTTCGTTAAACAAATGGCTAATTAAAATACGTAATGTACATTTCTTATCTATTAACTTAATATAAAAGTTTTGAATCTCTCGCGAACTGTAGTCATAAGAGATTCTGCAACGTGTAATTCGTGAGTGCCACACTAAACTGTCTTCCCAACTTATTTGTTTACCTTAATTTGATTTAATTAATTTGTACCTTAATGCACCTGATTTTGGAAAAAAGAAACGTTTCAACACAATTTCTAACAACTATGCATAAAATGCACCCAAAGCCCCTCTAAAATATTGTATGTTTTGTATCGTATGGCATATTTAGATAACTGCTAGAATATTGGAATGATTTCATATGTAGGGAGTCGTCCAAATTTAAAAGTTAGATCATATCTTGCTGGATAACAGTGTCAATCAAGATAAAGCACTAAAGTTTTCACTTTCAAAAATATATGTAAATGTAAGGTTAAAATATACATTATGTAATTTATATTTTGTCAGCCTCCTTTACAGAACATTTTTTAAGTGGTGCTTTAAAACTCGTCTTTATGTTGAGCGTGTGACACCTCTGATCCGCCATTGCACCTGGCAGACTTTGGTATTCCATATCAACATGCTAATCCCTATGTTCACCAAACTTAGTTATTTAAAAACTCCCAAAATTTGAAGTTAAATTATAGAAATTAGCACTTTTAAAGCTAAGTTTATTGAGTTACAAATTAAGATTTTTGTCAAAGCACAGAACAGGCAATTGAACAGAATTAAGACAAAAAATTGTCTTATTTGTCTAATACAATTTTCTGGGCCCCTTCTTAGGTTTCTCAAGATGCAAAACTGTTGTTATTTTTACATAATTTTTACTTAACTGCTTAAAGCTTTTGTAATAAAATTAACATTATAATTGGCATAAAACTACGAAAACATTTTATTCTTGGCTCCGCATACAAAATTTTGCAAAGAAATAACATCTTAAATGTTTATTTTTTTTTTGAAAACAAATTGTACCATCCTAAGAAAATCATGTAAAGCCCACCAACTCAAGTATTAAGAAATAGTGAAGCATTTATAATATATTTTTTCGCTAGTACGAAAGTCTCAAAAACACAGAATTTGTTATTCCCTCGTTTCGAAAATGAACAAGAAAATGACACCAATTGCTTTAACCGAAATAAATTGATTTATTTTTTTTAAATTGATTATATAAAAATTAAAAAATAAAATAATATTTATTTTTAAAAACAAACTGCACAAACGACGTGCTTTGTATCATAGTTTATTAAATATCTATTCATTTTCCACACACACAAACATATTACATTTGTATTTTCTTTTGTATTTTTTTTTAGTGTACTTGGTTACGGGTATGTTGTTTTTACATTCAATATCACATTTTAGCATACTCCGAAAATAACAAAACAAAACAAAAAACTAAAATCAGTGTGCTTCGTCTTCGTCTTTAGAAAATGAAACCTTAACATATAAATAGAATAACTATTCCAAAATTGGATAAAGGATAATCAAATACATAATTAAGAAGTTGAACAAACAAAAATTTAATCAAACTTCGATTTTCCTTCACAAGAACACGCATCACAGACACGAACATCGGAGGTCCATCCCCGTTCAGGTACTGGTCGACGTGTTGCCGAGCAATTCCCACAAACTGCTTGTCCACATGCTCGACAATGATGGCGCCAGCAGTCACCAACTTCCTTTGAATTTCGGCTAGAATCGTTTTTGGTCGGAGTCATGGCATTTTGCAGTAGCTCTTCAGCAGTACCGAACTGAACTTTACAAATCGAACAGGCTGGTGATTCTGAATCAGGTACCCAATAAGAAGGGCGAGCGGTATCTTTTATAAGATCTATTTTTTTTGAAATTTTTAGTTTACAAAAATTATCCAACAACTGAATTAATACAATTTGACTTGCCTTTAGGGTACTCAAGTACAGATGTGACACTACTTATGGTATTGTAGATTGTTTCACTATATTTTCTCACAAATATGTCTCCATCTTCATTGGGTGGCCCTGTATTATTAGTAGTATAACATAGGTTATCTCTTGGTTTTTCTGAAGGTTTTTTAAATAAAAATTTCAACTATGAAAAACTAGTTTTAAAATTATTTTGTAAAAACAAAAAGACTTACCCCTGACTGAGTCTTGGTTTTTACTGAGCTCTTCTCGGCAGTCGTTGCATACTCGCACTGGATCATTCCATCCACGAGCTGGAACTGGTAATTTATGTTGGCTACAAGCATTGCAAAAACCTTCACCACATCCACGGCAGTGGTGCTTTCGTAAACCAGTCTTTTCGAAGTTTTTTCTACATTCATGACAGTGCTGAAATAAACATCAGAAATTAGTAAACTATGAGAGTTCCTAAAGCAGAAACCTTTTTTAAACTCATTTCCATTTCAATATTATTTTTCTAGAACTTGTACATAGGGCGAAAAAGTTATCTGTGTAACTTACTGTAATTTCTGCATTTGGTTTCCAATAACTTGGGGCCACTGTATCAGCAAGCAAGTCGGTTAAGGCTTTTGTCGGTTTTGAACCTATACTACTGATAGCTTCTGCTAAATATGAAACTCCATCGAGAACCATTTGTGCAGAATGTACTGGTCCTTTAACAGGCACATTTCCTCCTTTCCAGACATGAACAATTTCTGACCTATTTTAAATAAACGGTTATTTTGTATTTATATTTTTACACAAAAAGCAATTACCTAACAGCCATAGCTTCTGGTGGCTTATTGCCATACCAATACTGACGTTCTCTATAAATCTCACCACAATTTGGACACTCAATAATTGATCCCTTCCATGCATATTTGGCATAGCCAAATAAGGAATTTTCATTTTGTCCTTGAGCACCAATTGTAACAATAACCTTATTTTTAATCAAAGAAAATCAGGGCATTAAGTTTTGTTTGTAATGATCTTCAAATATTTAAGTACTTACCTCTCTTCCATTTTTGTAACATTGTTGACACAATAGAACTTTATTTTCAAACTGGTGTTGATAGTTACACGGCGCTGTATTTTGATGATTTTCACCATCAACTACATGACCCATGGAACGTTGACAACGTCGGCTACACGACTCACAATGAACTGTACAAGTGAAATACTGTTCTGGAAACGGATTGATTGTCCTTTCGACAATCTCACCAGAGAACTTCAAATTAAGAGCCTTCATTGCCTTAAAGACCACACTGGGCTGTCGCGGAGATCGGACAGAAGTATTTTCAATTTCCATTTGAATGGCTGTGATTACTTTGGAAAAATCAGTTGATCGGTCATCGGGAGTTTTAATTCCAACATAACGCAGTGAGCTGAATGCATTTGTTTCAATATTTTGACGAGCAAAACCCTGACGAAGTTTATCTTCGGCACTTTCTTCGAGAGCTATATAAAGTTGAATTTTATGAATTTAATAATTTAATTTAGTTTTTACATTTGTACTTACAACTGCCTAACGGCTTTGTGTGTCTTGTTTCATGAAAAACAATAACTGCAGGTCCTAATGCTTGAGCTGTACCGGGAATTGCAAGTGACTGTAGAGCTTGGGCAAAATGGGAACAAAATGCCTTTGAAGCTGTTCCCAAAAAGTCAAACATATCGCTGTGTAACCGTTCCGAACGTGTTCGATACACTACAATATCTGATATGGCTAATATCTATAACAAAAAAAAAACACAATAATAATTAAAAACAAATTATTAACAAACTATTTGTGAAGCAAATTCAAACCTTAAGTAACATTCTCATGCGTCGATTGCTTTTTGCAGTTGTACCCAAAAGTCCTTCTGTATCCAAACAAAGAACACCAAGTTGATGCTGCATAGCGGCATAAACACCTATGGTACAAGAATTTTGTTCCGATGATGTTTTGAAAACTTCTTGGCCACAAAAAAATGCATTGTTCATTGTGTGAGATTTTCCATCGCCTGTATTGCCAAATATTGAAATAACTTTGATCTTATCATTATCGGAACAACGTAGTCGCTTGCAAAATAATTCAGGAGTTGCAACTTGAAGATTCTCTTGTTCGTCCATAAGCAAAAACGATCGAAGATTATTGTCTGATGAATCATATGGATTTTCCGATACGGTGTTAATAAATGGTATGGATCTGAAATCAGTGCCACTTACTAAGTCTGGCCTTGTGGCTTCCTCCTGAAAAGATACAATTGTTATTTATAAGTGGCAGTTTAGAAAACATTTGTTTTTTATAATTAAAAATAAAATAGGTTTGCTGCAGTTAGGAGTTAAAAAGAAATTTAGAGTAAAATTGCAAAGTCTAGTAAATATTGAGCAGTTTACAAGATTCCACATTCGTGCAGTGTGGCTAAAAACTAGAATCTCTACAATCAAATGTACGTCTAACATTTTGTTCAAGGGTAAATTGATCAACTTTCCTAGTACAACGATTATCACGGTTGCATTGTTCAATGGGAGGAATTCAACTGCTTATTCCACAAAATTGAAACTCGGCTATCTGCACTGACACCTAGGCGGCTATTATGGATATCAATTCGGCCACACCATCCCCTATACTGGTCCAACAATGTTGGGATAAACTATCCAGCCTCAACATCAACCTCCGTGTCACTATTATTTGGGTTCCAGTTCATAGTGGCATTGATGGAAATGAACGGGTTGATGAGTTGTTGAACTTTTATGCAGACCCTGGCATGGTCACTGTAATATTTACCGGACATAAGACGATAGGAGAGCATACAGAAAAGCTGGATATCCCTCACAATACTCACTGCTTTAGTTACGGAGACCAACATGAAAGGGAAACTGTGATTCACTTTCTCTGTGAATGTCTTGCCCTTGCCGATTCTAGAATGTTAAGCTTCGGAAGGGCATTCTTTAAAGATCTTGACAAACTTTCCGAAATGAAAATCAAGGAACTGATTTTTTTTCTGAATGCGGCGAAATATTTCTAGGATCGCTAATTTTGAGCACATTTTTCTTGATGGGCACTTTGCCTCGAGACCCTTTAAATTTGTGTTATGCCTACTACCTGTAAGGTTTTATATTAGTTCCTTTCAAAAGTAGAAATTATATTTGTTTTTAAGCCTCTCATCTCTTCCCGAATCCATTCTAAATGTAAATTTGAGCGTAGAAAAAAAAATCAATAAATTCACAAAATAAAACTTCATCTGTGAATATCAATAAAAAGTTTAGTGTCAAAACCTTATTTTGAAGAAAAGTTTTGCGCCTTTAAAATATTCAACCATAACTGAGATATTTCCTTCAAAAATTGATTTTTTCCGAGCCGCATTGAACACGATTGGATTTTTTTCTTTCATTAAATTAGTGTGACTTCGTGTACGTGTTAACTAGTCCGGGAGAGCAGTCAAATTTACAGCTAAACATTGGTGTAAAGAGGGGTAAATCTGCCGAAAAATCCAGACCTGCAGATTGCACCTTTAATCAAAAATAACTCAATTTATTTTGCCCATGCAATTCAAAAAGAGGGGACATTTGTAGTTTGACAGATCTAGATCAAGAATAAATTGATTTATTTTACCCATAGAAAATCCCATTATTGTGGGTCACACCTTTACGTCAAATTTTGATCACAACTTGCTTTGACAATTCTTTGTGTCCTTGACAAAATTCAACTTTGGAGAGGTTCAAAATTGAATATAATCACTTCAAGCGTAGTCAATACGTCACATCTCAAAGCACGCTTTCTACTTATTGGGTATGCAAACCGGCAGAATTGCTGCATTTGGGCAAAGGATAATCCGCTAGTGATTGTTGAAAATTTGATGCATCCATCGGGCTTTACTTCTTCAAAAATGAGGTCGACAAAAGAGTTACGAAATTTTTGAAGATATGGAGGATATGGAGTTGTAGGATATGTGTTTTCAAAAGGACGGTATAACATGCCACACAACCGAAGAAACAATGGGCTTTTTTGCACAAGAAATTTAATAGCCTTGTTAACTCACGACGCGTCACATTCATAATCTAAGAACAGATCAAAGGATGATATAATTCGGAAAATTACGACATTCAAACATCGAATAGAGGAAGTTGTCAAAACTCATGGTCAAGAATTCCTTGGGTAACCTATTTGGGTGGTGACCTCTAAAAGTAAACAACCATCCATTTTTAAGACTCGTGTTCGTTTGTTAAATGTCATATCGGTGAGTGGTGGTTATTTATTGTGGCTTGTTCTTATCTTTCGTGTATTTAATAAAATTATTTTTCATTTTATCAAAATAATTGTAGGCCAATATTTACATATGTATGTATGTATATGGATTTTAGTATTTCATTTAAGTCAAAAAAAAATTGAATACAATTCACATTCTTTTAGAAAACTAAAATTTGAATAGACAAAAAAAAACTGCAACAAAATAAATTGTCGATGTGAAGACAGGAGCTATTTAATTTCCCTTTTCCTAGAAATTTGTTGAAGTATACCTTTCTTTTTGTTTTCTTAACTTTGTGTTAGAAGTACATATCATCAAATTTCGTGACCGCCTAAAGTTGGAATACCACTTTTTCGTGATTATCTCTATTTCTAAAGGTCCAATGGTGTTAACACGTTCTTCGAAATTATTAAGCACACAATTTGCTTAAATGTTTTTCTCCATAATTTTTTTATACACTCAATTGTTTCAGAGAAAGAGGGCACGAACAGTGCAACGCTCAACCCTTTTTTAAATTTGAGTTTATGAAAACAAGCTAACATATTTTCTCATTCCGATGTGAAACCCTTATTTTATTGGCCTATTTTGGAAACATTGTTACAACACTTGGGTCGCGGAGGTTCAAATAAAAAGATCTTAACTTTAAAATACAGAAACAAACACGTTTCATAGATAATATTAATTCATGTAATGAATTTGTATCCATTTTATTGTATTATCACATTGTGCAAAAATGTTGCACATTTATTTTATTTTTACTTTGTTATTTGTTTTGCAATTATTCAATAAATCTACAAATTAAATTTTTATGATGCAAACAAGAAATCACAATCAGCTGATAATTTTTCACTAAGCACATTTGACGCAAAGCTAAGATCACAGTCTTAAAAAAAAAAAACAAAAAAATTGCGGTACATTTCTTTTATTTATTTAATAACAAAAGGCAAAGCTTTTGCGTTTTGATTGGGGAGAAGAGAAACTAAATTAGGAGCAATAATCTTATTCTTAACTTTAAACTGTTGTTCATATTTGTTTGATTAAAGTTAAGAAAAATTGGTATTATTTTTAAATTGGATTTAAAAAGTTCTGAATCAATTATCCTACCTCTGATATTGGAATAAGAAAGGCCATTGCATAGGTGTAATGACTTCTTTATAAGAATTTTCTTTGCATCCACAAATAATTACAATCAATTTCTTCTTTGTTCAATTTTGCAGTAAGCTTTAGTATTTCTTTTTTTTAATACCGCATCCGCATCATTGCTGCGTACACAGAGAGACTGTTCTAGTGGCGGTCGGTTGTCCCGTCAGCCGTCAATTAAAACACGCCATAACATTCTATTATGCTATTAATGAACTAGACTTTTCGTCACCCGGTCAATAGACTGTTTACTCTACACATAACACAACCCGAAATAATTGTTTTCAAACCAAAAATACGACAGCAACAATCTTCAAGCGAGTTTCCATATAAAAAATTAATTATATCGGTGCGTTTTTTTAAGTCTTTAGTTCCCTGAGTAACGATGCATACTTAATCAGTCAAAAAACGTGATTTCACAAGAGCGAGCTTTATATATGTAAATATTAATAATAACTGTCAAGTCAAGTGCAAATTTAAAGAGAGAGTTTTTTGTTTACTTTGTTAAATTGATAATATGAATATCTACACTGCATCAGGAAATTACATGTACACATAATAAAGAAATAATTTTAGAATACAAACAGTTACAGAACAACTATATAGAGTATAAATTGTTGGTTGTTGGTAAATAACACAATTTAATGTATACATAGGTATTACAAAACTTATAAGTCATAAAATGCGTATTTTGTTAATTTGATATGAATGTTGTTCTATTGCATTTACATGGTCTACTGGGATTACTTTTTAAATGAAAATTTTGTAAATATTTATAAAATTGAATTAAATGAGATTAGAGCGGTTCTTTTGGAGAATTAATGCCGATTATCGACCTGAACACATCGGCAGCGAATATAAAACTTCAAGCATAGTAAAATAATAATTTTACCAAAATAATACAAATACCTATAATAAATCAGACAGATACTTCAAAAAATGTATGGAACTTCAAAAATGGTTCACATACCTATGTACCTTATGTATGTAGAAAAAATAGTTTTCGGTTTTTTAATTTATTTTTGTTATTAAGATGAAGAGTGAAAAAATTAGATAAAAACTTGTCACAGTTCTTAATGTTAATTAAATGAAAAATATCATAAATTCTAAAAAATATCAAAGCTTTTTTAAAAAGAAAAAATTTTGCATCATGCATTAGGTCTTTCGTGAATTTTTGTGTCGTTAATATCTGCTACTTAATTTCATTAATGTTACGATTTCTTTACAAAGTATAAAAACGTATTTGAGCCGATAGACGGTCGTAGAATTTTTTAATGTTAAAAACAATAAAATTTCCTAGAACCAAAAATTTGAGTATATTTGTCTTATTTGGGAAACTCGACATTGAATAAAAGGGAATAAAACTCTTGCCAAAATACCATTCCCATAACGCAGGTTCCGAATCATCAATTTGTATTATTGAATAGTTGTGTTCAACGAGATTTTTTCTAAATCAGAACAGCACAGTTTCGTGAGAAACGTCAGATCAAGTTAGAACGGTCAGTTAAACGTCAGTTGTCAAAAAAAAAAACAAAACAAATTGCAAATTGTGTGAATTTTTCGTTTCTCGCTTATTTTTTTTCATTTTTTGTGTTTTTACTGTGAAAAATACTATTAAAAATTATTGAAATGGAAAATCAAGTGATTGCTAAGATAATACTAAATGAAAATGTTAGTGGTTCAGACATCGATAGTGATTTTTCGTCGGATTCCTCTTCAGATGATTGGAATGAAAGTGTGACGAATGTTATTACCTTTTCTTTGATGAAATGTAAAAGATTTATTTATGTAAAATGTAAAAAAATGTATTTTATAATTATTTTATTAAACAAATTTGCAAAATAACTTTATTTTAATTTTTTTAAATCACGAGAAAAAAAAACACAAAGCACAGCCAAATCAAAACGTAAACAAAAAAAATGACAACTTCGATTTTGACATTACTCACGAGTCTGTTCTAACCTGATCTGACTCAAAAGCAAGAACAGAAAATCCTGTTCTAAACTGTTCTAGGTTTGTCAATGAACAGGAAAGTAGAACAGTTCAGCACAGAAAAAAACTCAATGAACAGCAAAAAGCTGTACTTTTCTGTCTAGAACAGTCCAGCACAGCGTCACTGAACACACTTAATGATAGTCTTATAGTTTGAACTTATTCTCCAAGATAATCAATACATTTTTCCATGCGTTTCCATAAATGTTTGAAAAAATATTACTATTAGTCGAGAGAGAGAGACTTCTAAAACATAATTTAAGCTTTTAAGCTCATTCATTGGACAGGTTCAGACACCATAAGGTACTTTATTAGCAGCAAGCAGGCAATTGAATTCTTTGAACGTACATTTTGACTAAGGCAACTAGTTAGTTTTCAAGTGTCATAAATTTCAAACTTGGAACTTTACTTCACTAACCTCTACCTCTAGTTGATCGTGTCAAAAAGTATTGTTTTCTACAAACTTCTTAGGCAAGCTACAAGTCCAATATGATTTGATTTTGTATTGTAAAGAAATAATATTTATTCATTTTCCAATTTAACACACAAAATTAAATGGAATTGTGCAGAAAATAAATAAATTATAGAGTTATAAAGTTCAGCTTTGAGTTGAAAGAAAAACCAAGAGCAGCTGTCATTTAGACTTGATAGTTAGGGAGATTTTTCTTGACTAACTTATCAGTCAACTTTCCAATTAAGTAGCCTTAATTGGAAGACAGTTTGAATGAAAATGAACTGTTTCGTTGCGCTGCGCGAACCAAACCATTATTTTGGTAATAAATTGGCACTATATTTACAAATGTTGCTTAGGATTAAGTGTATTCATTATGAAATAGCAAACCAAACTGAGCATAAATCAAGTTACAGCTTTCCAAAAGATCAACTCCGAAAAAAGTACTGCCAGTTTGAAAACCACACGTCTAAAAACAACACCCTATATTTCAGCTTATTGTCCAAGATCAATTCTGTAAATCAGGACCACACCTCATTTAATTTTATTTTAAATAAATCCATTGTCAAATTTGCTGTATTGATTGTGGCATTATTTTATTGGAAACATTTTAGTCTTTTTAATTGATCAGAGTTATTTAACTTTAGTAAATGTCTCTTTATCGGTCTAATAGTGTTAGCGCTTCTATTTGCTTTTGATTTTGGTAAAAATGTTTATTTAATTGTAAAATTTTTGGATTCGTGAACCAACAACTAAAATTTTTAAATATTTTCTTTTGTCAATCAGTCATGCGGAAGCCCTACTAGGGATCAAGATAGATGGAGAAGTTTGTTGGGTGAGGCCCTAGTTCACACAGGACTGTAGCGCCAAATTAAGTAACAAGTAAGTAAGTCATATCGATGCAAATCTTAACTATCACTGAAATTTGTTATTTAATGTTAACATTTATCAGGTTTTCTAAAACTTGAGAAAAATAAAATAGAAACAGAACAAAAAATCTTTATCCCGGAACAAAATATTACATACTATGAACCATATACAATCAAACTAAATAAAAGTAAATCGGGAAGTCCCTTTTTTTATTTTTCGAATTTAAAAATAGCGCTGTATGCTACTTTGAAATGTGCATCTGTTTACCTGACATATTCTATATAGTGAATCAAAGTAAAAATCGTACATACACTACTTATTAGAAGAAATATATAAAATTATGCATGCAACAATTGATTTTAGAAAAAAATGCATAACATATCAACAGAAAAAACTATGACGTTTAATTTTTTTAAGAAAAAATAAAATTAAATATGAACCATAATTTAGACAAGCTTCCTTCAAAAGTCAAAATAAAAACATCTCAAAATGAAACTCGTACAAAGCACCGATTTTCAAATCTGATAATATTGTTAATATTTCACTGCATCAACATTCAAATCTGTGCAAAATGGGAAGACAAAAAAGCCAAACTTCAACAGACGTTAGAAATTTGGTAAATATGCACTTTAACGATGGGAAAACTTTGAGAGAAAATGGACAATTAGCAAATCTCAATCATTTTATAGTGCAATTGTGCAATATATATTATGTTTAAAACGATACAAGAAGGAGCAGTTGAAAATACATACGACGAAAACAAGCGGAAGAAAAAATTTTAATGAGAGGTGAATAATTCGACTGGTCAAGGACAACCCAAGAACTAGTGCTAGTGCAACCCAAACTTGCTCATGAGGCCGACATTTATCTTGGCAAAAAAGAATGTGCGAAACAATTCGGATAACCTTGACGAACTATTAATATAATAGACGAGTTGCAAAGTAAAAAAAATGAATAGGTTTTCATTTGCAAAAAATTTCGAGTATTGGAAAACATGCATTTTTAACGACGGAAGCAAATATAATCGTTTTGACTAGGATGGTAAGATCAATGATTGGCAGATCAATAAGTTTGCAACACATTTCCAATCGGAGCGATCTTAAATCTCAACCCTCGTACAATAAGAACTTATTTGAATCTATGCATCGAAGGTTAAAAGCTGCCAAGGCAAAAAAAACCCTTCTAACTAAATACTAATCAGGTTTTATTTTGCTACAGTAGTCATGTTCAAACTATTAAATGCATAATGTACGAATTTAATTATAAGGTGAATTTAGAAGGTTGTTAATAAAATGTTGTTTTTTTAATAGTTTGCATTTATTTTTTTGGTTTATTTTTGAATCTAAGACTCAAGTTAAATGAATTGAAGACAAGGGCAGTAAGTTTGGCGTCTAACATAAAAGTTTAGGTATGATAAAGACACTTACAACAGTTGGTACGAATTTCACTTTGTTACACTGTTTATAACTACATATTTGTTTATTCTATTTAGGAAGCATTCGTTTTTAAAAACGCATTGATAGGTAATTGATAAAACGGTACAATAGCATCTGTCAGGTGAGCAAATATTAGACTTAAGTTACAACAAAAAATTGAACTGATGACCAAACTGACGACTTTGGGGTCCTAATTTGTATTCACTTCATACCATTTATTCATTCCAGTTTCTTACTAAGGTTTTAAGAATACGGAGAATTTTATAGGTTAGGTATTTTCTTTGCAAAAACAGTTTTCATAAAAACCAATTAGTAAACAAATTAAAATTTAATTGGAGTCCCTAAATTAAGCATTAAACGTATACCTGATGGCTTTCCTTCAACATTAAGATTACACGATATGACATATACCGACCCTAAAACTATTACAAACCTCTTTGCCTTATTCTTCAGCCAATCGTAGAGTAATCGTCATGAACAACCTAAATATATTTTTTTTGATTAAAAGGTACCTCATGCACCTCCCTTATCCCCAAATCGAAATATGTGATGATATTTTTGACAACAAATTAAGTCTACTTAACGATGATTTCTCTCTTGGTCCGAATGGTTTGTTTGCCATATTATTAAAAAAGTGTGCTACCTCCCTATGTATGTAAATCTCTTTCAGTATCTACTGTTTTGTCTTTGTATTTCTCAAGCTATTTTTCAAAAACTTTAGAAAGATTCCTTTATTTTTCATGTTCATAAAAAAGGAGCAAAAAATGATGTTATGAATTACATAGCCAAGCTTTCTTCAATTCCCAAGATTTTCAAAAGCATTGACTTACGACTCTCTCTATTTTCATTGCAGACCTATTTTTTCTTCCCAAAAACTTGGATACTAAAAAAGCACTACAACCAATACCAATTACTGAATTTGTGTCCAAAAATCTAAACGAATTAGAGAAAGGAAATGAAGTGGACATTATCACCACAGACTTCCGTAAATCCTTTGATAAAATCAGTCTCCAAATTATTTATCTTAAACTTAAAGCCCTTGATTTTCTACCATTTTTTATTTCATGTCTCAGATCATATGTTGAGAACCGCCGATATAGAGTTGTTTTCAGGTACTGAATCTCCGATCCCAAACTCAGAAGTCCTTAATGTCATTGATAATTCTACTGTCTCTATTTAAGCTGATGATATGAAAATAACAAAGGTTAAGAGTCTAACGAATTCTCGAACTCCTATGTCACTAAATCTCTTTACAAGACCTTTGTTAGACCTCTATTTGAATACGCTAGTCATGTCTGGTCTCCCCATCAGAATTTTCACTCTCAAAGAATTGAATCTGTACAACGTAGATTTCTTCGATTTGCATTTTTTTTAGTTTTTTGTTCATTAAAAACTAAATTGTGAGCCTTCAGGACCCAAGCCTAAGCATAATATAAAACTAAACAAAATTTGAACTAAGTCTAGCATTAGGTGCTTTTTTAAACAGCTTGCATTAGGCGTAAATAAATAAATAAATTAGAGCAGTTTTGTAAAAATAGTGTTGTTCCATAACTCAATATTGGTTTAACTATAATTTAAGCTTAAGAGTTAATTTCAAGCACATACATACCTAACCTACCTACTTTTACGTTTTACATTTGTTATTGTTGTTGTTTTTGCAATATTGCCCTCAATTATCTATACTTGTTGTTCGTAAACACAATAAAAACAAAAAACAAGTTCATGCGACAGCAGCACAAGTATGAAAGTATACCAATACTCATTTGTTTTTTAATTGCGTTTCGAATTTATTTAATAGAAATGAATAATTAAAAATGCTTATCAATTGCCTTGAATCAATTATCAATAACTTGCGTTTTCACTTTCTTAAAAAAAAAACTAAAAAAAGAAAAAAGAAAACATCACAAATGCGTTTCCCTTTGTCGAAACAAAACCCTCCATTTTCATGAAAATTTTAAAATAAACATTGCACCAATTTCAAGTTCTTTAAGGACAATGAATTGTGTGCACCAAGATTATTTATATTCCAGATGCAAAGTGCATTAACATACATACCTTAATGTTAATATGCAAACAAGAATAATTAAGTTGTTTAATAAAGAATGCAGACGTGTACACTGAGTGCAACACGGAAAAACAATCCATTCAATTATTCACGATAGCAACAACAACAAAAATACCAATTGGACGATCAAAAAGCGGTGTGGTCAGTCGAGCCCCGAGATGCGGGAGGTAGAAATAAAAATAGAACCGAAAACAACAAAAACTTACCTTGATGAAAGTCAGCGAATCCATTGCTTCCATAATTGAGGGATTCTTGTTTTCAACGTTTGTATCAAATTTTAACATCGTTTTTGATAAATTTTGTGGCAAATTATTGTAATTTCAATAGAAACGCAGCGAATGAGATGCTTGGATTTATTGAAAAATCACTTAAATACCGTCAGTTGCATGAGAATGGCGCAGGAGGAAAAAAAGCCTAATATAATAACTTGGCAGTCTTTTGGTTCTTGGCACACCCTTCAAGTTGAAGAAAACTAGAGCTTGTTTCAAGTTTTTACAGCGAGAAAAGTGTTGGGGTTTTTGTTGCAACTGAAAGCAATACGAGGGGATTTATTATTCAAAAGTTATACTTTGGCTTTTGTGTACTTTTGTAATTTAAAGATTAAGATAACACTAGTAAAACGAACGAAACGAACGCGAAATGAAAATATATCGTAAATTACTCAGCTCGATCTGCGATTGTAAAGAAAACGAAAATTTTTCTGTTGTTGACAAGTGACTGACAGAATGCTGAGAATGACAGAATGTCAAAAAGATTCGACGGAACAGTAGTGTTTAAAAGTTTATACTTGGAAATCCGTATGCTGATTTGAAGGGTTGTGATTTCGTTTTGAGAGCATAGATGTCGTCCCAAAAAGATCCGAATCTCGCGTAATACGTCAAAATTATCGAATGAAATAATATAATCATACCGGTTATAGAATCCGTTGAATAAACTGCGTATAGACTTGGAAAGATTGTAGATAGTAAAATTATAGTAAAAATGTCAAAATTAACTTTGATTCCCTCCTCAGCCAACGAATTGGATTCTGTAATCAGTGTAAATTATTATAACAAAATGTTCATGAAATGATTGAAAGCAGATCGAATCATTAAGCTAGCCTTTTAGATGACAGAGACAAACACCCAAATGGACCCAAGCCGATCCAAAATCGACCGTGTGTGGGGAAAATGAGCTGGATCAGTTTGTCTCTGTAGATCCATTTGGATTTCTAGCAAGTCAAAAATCAACTAGCCAAAGCTCTGCTCTGTCGTATGCGGAGAATCAACGAGCCAAGTAGTTCTGTCTGTTTACAAAATCTTATCTCGTCACCTGTTTGTATTTGAAATGAAAAATCTTAAAATAATCAATCTGTCAAAGTGCCTGTGGCTCGCTCGTTTAGGCCGGGCAAATTTAGACAGGGTCCAAATGAATCGGAGAAATTGCCTCGGTAGTCTATGCCAGCTCTATTAACTCATCGAATGAAAAAGAACGTCCATTTTGATTTAAACAGAAAATGAAGAACAGCGTTGCATTCAGGATATACATTATTACATTGTTAACTATCAGTTATCTGTGCTCTTGCTCTACTCCATCAATCCAATAAGTTACTTTTAGCCTAGTTAGTGTAAAAAACTAATGTGAATTTTATCTGCTAAGTAGCTTAGATGTGCTTTACTTTTATATTGTGCACAAGGTCCTTTAGCATGCTTGGCTCAATCGTTGTTTGTCCAGCTATAAGAAATATAGGCAAGAGTACGATAACTCAGGCGACAAGATATTATTTTCAATTTTCTCAAGAACTAGAAGACATTAAACCATCTAGTTTTCAGTTTTTGATCAAAAACAAAAGAGCAATGAATTAAAAAAAAAAAACAATAGTAGATAATCTTAAAGTTTTGAAAAGTTACACTTTATACCTTTTTTTTAACTTTTTTTGCCCAAATTTTGAGTTTAAAACAATTTTTTTTCAAAAACTATTCATAGTTTTCAATTGATTTAAGAACAAGCTAATAGACAAAAGTGTTGGCTTTAAAAAATTTATTAAATTTAGTTTTAAGTATTACCAATATTTTTTAATTTTTGTTTTCCATTTAATGTACATATTTTTTTAAATTGCCCCTACCGCCTAAACGGGGGAAGATAGACCCCCTCTAATAGTAAAAAATGCTTGTTTTTAACTGTTCTATACAAATCCGTCACTAAACTTTATCGCTTGAGTTATCGTACTTTCCCCGACTAGAACTAGTTTGACGTCAGTAAAAATAAATTCGATGGAGAGAAAAAACGATGCTACTTTATATCTAAGAGGTTTTGTCGGTGGTTAATACGGTAAAAACATGGATGACTAACGTAAATCAATACAAATCGCAAACTTCACTGCATTTTGCTTTGGTTTGCCCAAAAGCTTTATATTTTTGACGATAAGATCGCTTATTTCGTATTTTTTGAGAAAAGTTTTAAAAAAGAACGAAACAGGCAGATTCATTTATTGATTTGCGTTCGTTGCTCAACCATATTTGTATTTCGATCACTATAGAACATATCCGCGCTTTAGTTTGCTTTTATCAGGATATACTCAATAACTACTTTGATATATTCTGTAAATAAACAGATAAGGGGAATTGACGATCGATATGCAACTGAAGTAGTATCATTGGAAAATTGCAATGTTATAACAATATATTTGGCGGCGCTATAATTACCACAGAACCACTTACAGTTTTTAACCATTCCTGTGTCAGGAATGGAGGGGACCTCGAGTTTTATGTCAAATCAAAAAAGGTACATTTCTCACCACAGTTAGTATACATATACAAAAAGGATGTTTTGGACTAACAATCATGCTATTGATACAAAATTTCATTATTCACAAAAAATATAAATTTTACAGCTCGTAGAAAACCTTTGTACTGTTATAAAAACGCAAAATAGTACTTCGAAATTCAGAACTCTCACATAATATCTATACCCTAAAATACTTTGCGAATTCCACACATTCGGACTTCACCTTCATATTACACACTATTTTCTGATTCACATATGAAAATCTTCACATTTCAAATGTTTTACATTTAAATAGCGTATTAAAAATAAACAATCTGCTGCTTCCTTTTTTTTACAAATTCTTCGAATTTAAGCAAAGAGATCATTAAATAAATTTAGCTAAGCTTTAATTTTCTTTTCTTAATTTACCTGCTGGCATGCTTTTTTTAAGCACAAAGAAAAAAGTGTCCTTAAAGGCTGTAAATAAATTTCAGATACTAATATTTTGTTTGTTTAAAACAAAAGCGGATGAAAGCACCTTGGGTCGTTTCGAGAGAAAGATTCTTCGTGTGATCTACGGTCCCGTATGCATCGAAGGGGATGGGAGGAGAAGATGGAACGACGAGCTGTACGGGCTGTACAGTGACGTAGACTTAGCCAGAAGGGTAAAAGTCCAACGACTAAGATGGCTGGGTCACGTAGAGCGCATGGAAACCAATGCTCCGGCCCGGAAAGTCTTCGAATCCACACTCACAGGACAGCGCAGTAGAGGAAGACCGCGAATCAGGTGGCGCGCACAAGTGGAAGGTGACCTCACCCAACTCGGAGCGCGAAACTGGAGACATCTAGCTAGGGACCGAGCTAGATGGAGAAGTTTGTTGGGTGAGGCCCTAGTTCACACAGGACTGTAGCGCCACCTTAAGTAAGTAAGTAAGTAAAACAAATTATATAGTTCCATATTTATTTATAGTATTTTTTTCCTTCACTTGAGTTGTCAAAATACTCACCACATTTTTAATCTGTCAAAACTGGATGAATTCAAATTGGAAAATTGCAATTCTAGGGACCACCAATACTTTCTACATGATTTTTCTGTTTTGATCGAACATTTTTATAAAAATCATAGAATTTGCACCAAAAGCAATAAAATACTATATTAAGCAGTTTTCTTAAATTATTGATTTCTTTTTTTAATTTGACGGATTTGTTTTTTAAACTCCTGGGTTTACTTCGTATTTTTTCGCCTAATTGAGCAAGAAGAAAGGGAAAAAGTAGAAAACAACTACATCCTTAACGGCTTGGTTCCATAAGAAATTCAAGGGCAAACTAACACATGTTTAGGCTAATGAATAAAATGCTTTCAGTGCAGCTTGTAGACCAAAAGAGAACAAACCACTTAAGTCGGGAGTCGGGACTCTAGTTAATATAGGTTCTCTAACTTTCCATATACAGAAAGAACTGAGTTGCTATTAAATCAGGATTTATCTCCGTGTATACCTGAATTGGATTGAAATCCCTTTTCTCGATCCACTAGACCAACTAAATCGAATCGAAAATATGAATCGAGTTTACAGATGAGCCAGACTGTCATTACATTCCACAAATCTACTAATTTCCACTGTAGACCGACCCTTAAGTACTAAAACTATAAACACAAACAGTGTCAATATGGCAGTACCGCCATTAATTAATTAGTCATCTGTGAGCTGTCAACAATTTGTTACTGCGGTGTCGAAGGTTAATTTTAAACTCTCTTCTCAGGAATAAAATATTGTTAAAAAATAAAATAAAACACTTTAAAATTCAATTTAAACATTAAAATAACTTATTCCGTTCAAATACCACCAGAATTTCAGAAGTTTTCCATCGTGACAACCCCCCAAAGAAAACCTTCGCGCATCGGGCCACATAAAAAGTACGCAAGAAACTATTGTACACAAAATTAACAAAAAGAAAAGAGGAAAAAGTCGCTGGTCAAGCTCAAATAATTGTTTGAAGAAAATTTTAGTCAAAATTAACTCAATTAGGTGGAAACAAACACTGATGCCAGGATTTCATCTCAATGAAATGGGCGAAATGGTTTTGGACGCAGTTGACGACATTGGAGTCGTTGATGTCTATGATTTAGCATCAGATATTGGCAAAGAATATGAGAAAATTATCGATCAATTTGGTCCTGAAGCAGTCACAGGGCTGATGCCAAAAATAATTAATACACTCGAGCTGTTGGAGGCTTTGGCTACGAAAAACGAACGAGAAAACGCCGCTATTCAAGAGTTGACTGACAAAATATCACAGTTAGAAAGTGAAAAAAATGAAAAGGCTGAATTTCGTAAGAGATTTGATAAGGTAATTAAAATTAATTAATTACACAATAAAAAAAAAAAAAGCAATGTAATGTATCATGTATCTGTGATCTCATGATGGTTTATTTTATTTGTTTGTTTTCTTTGATTCTCGAAAGGAATTGGAAGTTATTGAGGAACAGTGGCGCGGAGAGACCAATGAGCTGGTTGAATTGGTTAGTACTCTTCAGGAGGAAAACAAACGCTTAGTTAAACAGACACAAGATCTGCAGTCGGCGTCTGCACAATCATCTGGTTTGGGCGCAAGCTTGACGGAGAGTTTTATGTCGGTAACTAATAATGAGCTAACAACGGCCTTATCCGATACACAAGTGCTGCAGCGCCTCAAGGAGCAGATATACAAGCAGCGCGATGAGCTCAAAAAGAGGGATCGAGAACTGCAGGAAAAATATTTGGATATTGAAAATGTAAGTAAGCATAAGCATCTTAGATAAGTTTAAAGCCAAAGTCAAGCATTCCATTCATGGACAAAAGAAGGAATGTGTGAATTAGCATCTCCTGTATCTCCTATATTTTGATTTGCTTGGGATTGTTTGTACATAAGTATTTAAATATAACTTTTTTGATAAGGATTATCTAAATGAAAGAAAGCTAGTTGAATAAAGACCTGTTTTCTGAATATATAACAATTTAATTAAAGAAAACGTCCCTACAGCTTCAACTATTCATTTGATAATAATAATACATTTTCTAATTGATTAACTGATAATAAAATAACAACTTAAAGTAATACATAAGCTATAAAGAAACACATTTAATAAGTGATTTATCTAGCTGTAACAGTTTTATTTGCAAAAATAAATTCAAACATAGTTGAACTCGGATAAGCGCCTAACCTTAATAGCCTAAATTTGATAGGCACTATGGCAGGTTGGCACCCGCTTGAGTCCACAAGGAGACTTATCTCTGTATTTATATTAAAACAAATATTATAGAAAAATCTAAAACCATTTTATACCATTTTACATACAGTGGTGGACAAGAATTTAGCACACTTGTTAAACAAAATAAAAACCATTTAATTTTCAATTTGTTTTCTTATTATGAAATTAGTTATATTTTATTTACATTACATATACATAGCACTATGTTTTCGATAACCTATAAATAATTCTATCTTCATTTGTAGTTGTCTTTCTGGCCCGGGGGTTTTGTTTAACGTTTTCAATCACTCCAAACTTTTTGAAATGATGAAGGGCATTATAAACCAGCTTCCTGGAGCATTCTTACAACTTAGAAATGTCTGTTACCGTCCGTCCTTTTGACTTCATTTTCAAGATCAGACTTCTTTTTTCCTTTGAGCACCATTTTCCTTTGGACATGACTAATTAATTTTAAAAATTTTTTTTTTAATATAGATCATTAAAGGAGTATTTAATTACCTCAAAAATTATTATTTTTGTTTTAAAAAAAACACAAAAATTAAAAATACACTCTTTGATTGCAAAACGGGTTAAATTTATGTCCAACTGAAAACAACGCAAATCACAAACAATCTTCATTTTTCGCAAAACGGTATTTTACTTTTCAATCATTTATACATTTTTATTACCATATAAGGTAGTCATAGTAACAACATAAAAATGAACCGTTACTTCCAAGTAATAAAGAATTGAAAGTAGAAAAATACTTGTACTCTTTTCAATGTGCTAAATTCGTGTCCACCACTGTATAAGGTTCTATTTGGGTACTTAAAAGAATTTTTCGCAGGTAAAATGTATTAAAATTATGCAAAATAAAAGACAACTATGAAAGGTATTTAAGAAAGATGAGTCTTATGTGAATAAATTCTTAGAATTTTGTTTCTCAAAAAGAAAGGTACATATCAGGTTTAGGAACTTGTAAATCAATTTTTTTTTCACCTGTAGCTCAAGTTCTAGGAAGAGATTTTCTTATTTCACAACAAATAAACTGGTAACCCATTTTTAGGCATAAGTTTGAACTGTACTATTAAATACTTGCAACTAGTTTTCGACTTATAGAGATCCTTTATTTTGTTTCTTAACATGGGAGTGAAATGCATTACATACATTTTTAATTCCCATTGATCATACAGTTCATTCAAAACCAAAATTCATACAGTGATGGAAAATTAATAGAAACAACCTTTGTCTACACCTTAAATTGCAATTGCAAGTGTATTGGAAAGAGTCTGAAAAATTAAAAAAAAAATGCTTATGAACTCTATAAAGTTTAATGAAAAATAACACAATGAATTAGTAAACTAAAACAAAAGGAATTATTTTTTTAAAAATCACAGAAGTACAAATTTTTAATGTTTTTTTTGGAAAAAAATATTAGAAAAAAATTGAGAACGTTATTTTTTAAAGAATTAAATTTTTCAAAACATAATTGAAACACTTTGTTTTTGATAAAAGATTAAGAAATCGCATCTTCCTACCGCAGAATTTATAAACTTAAAATGGAGTATGGCGTCCTTGTTTTGGCCTGGAGCCCTTGGTCTTTGGTAGGCCCTGCCTTAAGTTCATATTCAATATTGCCGATAGCGTAGAAGAATTCATAGAAGTGCTTCAGGTCATTATATCTTGATTGAATTTCTATCTAATTGGCGTGGGCTTTTTGGCAAAAGAATTCATTATCGGAATTAGAGTGCGGACTAAGTCCACGAAGCATAATATTTTACCGTTTATTTAAAAAATTGGATAACTTCATAATATGATGAAAAAAATAAAGCCAAATCATAGTGCTTTCTCTAACATTCTTAACTGCCTTCAGCGTTTATTTGAGATCAAAATTGGAGTTTCTTGTTTATCTGCAAATATTGTTTTTCTATGTTATCTTATTAAATTTATTTATTTAGATTATTCCGGTTTAGAAGATGGAAGTGTTTTAGTGCAGAAGTAAACTTTTTGTTTGAACATTTTGATTGCTCAGATCAGAAGTTTTATTTTTGATTCCTGCCCAAGAACTCACTTACTTTAATTTAGTTGGCGCTACAGCGCAGAGAGTTTCTGTGATGAATTGATGATGAATTCTTTCACCACGTATGGTTATAGATATAGATATACCTATCCATGGTCACGTTCTGAAATAGTCGTGATGGGAAGCGACGCTCTTTAACAATGACTCATTTTGTTCTCTTCAGACTTGATACTAGAAAAGGTACCCTTAACTGCTCGATTGGTTCTTCCCATAATGTCGAAGTCATTTGCATATCCAAAAGTTGTGCACCACTCTCTTAAGAACATTATTGAAACAGATATATGACAGCGCCTCGCGTCGCTTTGTCGTATTCCTCTGGAGGTTTTGAAGGCATCTGTTAAGTTTCTACACATTTTGATGGAACAGCGAGCATTCTCCAACGTCATTCTGACAAGGCGTATCAGCTTGGCAGGAATACCAAAATTCAATGTCGAATTTTGGTATTCCTGTCCCTGTCGACACTCTCATAGGCTGCTTTCAAATCGATATAGAGGTGATGTGTATCGATGTTGTATTCTTGGGTCTTCTCCAGGATTTGGTGTAAATTGAAGATATGGACGATGGTACATTTTGTAGGCCTGAAGCCACAATGGTAAGTGCCAATCAATTTGTCAGTAAATAGCTTCAGTATCAGTCGTTTACGTACATCATATACTTGACAGGATCTTGTATGATATGTTTAAAGGTTAATAAGTCTATCGTTAAAGCAGAGAGTTAGATCACCTATTTTATCGATCGGGAAAGTAGTACTTAAGTTTCACTCGTCAGGTATACTTTCTCCCGAACAAATTTTGGCTACAAGTTTGTGTGTATGCTCCTTACCAAATCATCTAGGGCTTATTTAAAAAATTCCGCCTGTAGCCCATCATTACCGGCAAATTTGTTCCACTTCAACCTAGTCATGGCTAACTTGATCTCATTTAAGTGGGGTGGGTGGAACTCCTGATAATCAACCAGATGAATTTGTTATGTGTCCATTGGCAGAATCCTGGACTTTATCGCCGCTAAGCAGATGGTTAAAATAATTTTTCCACATTTGAAGCATCAACTGCGTCTCCACTGTTTAAAGGTTTTTATTATTACAGAAAATTTGATAATAATTAACGCTGAATTATTCTAAATATTTAATTATCTAGCTGCGTTAAAATTCAATAAATTGATGTTTCTTATTCATTTTCAGTTAAACATCCAAATGGATCGACTTAAGAACTCCGGTCGTGAGACACGTCGTCGTCACAAACAACTTCAAGTTCAAGTTAAAACTCTGTGTGAAGAACGTGCAGATTTCTTAGCCCAATTACAAGATCAACACCGTGACATTATGCAACTGCGCAAACGCTTGGGAATTGCCGAAAAAGAAAATGAAGATTTGGTCAAATCGCAAGACGAAAATGATCCAAATCGACCTCGTTACACAACATTAGAACTTAAAGAAATAATGAACGAACGTGATGAATTACTCACAGCAATTGATAATCTCAATGAAGAATTGAAAAGTTTAAAACCAGATGATAGTTT
Organism: Eupeodes luniger; assembly: GCA_951509635.1. Lineage (NCBI taxonomy): Eukaryota > Metazoa > Arthropoda > Insecta > Diptera > Syrphidae > Eupeodes > Eupeodes luniger. The sequence goes on from OX608074.1 coordinate 91,547,494, forward strand.
AATAGAACCTGAAGATGAAGACGAAGATGACAAAAAACCGGATCAATTCGAAGCGTAAGAGAAATTTAAGAACAAATATTTTCAGTTCGTCGTTTTTCAAGTTTTGTTTTTTTTTTTTTTAAATCTATAATTAAGACCCCTGGGATATGATGCTCCAGTACAAGGTCCACTTCCCTATGAACCTGATGATGCACCCTGGAAAAAATCATCCGAATCTGGAATAAGAAAATTGTAAGTTAAAAAATTTATAATCACCCCTTTTTAAACACACATTTATTTTATATACAAAACAAGCATTAAGTATTTAAAAATTCAGCTATAAGCTGTCGTTATCGCTTTACAAAATTAAAAATAATACAAAGAAATGCCAAAATAAAATGACAAAATGACACAACTTCAATTAAATTTATAGTTTCAGAAAGCTATTTTATGAACCAGATGGTATGAATCCAAAACGTTCCTTAGCTACGCTTTCAAAAATGGCTCTATCAGCTACACCAACTAATAATGCGCGCTTGTAAGCTTACCCAACCCAGGTGACTATGTTTAAATACAAACTCAATTAAACAAAGAAAACCAATAATAAGGTTTTGCGCAGTACATTAGGATTTGATAGATCCTTTCTTCCCTATAACTAAATTATATATTAAACTCTACCAATTAGTATTACACTATTATTTATTTATTATTTTAAACCACCCGAAGAACCAAACAAAGCACTTATTTCTAAAAATTATATATGTTTTTATTTATTTTATATTCTATTCTATTCTATACACAAATCTAATGTTAAAGTAAAGAAAACAAAAGAAACATATTTAAAAATACAAAAATTACAAAAGAAAAAAACAAAATACACGCATACACATTTTAACTTATCGTATTGTATTAACATCTAGTCTGAGAGTGTTTAAAGCTCAAATTTTTGATAGAAATTTCTTAGAATGAACAAAATGAAAATAGAATTAAAAAATGAAATAGAAAAAGAAACAATTTTAGATCGTTGCAGTTAAAAAGAAACAGAAACAAATCATTTTAAATACATTAGTAGGTTAGTTATAGACGAAATGGAATGGAAATAAAGTATTTATATATTTTGTTTCAATAATATTTTAAGTAACAAAAATAATTGTTTTACTTTTGTATGCTATTATTTGAGAAACATAACGTTTTTACATACATCACGATCCCGATATCAGGACTAAATATTTTGTATTGATCGAATTATTTTCGTGGAGTCAATATATTTAAAAACATTATTCGACCATTTTTTCTTTAAATAGTTTGTATTAATAATTATTTATGATAGCCCTTGTAACTTTTATCCTAATGACTTGTTTCAATTTTAAACTGTGAACCTCAATTTTTATTTTGAATAAAGAATGCATAGGAATGACCAAACCCCATTTATATTAATTTGATTGGGCAATTTCAGCATTATACGTTCGATTCACTCAATGCCTTTCTTATAACACACAAACAAAAGTGGTTAACAGTTGTCACTGGAGCATGGGTTTTCACGAATCACAGGCTATAAAAAAAAAACATTTTCTGAAATTAACAACTTAACTGTCCCTATTATCACATTTGATACAAAAATTTGCGAATATTTATTACCATGTCGATTTATTGCCATGGTAAGTAGATACCTACGTAAACAAATCTCGATTATTACGCCGTTTTAAGGCAATAATGCATTCCTCCTTTTATCGAGCAATTATTTCTGATTTTTTAATTTAGCAATGTGACGTGTAAGGAAGATCGATTCGATTATTGCGCATTATTCCAAATAAGACTGTGTTTCGATTTTTCAGATAAATTGCCAATAATACACTACTATAATAATTATCAGCGATAACCATTCGCCACTCACATAAAAGTGGTTCACATAATCACATAATACAAACTGATAATCACTTAAACGCCCCATCTATCATATTTGATAAAAAAATTAGTTAGCATGTACATCACAAATGACCACAAAAATATAACTTTTTTTAACAGCAGTGCCCAACTATGCATGTATCCAACCCATTCTATGTGGAATCTTACGAAATTTTAATGTTTTTTGTGTGGGGACAGCGAAGCCGAGTTCTGTTCATGTATCAAAAATGATAAATGGACGTAGGTGGCACGAGATAAAACATATTTTGTGTTATCAAATATGATACATGGGACGTATTGCTGATGTCTTGAAGTAATGATAGACTTATGGGTGGCTTTAAGTGATTTTGTATGTTGCAGGTTGAGGTGCAAAGTGATCCCAGAACTCACAGACAGCTTGTTGGACAATAGGTCCATTCAATAAACATTCATTATATTCATATACTGATCAATCAGTTTCAATGATCTGAAACATACATTTTATTTTTAAGCTCAGAGCAGAGCCTTAAGCAGTTCCTGAGTAAGTCGAGTACGCTCTGAGCAGAGTTTGATCCAATCTCATGGATTTATTTATAAAACACTCGAGAGAATTGTACATTCAATGGTTTTAGAATTTGCCATCTGTCTCTTTCATACCACACGAAACAAACGTGAAGTCGCTCGGTCATTTTATTCAGAGCTTATAGATGGCAAAAAGAAAAAAGCTTTGAATAAACGTCAAAATGTCTGTCTCTAAAATCAGTAACATTACTTTAAAACCTTATTTTGTCGCCGAAAATCATGATTTTTTGAACTAATTATATTCGAATTGAGATCAATTTTCTTGTAATTGAATATTGCATTTTAAAATGTTTATTTGAATTCGCATCACATAAATATTTATAATATATATTGATTTTGTAAACATAACCTTTCCATTTCCATTTCGTATTTAAAATAAAAATTTAAATATGCAAACAGTTCGGAATAACAATTAAATTAAAAAAAAATAGAAAATGAGGTTGTAAAAAAGTGTTGATAAATAAAAAGGAAGCCTTTTCAAATCAATATTAGAATCTAATAATTTTATAGTACGTATATTTTTGTTTAATATTTAATTTGACCTTAGCAAAGGGCTTCCAAAATTTTGTCTAGAAATTTTCTTCTTGATAAACAAACAAGTTTGATATACATTTTTGAAATACCAAATAAAAAAAAAGAAAAGAACTAACTTATTAAAGTTTTTACCAGTTACACCAAAAAAAATAAAAGCAAATCAGAACTAATTGTCAATTTATATGAATTTATTTTAAAAGAAAATGAAAAATCACATACTAAAATAATAATGTAGATCATAATTCCATAATAAAGAAGAAACAAAACATTACAGAACAGAAAACATATCGGCTAGAATCTATTTTCAAATTTTAACAAAAACTAAAAATAAAATCTCTTCTCTTCAATTTGAAAATCATTATTTTATTTTTCAAATGTTTACTATTGTGATCTGTATACAAAAAACAAAACAAAATTGCATTCCATCTCAAATATTGTATTTATTATTATTATTTTTCTAATAATGGTGCCAAAGAATAACCTACATTTATCTCTTATCTATTTTTGCTTACGTGTATTTTTAGTTTGCTATAATATTATGTATACACTAATAAAGTAATTTATAAGATTTTTTTGTACTAAAAACTTAAATATGGTGAGTAAGGTTTTTCTAATTAAATATAGTTTTTGTGTGATAATTTTAAGTAAACAAAAATAGTTTAAAAACTAAAATCACAATTTTGCAGATTATTTGAATAGAAGTATATAAAAAAGACCACTGTCTTCTTCGTCATAAAATATGGGTCATGATAATCAAAGCATTTAACATGCATTTAGTGTCCTAAAATGTGTTAATTCTTTTAAAGGTTTCCCATTTGATCTTATGATATAAATGTTTATCGAACCATAAATTCCTTAACCGATATCATAGTTATTTGATTGAATTCAACCATTATTTTCGGCACCAATTCGCTGTTACCAAATCATCAGCTGTCATGTATCTGAGTTTTAAAAAAAAGTAAAAGTAAAAGCCTTCATAATACTAAGCTAATTTATCCAAATCCTAATTTTAATTTTCAAAGCCATTGTTTTACAAACTTAATATTTCGAATTGTTTGAGTTTACCCGCTTTGCAAAGAAAAGAAGGGCGAAATTAGTTCTTGAAAATTATGTTTTGTAGGTTCGGGAACATAATCATTTGAATAACTTGCTTAAACTGGAAAACAGTTTATTGAGAGGATATTCCTTTTTCTAGAAACATGTCTTTTGTTTCTTGTTTTTGACGAAATTATTAAAAGTTTTTGAAAAATGTAAGGAGTTTTGTGAATAGGTGTGTACTGATTTTTAATTCTTTAACAATGCAACGACATTGAAAGTTAGAAAGTTAGCGTGGGTTGGCAACTAACATTCACATAGTACGACTAAAGAACGAATCTCTGTGACTTCATAGTACGGGCGAAGTTAGGCCCTAGCTTTTACCTAGAAGCCCGAGTACTGCGGTTGAATTGTTTGAGTTGAGAAATGTTCCTGGATTTGTGGAATGAACTTTATAAAAAGTTTATTTAAGTCTTAGTAAAGATTTGAATTTTTTGTTTAAAAAAAAAAAATTAAATAATTAATATGGCGTCAATGATGTGGCTTGAATATTGGCTTCCGACGCTTCAAGAGTAGCTGGTATTTAAAAAAATATTTGAGGTACAAATTGTTGCTAAATGAAGCGCAGGCTACTGTTTTCGATTGATTGATTGATTGATTTTAAAATATATACGTTTTTTACATTATCTTCATCGGCTTATGGATCTTCAATTTAGTATATTTAATGGATCTGATTTCTTTGAATACAGTCGGCTGAGAAATGTTCCATTATTCGCGATTCGTGGTAACTGCCTGGCCGATATCATTTTCGTATAAGTACGATCGCACGAAATTGTCACTCTTTTCATGCGGCTATTAATATTTTTGACAAATGCACTGAGGTGAAAGTGTGCCATTAATCGCTGAAAATGATTTTCTTCTTAGTCACTATTTATTTCTTTCTGTTTAACCAATCATTTAGTGTAACAACTCCGTGGTTGAATTTGTTAAAGATGGCAACAAGTAAATGTCAAATAAGTCTAAGCAAAACGCTTTTTAAGTTGTGAATCACAATTAACATTGTTCTTTACCTTAACCTTTGAGTTATTTTTTAAGCACGGAACAATAGTAACGCTCAATCGTATTCCATTGGATCTTTTATTATTAGTATTTTTGAAGCTTTTAAAGTATAATTTCAAATTTAAGGGTTACTTGTTTGATTTTCAAGATGCGAAGTTTAGTTCTTTTTACTGAATCAAAAGCAATTGGGAAATTTTATTCGCGCAGTTGATTTTCAATCACTGATCTCAAGTCTGATATTTAATTTTATATAAGAGGATAAAGAGATTGAAACACTTGTATGTTTAAATATTCAAGCCTCATAATGGTGATACCAAAATATACTAGTTTTAACTAACGTTTTATAAAAACACATCTGCGATTAATTTAATTGAGTCTATTACTAAAGAAAAGATATACATATATTGGCACACAATTTTTTAAAGTCCTTTTTTAAGACTTTAGAAATATGTTGTACAATTTTTGTTCAACATATATTTTGATGGATTCAAATGAAAAAATTAGTAACAAAAACCTGCTAAAATTTTCACAAAGAATTATTGGCACATTTTTATAAAAGTTAAAAACGATGGCCAAATTATAAGCTTAGACATGCCCGTCTTTTAAATAACAGCGGTGAACCTATTTGGCATAGATTCTATCAATTTGTAGGTGATTTCGCATCGAATATTTTGGCATTCTTCACTTTAACGCCTGTTTAAGTTCATATTTATTGGCAATCGCACTCGTTCGTCCAGTTCTTAACACAAATGTTCGATGGGATATAGAATCGGAGATTATGGATTATTTCGAAATCATAGGCTTTCGTCTTGTAACTCGATTGTTGTACCATTGTGAAGCATTGTCCTTATTGTCATTTGATGAACTTTTTGCCAAAATTCGTATTCCACTTGTGCAGGAAATTGCATTTGTTTTGACATTTCGGACAATCTTATTCAATCAATTCACGAGCATCTATAAAATCCGAGGAAGGACGAACTGTACACATAATGCTTTCAAAGCTAGACACTACCCTAAAACGATGCACGATGCTCCGAATAGTGTCTCGACTTCTATCCATAATTTTACAAATCTCTGCATATTATTTGCCATGGTTATCCATACTAAGAATTGCTTTTGAATTGAATTCAACATTCTTTTTTGATTCAATTGACAAGAAAGATTGAACTGTTTGATTGGAGGGCATTTTGTACATAATAATCTAGATGTGCTAATAATTTTGTGGGAGAAAAAGTAGTTTTGAGTCAATTATTTAATTTGTTTGGATATCCCCAACAGAGTGGTTGACGAAATGAAATGCATTTGATAGTAAATAAGACTTAAAAATAGGTTTAAAGTTTCAAGATCGTGGTGTATCAATATTTAAGTGTGGTGTATAGAATACTGGTGGCAGTTGGCAAGGGCCAAGGGCAAAGCTGTTCTACTAGCTTCAAGAACTTTAGAATTTTGTACATGTGGCGTAATGTATTTCTAATCTCAGTATTCACAAAAATAAAGATTTGATTGATGATTTGCTTGAATAAATTTACATAAAGTGCTCTCTAGGCGAATTCGATTCGTATCTAAATCTTTCTATTACAAATGTCTGCAAAATAAATTCAAGAGTGCACAAAAAGGCACGTGCTGTGCACCTAAAACCAGCAGTAACATTTTTCTTAAACAATTTTTCATAAGCCTTCATACATAATTTTATTTACTTACTTGTTAATATATTCCTATATTTCTATGTACCTACTCACGTTTTTTAGTTTTCTATTTTTGTTTAAAAAAAAAAAAAAAACAAACATTATAATATTCAACGATTTCCATGCAATGAAAAGAAAAATCCATAAACACACAATGTGCAGTTATAATTATTATTATTATAGAATTTAAACCACAGTTACTGTTGATGTATTTGTATTTAAAAAAAAAAGTAGTAAAAAATGTTAAAATAACTTTGAAATTAAACAAAACAAAAAACAAACATAAAAACGAAATATTTGTAGACTCTTAAATTGATTTACAAATTTAAGTATATTGAACATTGTTGCATAAATTATTACAAACAAAAAAATAAAAAAACAAAACAACATAAAATTAGTTAAACAATTGAAATCCTATTGAGAATTAAAAATAAACAGTTATGTAAAACCTACTAGAGAACAAAGAATAATGGTACCAATATTTACTAAACAAAAACAAAATAAAAATAAAAATAAAAAGAAACTAAACTAATTTTGTAAATACAAAATATTATATTAATATATAATTATACACATTTAAAAATGTCTAAAAATGGAACTCTAAACGATTCATGTTTTGAAAGTGAAAACAAATCCAACCAAATTACCAACCATTTGTTTTTTATATTTATTGATAAAAAATAAACAAATAATTTTTTTTTACAAAAAAATAAAAATAAAAAACATATTTTACTCTAGAAGAAAATTATAACAGTGAATAAATAAATGACTTGAATATTTTAATTATATTGTATTTTTTGAATAGAAGCAGCGCAAGTATGACAAAAATTATTACACATTTTCATTGTGAACATTTCAAAATTATGTATGAGTAATAAAGTATTTTCTTTAATTATTATTGTTTTTTAATTGGTCCCTAATGATGGGACAGTTACTGATATTGAAGAAATCTATACATTCATATACATTATACATTATATAAATATATACATTATTGAATAAAAACAAAAAGAAAAATATATATATACTTGTATGGAATAGCTTTATGTTGAATAAAAAATTAATTAAATATATTATATTAAAATAAATTATTAACATTTCCTGACAAAAATCTTTTGTTTTAATTTTGTAATGGGTGACTGTGAAAGTCGGGTATTTATGACACCGGGCTCATTTTAATGGCTATTAACAGCACTTAAAACAAGGAATCTGAGCATAATAGTTTGGGAATTGTAGCAACAATTTAACCGGAACCTGCAAGTAATTAATTCTTAAGATTTTATGATTGGAATTGACGTAGAATGTTTTGCTAAGCAATACGTCAAAAGTCCCCAGAATTCCCCTATCGGCTTTTTGTAAAGTGGCTTCTTAAGGGATGGTTGGTGGATTGTGCTTATTTTGACATTCTCTTTCGTTGGAAAGTGAGTCGAATTCGTTGAAACTTAATTTTGAGATTCGGTGATTAGAATGATAATCGAACAAATCGAAAGTTCAAATTCGAAAGAAAAGAAGTTTTTTTTTTTTTTTTTTTTTATTTTATCCGATGGAAATCTTCAAAAGACACTCGGTAAGAATCGGTACCGAGTAGTGTGGGACTCTTACCGCACTAAAACCACCGGTGAATCAGGACCAATCTATGAAAGATCGACAAATGATTTTTATTTCTTAATTTTTAAATCGCATTGGGGGAAGTTTAAGGTTATAACACTTTCCCGTAGCTTTTAGACCATCAGCTCATGAGGCTTGGTTCTTCTTAATCTCCGAACATTGTCTCGTACATTTAATACGGTCTCCATTTCGGAGTTAGTATGACTTTGCAGTCGCTGATTGTGTGATACAGCGTGTTTCTTAACCACTTCTGTAACCATTTCAATTTGAAGGTCACGATGTAGATCGCTATTTCTTATATACCAAGGGGCATTTATTATTCCACGAAGGACCTTGCTTTGGAATTTTTGGATGGGTTCAGCATTTGTTTTCTTTGTACAGCCCCATAGTTGGATGCCATATGTCCAAAAGTGTTTCAATACTTGCTTATATAACATTAGTTTGTTCTGGATAGATAGGTCAGAGTTCTTTCCTATTAACCAGTACATTTTTCTGTACTTCAAGTTTAGTTCTTCTCTTTTCTTTTTGATGTGTTCTTTCCATTTAAGCTTTGCATCCAAATTCATTCCAAGGTATTTGGCGGTATTGGAGTAAGGTACTTCTGTACTGTTTATAAATATTGGAACATTGTTTATGTTTTTGTTTGTAAAGTTTATATGCGTCGATTTTGTTTCGTTTAATTTGATACGCCATTTGTGCGTCCAATCATTAACTTTATCGACTGCATTTTGCAATTTTTGTGTAGCCTTCGTAACGGATTTATCTGGCACCAATATTGCAGTATCATCAGCAAAGGTGGCCATGATAGCGTTGATGTCCACTGGAATATCCCTTGTATATAACAGATACAGGGTTGGTCCTAGGACACTTCCTTGTGGTACACCGGCTTCAATTTTCTTCAGTTCCGAGTAATTTTGGTCGTACCGTACTCTAAAGAGTCGGTTCGTAACGTAGGATTTCAGTATTTCGTAGTACTGCCTGGGGAGGTCCCTATGCAGTTTGTACTCAAGTCCCAAGTGCCAAACCTTGTCAAAAGCTTGAGCAACATCTAAGAATACAGACGAGCATACTTGTTTTTCTTCAAGTGCCTTTTCCACAACATCCGTAATTCGATGCACTTGGTCTATCGTGGAATGTTTATTTCTAAATCCAAACTGATGGCTCGGAATTAGTCTTCTTTCTTCAATTGTTTTGCTAAGCCTTTTCAGTAGCAGTTTTTCAAAAACTTTTGCCATGATTGGTATAAGCGATATTGGTCTGTAAGATGTAACTTCTGTTGGTGGCTTACCTTGTTTAGGTATAACAATGACTTCTGCAATTTTCCAATGATGTGGCACATACATATCTTAGTTTAAGGCATGCGTTTATTATAAATTGGAATTTCTTGAAGGCTATAAGAGGCATTTCTTTCAGAACCTGAGCAGTTATAAGATCGTACCCTGGTGATTTTTTGTTTGAGAACTTATGTTGACACATGCTTCTTACTTCTTTGAGCGTGACAAAAGGTATTTCACATTCGTCATTTCTGTCAACAAACTGTAAGGGATCTGTAGCTGTGCTTGCTGGGAATGGCTTGAAAACATTCGCGAGATGTTCAGCGAAGAGATCAGCCTTTTGTTTCGGGTTTCCGATCCATTTACCATCTTGAGATTTTATCGGCGGGTTTTGTGTCTGAGGTCTTTTTAGGCGCTTAGCTGCTTTCCATAAGGAGTATTCTGTAGAAGCATCCGTCGTCAGACTTTTCAGGAATCTACTTAGTGAGTCATTTTTAAACTCACAGATTCTTTTTTTTAATTCGTTGTTAAGACGGTTAAAAACTACCTTATCATCTGGGAATCTCATGGATTGCCATTTTCTTCTAGCTCTTCTTTTTTCCAATATCAACTCCTTTATTTCGATAGGATATTTTATTTCTTTTTCTCTCGCATTCGAAATAGTTGGAGTACTTTCTTCTGCAGCCTGCTGCACATCAGCAATAAATTGTTCTACTTCATGATCAATTTGTTCAATTGTTTGCATAGGGGATCTTAGGTTTATAAAATTTTCAAGTTTGTCTCTGAATTCGTTCCAGTTTGTTCTGTTATTCACGAGCTTGGGATTACTTTTTTCTATTATTTCTGTTTCGCTCAGTGATAAAATTACTGGAGTATGATCTGATGATAAATCGTAATTACCTTCGACACTTATATGATTTCGTTTAATACCTTTAACTACGAAAAAGTCTATAAGGTCTGGTATTTTATTAGTATCAGATGGCCAATATGTTGGCGAACCAGAAGAATAAAATTCGCAGTTGTATTTTCGGCCTGCTTGGTATAGCCGTTTACCTTTTGTTGTTATGAGCCTAGATCCCCATTGGGTGTGTTTAGCATTGAAGTCGCCACCAACAAGGAAGTTATGTCCTAACAAATGTAGGAGTTCTGCATAGTCTTCTTCAGTTGGAGAGCGCCTCGGAGGGCAGTATATAGCTGCTATTTTAAATTCTTTCTTTTTTATACCAATACTAATTGTTGTTACTTGCATGTTTTCATTAGTAAACTTTGGTTCTTCATAGTGTGTTAAGCACTTTTTTATAAGTATTGCTGATCCTCCCCTAGCTTTGTCAGCTGGGTGCGGAGCGTGATAACATGTATAGTTTGGTAATTTATTATCAAGACTTTGTTCAATAGCGAGGTGGGTTTCGGACACCAAACAAATGTCTATATGCTCTATGTCTAAAAAGATGTTTAGTTCTGATACATGCTGTAAAAGACCGTTTGCATTCCATGTTGCGATTTTGAGTGTTCTGTCCATCATTGTTTTTTAAGAGCGACTTCTTCGCTTAGCTGTTTTATGTTTAAATCTTGTTGGTCAATCCTTTTCAGGATGAGTTCCAGCATTTCTTTTATAGAAGTTTCCTCATTCTTCCGCACATTTTTTATAATCTGGGAATAGGATTTATTTTCATCACTTTTGCTTAGTGCAATTGCTTTTCCCGGTTGATTTTTAGTAGTGTTATCGACAGTTACTTTTTTGCTTTCAACTACTGGTTTTGTGTTGGTTGAGTTTCTAAGCTTGTTCCCAGTTTTGTTTTTTCTTTTTGTGTCTTGGAATTTTTTTGCTACTGGACATCCTCTGTAACTTGCAGGATGATTGCCTTGACAGTTAACACATTTCGCTTTCTGTTCTCTGCCCATGGGACAGTTTTTAGTTGCATGTCTGCCTTCGCATTTAACACAAGCGAACTCGCGATTGCAGTATTTTTGTGTATGCCCAAAGGCTTGACAGCGCTTACATTGTAGAAAAGAAGTAAATGTCATTTTTGTGTCGTTTGACATTCGAAAGAATAGATATAAATGTCTTTGGGCAGGTTCAGACAACACAAAGGACTTCTTTTGCAGTCAACTTCAATGTTTGAACGTAAATTTTGTCCAAGGGAACTAGTTAGTTTTTCAAGTGTCATGCATTTCAAATTCTGAACTTCACTTCGCAAATCTCTACTTTAAGTTCATAGTACAAAAACTACCAAAAACATTACAAAACACTCCTCAGGATAGGTACAAGTCCATAACGAGTTGTATTTTGTATTGTATTTTTTTCTTTTCCGAATTGACAAGGAACCTTTTTACAGAAAGCATTAAAATGCAGAGAATAAATAAATCATAGAGTAATAAAGTTCAGCTTTCAATTGAATGAAAAAACATGATCAACTGTCATTTTCATAGAAGTAGACTTGACATAAAAGTTGCCTTAATTGAAAGGTAATTTTTTGGTAGCTGGCCAATCAGATACTACAAACTTGCCTAACTTTCTAGGTCCCTTATGTCGTTATGTCATCTGAACCTGACCTTTTTTGTGTCTTTTGAATTTTTCTGTCGAGTAACCGACAAAACATGTAAGTTTATAATCATTTCATAATAAATAAATAACTTTTTTTATATTTTTGTGTTGTTTTATGTTTAAAAGTCGCATTCCAACTGGACAAACCGCGAACAAAAAGAAAAGTTAATCAAAATAATGGAAGAAAACCCGTAAGTGTAAGAGAAAAGAGTTTTTTTTACCACCCGTGTTGATGCAGAGAGATTTTGGAAGGAAACCGCAGAGAAATTAAATAGTTTAACAATTAATTATTTATTATTTTATGTTTTTATCAAAGCAATTTAAATTATTAAACAATTAACAAAGATTTCACTTTTTGGTTTGACACAACAACATTTCTCTTTTGTTTTTGATATTTTAGTGTGACCAAATGTATACGAAAAAAAAAATAAAAATTTAGAACGCGTCATGAACAACTTATTTTTTTAAAGAATAGTTTAATAGCTGAGTTGGTTTATGGTTAAACTTTACTTAATAATACAAAAGTGTATTATTTATTTTGTTTCTTGATTCTTTATCCAACATCTATAAAATGTTAATAAACGGTCATACTAATTCAAATAGACAAGACATATACATAGTAAATTTCAAACGGCTGATAATGAAAAAAGTACCAACCAATTACTCCGTCGCCGCAGGCCCAAAATCCACACCAAACGGTAACTTTATGAGGATGCATTATCACCTGGTGAACCTCGCGTGGGTTGGTGTCGTCCCATATACGGCAATTTTGCTTGTTAACACAGCCATTCATCAAAAAATGCGCCTCGTCACTAAAGATGATTTTTCGGCCGAAATTGGGGTCCTCTTCCAAACGATTCGAAGCCCAGTCAGCGAACGAACTGTGAGGCGCGGCGTTGTCTATGGTCATGAATTTTGAGCTCCTGGGTCAGTTGGATCTTGTACGGGTATAGGCCCAATTCCCGACGCAAAATTCTCCAAGTTGAAGTCCGCGAAAGGCCAAGTTCTTGTGCACGGCGAGAAATAGACTGCCTCGGGTTCTGCTGTACACTTTCACGAACCGCGGCGATGTTCTCGTCCGATCTTGCGTGCCTTGTGTTGGCTGATTGTTTACTGAACCGGTTGTCTCAAATTTGGCCACCAAACGTTGAAGAGTCGACTGTAAATGGCCACCAAGTCTACCGTAAAATGGGTGCAATGCGAGCAATGTTCGCGTTAACGAACACTAATTTTGATAAAAAAGTTTTATCATTTGAACTGTTCAATCGTGTAATTTGCCATGATGATTTGGCATAAACAACTGAATAATAAACAAAAGATTTGACAGATGTCACCAAAACAAAATGTCCGCCACGGGGCGCCAAAATCTACCAGCGCCAATTTAACCCTATACCTATGTGGGACTCTGTTGATTATTAATAAATAAATAATACATCTGCTCCAAATTTCATAAAAAGGACTATAACTTTTTAAAGGATCAATTTCTTTGGGTTTAGTTGTATTAGGTTGGTCATTATCAGGTATCATATGTTTTGATTGTGGTAAAGTGATTTTTTAAGTTTGGTTTATCTTCACCTCCTTCCAATAAGGGTATTTTGGGGACTTTTGACATATTGCTGAACACTCCCTAACAAGTCTTCTCATTTTTAAATGGAGCAAAACATTTAATGCAGTGTCTTGTTTTGCCCAATTACTCGAAAACCATATTTTTTTTGAAAAAAGTTGGTAGGTACTTATTGTCAATTGAAAATTTAGAATGAAACAACAACAACTTGTGTGTGCTACCACCAAGTTCATAGGCTGGAGTTAAAGCTATTTCACGGGGTACTTATTGTAGCTCATGTATTTCTTGTGAAAACATGATAGTGCGTTGCATTGAGTCAAGAAAATCAGAAAAATATTTTATTTATAGGTGAAGACAATTCTTTAATTGGTTTATGTCTGAACAATTATATTTGTATTAAAAAACCAAGTTTCAAATTAGTACGGCCGGCGCGGCGCGTGGCGCAAGGCGAACGTCGCATAGTGTAAAACGGTATTAATTTCAATGCGAAAAATTAAGTTTAGCTAACAAGTACAATACCGATTTTCAATTTTTATCCGTCCTAAATATGACAGTTAAATTATTTCAGTTGTCAAGAGGTTAACATAACGGTTTGGTTTTGTATGGAGAGGTGACAAAGTGATACACTATGTGAAATGAAAAAATTAAATTTGAATTGCGTATTGTGAATTAAAAAGTGATTTAATATTTTTTAAACTTTGTGGTTAATACTACAGATTTGAGTTTGTTTTATTTAAGTATTTTTTAAATTTTATTTAATAAATAAATTTTCATAACACAAGTAGCCAAATTTTTCCACGAAAAAGTAGACAAAAAGCTAGAAAAAATAATACATGATTTTCTACGTGTTTTTAATGCCAAATCAATAATTTTAAGTGGCAACACTATAGTATATGCAAGTGTCAAGTTAAAGATTTTTCATAATATACCGTTATATCAACTCATTTAAATTTGAGAGTGTAAGAGCCCCCGCAGACTGCAGACTTTTTATCGGCCGATAGTTTGGTCGGGTTGGGCTGAAAGTGCGCACACCGAGCCAACTAAACAGTTTGGTTGGCGAACAGGGCGCAGACTATCCAACAGTCGGCCGACTATTCTCGAATTCACAATTGTGATTTGGGCGACGTCATATTCAAAATACACGCACACGACGCCAAATCACAGAGCGAACTGAACTTTCGGCCGACTAAACAATCGTCATGTATGCGCAGGCGTGTTTGCGCCAATACTGATTAAACAGTCGGCCGATAGTTGGCCAACAGATTAGTTTGAATGTAATCGGGTAGCCTATTAAACTTTTTTATCGGCCGATACTGATTCGCTGTAGTGTGCGCATATGCATTCCTCTCCATACTGATTAAGAAGCCGACCAAACTATCGGCCGATAAAAAGTCTGCAGTCTGCGGGGGCTCTAAGTGGTGAACAAGTGTCAGCAAAAATATTTTATAAAGTGAATAAATAAATTATTTTGTTTCTTTTGTGTAAGCCGGTAAGTAATCGTTTTCTACACAATTTAAAGCATTGTATAAATATTGTATTTTGGAAACAAATTTAATGTCTTTTTTCCTTAATGCAAATTAACACAACTTTTCTAACGTGAGTTACTACTTTAAGCTTTTACTTTCTATATTTAATTTTTGTTTTATCAAAATTAATTCTGTGCTTGAGCAATTTGGAGCATACAAACGAAACAACATACTTTTCATATGATTAGTAATATGGTTTTATTTATTGGAACTTTAGTTATAGGTTACTCATGTTACAATAATTTTAATGTTAATAATGTGAGTGTAAGAGGGTATTTATGGTCGGACGGTCTCAACTCCCAGTTCAAAAACAAATACATTGTAGAAAGTTTAAAACTGCTTGAACGAAGAAATAAGAAGAGGTTAGTTTTGGAACTATTTCGCATGGAAAAGGTCCTGTAAATGGCATAGGCAGTGCTTTAAAAAGAGTTGTAAGGAGTAGAGTCATTGAAGCAGTAGTCTTCAGCAAAGCAGATTTATCTGAAGTAGCCGAAGGCTCATTCTTCAAAGTAATTAATTGTTCACCAGAGGAAATTAAATAAACAGTGAAACGTCCTTTAGTCTGTCCTCGCTCCAACCGCCAAAACCATTGGATCGATTGACTTCAAATTTGGAAATTAAGGTTTTAATTTTCTCAAAAACGAACCGATGTTTTTTTTTAATTTTGTCTAAATTTGTTGTTCTTTATTTGGCTTCTTTCAATAAAACAAATGTTTGAAATGCTTCAGAAGGGTACCCCCGAAGAACAATTATTTTATTTTTAAGTTTTCTCAAGAACTCCCAAAAATATTTGATGATCAAAATGAAATTCGTTGTATATCAAAAATGATCATAACTCTTTACCAAATTGAAATATAAAAAATATATTAATAAGCACTAAATAACTGCATTCTAAAAATATTTTTAAACTCAATTTTTAAATAAAAATTGTGAAAAACTAAACTAAATACAGGAAAAATTTTGTAACAGACTCTTTGGATACATGAACAAGTTCGGGTTCGTAATCGGAGTTTAGCATTAGAAATCAATTAAGACTTTAAAATTTTGCAGAAAATTTCAATGTTTTCATGCTCTAAAAAAAGACACTGACAAGAAATATTCAGCTTTTGCTTTGAAATTTGTGTGAATATAACGTCCGTTCCCATAGAATTAACCAAGACTGGTTAAAACAGCCTATGATTTTACCAACTGCTTGCCTTTACCAAGCTCAACCAAGTACAAGTGCATAATCAAGAGAAACAAAATACGTTTCAGAGTCTTACAGTCTAAATCAGAAAAACTGAACAAAAAAATAATCGTCACCTCGAATATTTTACGAACATAAAATAATTTTATCTCCAAAATAATTGTATGCAGCGAAGAATAAAGTTTTTGACACCTGGAACAGTTTTCTTACAAAAAATAAAAACGTTGCTTAAATTTGGTAAAAATTGATTTTCGATTCAAAAATATTTTCAAAAATTAAAAATATTGCCTTCAAACTATGTAATTTCGCTTTATAGACAATATTATTTTCGATATTCAGTCAAGTTTTTATAAAACTCCAACTGAGTTGATTTATTGACCAATTTGTGTACTTATTTTGATTATTGGAATTATAGTTTTCCGTCGGCTTTTTGGTCACTATAGTTTTAGCAATGAAACAATTACGTTACATTAACTTTCCCAACGTTTCGGCAGGGGTTGCTGCCTTCCTCAGGGGAACTTTATTAACACAAAAATATATAAATAATTTTAGTTAGATAAATGGGATACAATTACAATACAGTTTACTCACTCAAGAAAGATTTTAAAAAACAAAATTTAATATTAATTACATTAATTAATATGAATTAAAAATAAAATTATAAATGTAGTTAGCACTTCGAAGAGTGAAGTTAAGTCAAAATTAAATAAAGCACAATTTACATTTAAGAACAAAGAAGAGAGCAATATACAGCAGAAATGTTTTGTGTGTCTTGTTTTCGGTTCATGTTGTTTTTGTTATTGAGAATATGTAATGTTTCTAACGTGTATCGTTTCGAAACATGTTTCTCTGTCTGTAGAACTTCCACGCCTTCAAAGTTTGGAGAATGACCGCTTTCAATGCAGTGACTGGCCAGGGCTGTCTTCTCAGATTTTTTTAATTTTATGTCGGACTTGTGATTCGAGATGCGTTGTCTAAGAAGTTGTTTAGTGGTCCCAATGTAACACAGGTTGCACAGTTCATTTGATTTACCATTGCAGTTAATTTTGTAGATTACGTCTGTTTGTTTGTCCTTATCCGGTTTCGTCTTGAGTTTAGTAAAACATTGGTCAAGTGTTTTGTTTAATTTAAAAGCAAGGCGAACCTCTGTCAATTTTTTGGAAATCGATTTTTTGAAGTTGTTAGATAAAGTTGGGACGTAAACCATGGTTTTGTGGTGCGTTCTAACGGGTTCATCAATATTTTGTCGTGGAATATGCATTTTGTGTTTTAAAAGGAGGCTTCGAATTATGGTAGAAGGATAACCATTATCACTTAAAATTTTGATGACTTTTTCTCGTTGGCGACGTGGAATCGTGCATCACTTATTTTGAAAATTTTATTCACGAGGTTGGACGCAGTTTTAATGATGATAAATACATACATACACGTTAGAAACATTACATATTCTCAATAACAAAAACAACATGAACCGAAAACAAGAAACACAAAACATTTCTGCTGTATATTGCTCTCTTCTTTGTTCTTAAATGTAAATTGTGCTTTATTTAATTTTGACTTAACTTCACTCTTCGAAGTGCTAACTACATTTATAATTTTATTTTTAATTCATATTAATTAATGTAATTAATATTAAATTTTGTTTTTTAAAATCTTTCTTGAGTGAGTAAACTGTATTGTAATTGTATCCCATTTATCTAACTAAAATTATTTGTATATTTTTGTGTTAATAAAGTTCCCCTGAGGAAGGCAGCAACCCCTGCCGAAACGTTGGGAAAGTTAATGTAACGTAATTGTTTCATTGCTAAAACTATAGTGACCAAAAAGCCGACGGAAAACTATAATTCCAATAATCAAAATAAAAACTCCAACAGTGAGTTTTTTCATAAAAATTAAAATCTCAAAATTGGTAAAAATTGGTTTTCGGCTTAAAATCTCGTTATCAAAAATAGATTTTGAAATCAAACTATTTCATCATATGCAAAATTTTCTTGATAATTTATACTTAATGTTTTAGAAAAATTTAACCGACAACTTTTTCAACAAAACACGAAAACCTACAAAAACAAGAAAAAGTCGTTAGAAGCTTTAGCTTGATGACCTATCAATTAAAAAAAAATTAGGGAATTTTAACTACTTTACATTTTCATGATGAAACATTATTTGATTTCTTTTATTGGTTTTCCAGAATTTACCAAAGTTGCAAGAAAATGCTTGTACAAAATTTTGAATTGAACTTTCTATGTTCCTTTTTGTTGGATTTGGTTATATTAAAACGCTTAGCTGTTAGTTTCAGGAGAATTGATGAATGATTTCTCATCTGTGACGATATTGTACCCGGCTTTTAAGACACCATCCTTACACAAATTGACACTAATCTTTTTTTTTGTCGAGCGAGTGTTAAAATATGTAGATTGCGAAGAGAACATACGTTTTTCTCAAATAAGTATTGATTCATACTAATGTTTAATGGTTCGTCGCATGATGAATTATTTTACGACTGATTTTGGGCGATCTTCACGAACTCCGTTAAACACCAAACGTAGATTGAAGAATAAAAATGCATTCTTGCCCAGATAATCAAATCCGAAAATCATAAAAATCACTTCACGAAAATGAACTCTGATTGATTTTCGATGTTTTCATCAAACATGACCTTATGATCTGTTTGTCTGTCCTCGTCCCTACAGCTCAAACCTCTAGGTCGATTGAATTCAAACTTGAAAATCAAGGTTTTAAGCAGAGTCGCGTTAGGCGTTTTTCACATTTTTTTCTTAAGCCTAAAAATAATAGTAGTCCCCGTATAAACTTTTTGGTCAAAAATCAAAACCAATATATTTTAATCACATTTTCTCTAAAATGCTTTTTCTTAACTTTGCTTCTTTTAATAGGAAAAAAAGAGTGTGGGTAGCAGCACTGATAACTTTCCATCCCGTCTGTCGATTTGTCTTGCTTAAAAGTTTGTAGATTTTCGTGTTTTGTTAAAAAAGCTGTCAGTTAAATTATTCTTACAAATTTTAAAATGACCAACAATATTTTGCATATATACATACATATGAAATAGTTTGATTTCAAAATCTAATTTTGTCAACGAGATTTTTATTTGAAGCCCAATTTTTACCAATTTTAGTACCATTTCTTAAACGTTTTTATTTCTTATATATAAACAAATACAAATTAGATGAATGAAATCAATTTGAAGTCAATATCTTCTATTGTTCACGAGATATCGAGAACCGAACATCAATTTTTTCCAAACTTGCGTACTGTTTCTTGTAGATTTTATTTTTTTTATGAAAAAACGGACTGTTGGATTTTTATAAAAAATTTACTGAATATCGCAAACAATATTTTCTGTGAGATAAAATAAGTTTGAAGCCAATATTTTTAATTTTTAAAAAGATATTTTTACCAAGTTTTAGTATTGTTTTCCTTAGGTTTTTATGTTTTATAAGAAAACTGTCAATCCGATTTTTCTCAAAATTTTACCAGATGTTAAAGACATTATTCTTCGTTGCACAAAATTGTTTTAGAGATAAAATCATTTTTGTTTGTAAATTGTTCGAGGTGACAAATTTTTTTTTTCAGTTTTTTTGATGTATAAAAAAAACCTTTAATGGGAATTTTTTCCAAAAATATATTTGTTTGGTATCACGTTACAATATGTACCTAATATAAAATTTAATTCAAGTCTCTAGCTTTATTGGTTCGTGAGATATTTGGGGTTAACCAAAATGTTCACCTTTTTTTAAATTGCTATGGTAAAAAACACCCACTCAATTTTTTTTAAAGTCCTTCCTGCATTTTTACCTGTTTAACAAAATTTATTTGAAGTCATTATCTCTACTGGTTCTTGAGCTATGGACGGCGGAAAACGTCGCGAACGTACGGACGCACGGACGTACAAACGTACGTATACGTACACACGCACGCATATATATCTCTCTAAAATTCTTTTATATCGACTCTAGGGACCTTGAAACGTCGAGAAATGTCAACATTTTCAATTCGACAAATCGGACCGATTACAATAACTTCTTATGGGAAGTTAAAAATGTGTTTGTACGAGTATTGCCCGAGAAGGGTAGAACCATTATTTTGTGTTTAAGTTTTTTTTAAGAACTAATGAACTGGTTTCAATAATTGTTTCACTGTGTAAGCTCTTATATTGTCTTAATAATATTTGATAATCAAAAACATCATTGTTTTATTTTTGGATTCTTAAAAAATATTAATTTCTTATTTTTAAAATTCGATATCTCAGAAAGAGGCTAAAATTTTTTAACGAAATTCAAATGTAAAATGTTTATTTATAAGCACTAAATAACTGCATACCAAAAATATTTTTAATACAAAATTAAAAAAATTATATATGTACATACATATACACAAGTAATTAGAAAAAAAATAATTAATGTCAGTTAATTAAATGGCATTTAAATTTAAATTTTTGAAGACTAACTTATTTTGCGGGTGCATTTTTAAATCATTAATTACGGAAATATTTTTTAAAATACTATTTGGATACATGAACAAGTTCGTGCGACCTAGTCGTGCATTTTGTTTATTATGAAAACACAACTTTTCGTAAACTTTTTAAGTAATTTTGATAACAATACTCTTCGCCCACTCACCACACCTTTTTTATACTACCATTCAAATTAAGGGTTTACTATTTTTAAAGACGTACGAGTAAATGTATCTCTCTACCAAGGTCCACCTTAACGGAATTTGCACCTAATTTATCACTACTAAATGTGTACTAGTTTCTATAAATTTTGTTCTCCTGTGTGCTGTGTTACAAATTCAATGCTTTGTAGTCTTAAACTCAAAAACTCAAACTTCAAATTCATAAAGTAACCATACGCCAATATGGTCTCTTGTCCATCATACGTGTGAAAAACAATGACCATAAAATTTGATGAATTGCACACTTGAATGGAAAAATGCATTGAACTGAAGTGTATTTGTAAGCCCTAGAAGCTATCTTAATAGCTTTAATCGTATACCTATTGCAGATGAATGGATTTTATTTATAGTATTTTAAGGGATGATGGCAAAAGATATTAACTTAATAGCTTTTGAAATAGATTTTCAGTAAATAAATTTTCCACGATAAATGGCAATGATCCGTTTTGTCTATTGCAATGGAAATTTAATCGTGGTGAAGCAATAAATTGTATTATGCTAAAAATGTTTTATATTAAAAGCTTTTTCACTATCCACTTCACAAATGTATGAAGTAGGGAAGGCATCCTTATAGAATACTCAAAATTTGTATCAAAACTTTTGGGTTTGACAATTGTTGAAATATTAGATGCTGCTTACACTGTTTTTTTTTTTGAGGAAAACCATTTTGAAATGTCATCATTTTATATGTTACACAACTTTTAACTTTTAAACAGCTTATCTAAAGAGTTCACTGTTAACATCGTCTTAGAATTTGTGAAGTTTTTATAAAATGGCGCCAAACTCTTAGAGACAAACAAAATTGATTTTTGGGGCTGGGACAAATCGCCAAATTCGAAATTCAAAAAACTTAAAACCCAGTGTACCCAACATTCAGACCCCAAAATCCGGACAAAACAAAATCGAGCCAATACAAAATCCCAATAAAATTACAAATACAACTTCTTTGTCTTGGAGAAGTGCGCTTAAAGACAAATTGTACGAGTGTACAGTTTTTTTCAATCCGATGGATGTCTTCAAAAAACACAAAAATACAAGGTTGGTCCTAGGACACTTCCTTGCCGTACACCGGCTTCTATTTTCTTTAGTTCCGAGTAAATTTTGGTTGTACCGTTCATGGAGTCGGCTCGTAACATAATGTTTTCAGAATTTCGTTGTATTATCTAGGAAGATCACTATGTAGTTTGTAATAAAATCCTAATTGTCAAACCCTTTCAAACCCTGTTATAAGAAGATAAGAAGAAGATAAGAATATATCCGGGCATACTCCTTCAAGTGTATTTCTGTTTTTCTTGAGTTCCTAACAGTTGGAGAATTTTCTTCCGTTAGCAAAAAATTGTTCAACTCCAATATTAATTTGTTCAATTGTTTGCATGGGAGATCTAAGGTTTAAAAAACTTAAAGCTTTTATTTGAATTCGTTCCATTTATGAGCTTAAGATTATGTTTTTCTTTTAGTTTCGCTTCACTCATTTGTAGTGATACAATTACTTGAGTATGTTCTGACGTTAGGCACTTTGTTTTAAGTATTGCTGATCCTACCCTATCTTATTGTATATACATACATACATAGCTTGGTAATTTATTATTAATTATTATTTATTATTTGTTTATTAGCCAGATGAGTTTCAGTTTCAGACACCAAACAAATGTTTGTATGCTCTATGTCTAAAAAGATGTTTACACACGTTGTAAAATACCATTTGCATTCTATGTTGCTTTTTTAAGAGCGACTTTTTCGCTTAGCTGTTTTATGTTTAGGTCTAGATCGTCAATCCTTTTTAAGATAAGCTCAAACATTTCTTTTATAATGTTTTCTCGTTTTTCCGCAAACAACCTAACTCACGTCAAATGCTATACATCGCAGTGAATTTTGACAACTATGCCCATAATTGATTAAATACTGTAAATATTTTCAAGTCTTTCTTTATTTTCAAAAGTGAGAATGATTTATTTATTTTTGATTTCCAATGCAATCTTTGATTATCTCAATTTTTATAAAATGACATCAAGTGCTTTGGAGCTTTTTTGTATAAGGTCTTCGACAATTTCGTTGGCAGCATGTGGAGAGTGAAGGTCTCTTGATACTACTTTATTCGACCTTGTGTTTTTACACAAGAAAAAGAAAAACTCCAAAAGAAACTTAATAATAAACAACATAGATCATGGTTTTCGGGGTTTTGGTATTTTATTTTCTGTAGGATTTTAATTTGTATGCATTTTTACTCAAAGTTGACAGTTTCAATTTTCAAACAAACCTAATCAGTGATCCCAGAAACCACCCATGTTTTCCGTACTTTAATTACGCAACTCCAATAAAAAGTGACACAAACAACACGCGTAATTCTTTTGTATGCTTTATTACTAAGACTTGAAGAACAATAAAGTGCAAATTCCATCCTGATAAAAATTATTGTAATGTCCAAACTTAGTTCCACTATAGCTACCTATGTTAAAGGGTACATTATTTTATCAAACAACCTACCTTTATGTACGAGGATTAAACTTAGCCGTACCTATTCCAGCAAAAAAGGGGAAAACAAAACTAAAATAATACGTCGGTCGCCGGAAATGCAACAGGAACAAAAGGAATGAGAAATGAACCAACAACCATCGAGGAAGTTATGGTGGTTTCTAATTACGAGTACACAAATGCAATAGCCGTCATAACGCATTATATTGTTCAAGGTCTTGCATGTTGTTGGCAAGAAAATACAGAAATGTTAAAGAGTTGAAAATAATGTCACCCAGTGGCGCATTGTCAAACGGGTAAAGTAAGGGGTATCGTATATTTGAGGATTTCATTTTCACTGGTATCAATTAATTAAGGGACCAGTTATAGCTATGGGAATGTTTATGGCATTCAGTAAAAGCCAACAGTATATCAATTTCTGCAGCAGATAATTTTCTGTTTGAAAATTCTGTTCATCATTCTGCATCAAAATCAAATTTTATTTTTGAAAGAGTTTCTGATTTTGAAAATATTGATTCAATGTATTATTCTTGTGAAGAGTCACAACTAGACAAATGTTTTGTGTAGACACTGATGTTGAGGGCTGTTGTACTGTATTTTATTCAGAGGAGCTCAAAATGGTTTTCAAACAAAACTTTGCTCAGATGTTATAGAGAAGAGTCAACATTGATATCAAACTGATGTTGCATACTTGGATTTTTCAAAAGCATTTGATCGTGACAACCATGATTAACTTTTGAAAAAACTGTAGATCTAGAGTCGTAGCTTTGTTCAAGAACACAAAATGTTACTTTTAAAACAAGACATTTCCACACTGATAACTTCCCATCTGACGATTTGTCTTGCTTAAAAGGTTTGTAGGTTTTCGTGTTTTGTTAAAAAAGTTGTCAGTTGAATTATTCTTAAAAATTTAAAAATTACCAACAATATTTTGCATATGATAAAATAGTTTGATTTGAAAATATATTTTTTTTAACGATATTTTTAGTCGTTAACTAATTTTTACCTATTTTAGTAGTATTTCTGAAAAGTTTTTATTTCTTATATAAACAAATACTAATTGGATGAATGAAATTAATTTGCGTACTATTTTTTGTAGATTTTAATTTTTAATGAAAAAACTGACTGTTGGAAATTACTGAATGTCGAAAACAATATTTTCTGTGAGATAAAAAAGTTTTAAGCCAATATTTTTATTTTTAAAAAGATATTTGAGTCGAAAATAAATGTTTACCAACTTTTATTAATTTTTTTTAAAGGTTTTTATTTTTTGTAACAAAAACTGTGAATTCAATTTTTCTTAAAATTTAACCGAATGTTTAAAACGATATCTTCACTAATATTATAAAGAAGAAAGATTTGTATTTTTGTATGTAACGAATAAACTCAAAAAGTACTGGACCGATTTTTTTTTCAATAGAAAGCTACATTATCTGTACCTATGTCTTCCTGTGCGAAGCCGGGACGGGCCGCTAGTTTCTTATAAAATAAAATTAGTTGGAGGCCATAATCTCAAATTTTTGAAAAGAAATTAAAGTCGAAATTCAATTTTTACTAACTTTGAGTAATGTTTTTTTTAGGTTTTTATTTTTATAAAAAAAAACTGTCAATTTGATTTTTCTCAAACTTTTACCAGATTTTAAACACTTTATTTTTCGTTGCACTAAATTGTTTTGGAAATAATATAATTTTTTATTCGTAAAATTTTCGAACTGACTGATTTTTTTTCAGTTTCTAATTTCTGTTGTTGACTACAAATTTCCTGATTCGAATCAAGCATTTTCTGATAAGAGTCAAGAATTTGAGGTTATAGTTGATCATTGAAATTAACACTGACAGGTGGGAATATAAATAAAATGGAACGATTTTGTTGCTAATTCTATGAAATAAGCTGCTCATTGAAAACGATTTTATCCTTGAAGCGTTAAAAATGAACTAAAAAAATAGTTTTGGATTGAATAAAATACTTTTTTTTTTGTACTCAAAACCTACAATTCATTCACTCTCTTAATTACTTTCAAATCTCGAAAACCAATGATAACTATAACTGGTACCTAAAGCCCATTCAAAATCGGTTCCAAGACAATTCCATCATTGTGCTAGAATGTGAAGAGATTTCAAGCCCTTTTTCATAATTTATGAACGCTTGATTATTTTAACAAGATAGCAAATGAAGTTGTCATATAAATTACTAGCCGACCCGTGCTCGCGTTGCTTCGCAAATTGTAACCAACACATTATTCTTGTGCTTATGGATTTTCTTCCGATGTTAGCCTTTCTTTTACCCATTTTATATTTCTATGCGATAAAAGAAAAACAAAGAATTTAAGCTTGTTATGTACTCGTATTAATTAAAAAAATCAAAAAACACTTCCTTACCGAAATTAACAGTTTAGAAAAAAAACTTAAGTAAAATATTACGTAGTAAAGGCCAAGCCGCACGTGAAAACGAACAAAACCATTTCAATTTTTTAGTTGAAAACAGAACGAAATTTTTGTCTATTTTCTTCTTTTCTTTCTTTTATTCATACCTAGAAACGTTTTTTTGCAACCGAAAAATATAGTTTGCGGTAAAAAAAAAACAAATTTGTGTTTTTAACGTTCTCATACATCTATAGGTATGCGTGTGTAAATATCCATAGACACATTTTTTTATTCATCTGCTCATGTTCAGTGCAGTGCAACTGACTTAACCTACCCACATTTGTGTGCTCTTTTTATCGACGTCATTGTAAGTACCTTCTTCGAGTTATTTGTAAAGAAAATTTTAACTTAATTTCAGTTTTATTGTTCGAAGAAGTGATACAAAATTGGTAATTCAAGCTATTATAATAGAACTTTTTTAATTTTTAAATTGAAAGAATTATAATCTATTCACTTCCTCGGACCAGAAAAATAAAAAAGATCTAATTTTTCTTTAGATAAATCGGCATTTCATGTGCACGGCACTGTAGTTAATTAAATGTCCATACTCCATACTTCCATAGTAACTTAAAAAAAAGAGAATTAGAGAAACAAAAAAATAATGTTTGTGTGTAGGTTACTTGATGAACTATACAATCAGTGATGGAAATCGACTTTTTTCGATTGTACTGAAAGCTGAAACAAAAAAGTACTGAAAAAGACCAAATACTACTGAGCTCTTTTAAATGGATAAGTATACGAACACACAAATTCAAAAACAAAATGTAGGTATTTATTCACGAGAACAAAAACAAAAACAATTCATTTGTTATTACATATTTAATATTAAATGAACATAAATAAGAAAAAAAGGAACTTCATTATTAATAGCTAGATAAATATCGGACGGATCCCCATATCACAGTTAGGAGTTTTCATTGAAACTCATCATTGAATATTTGTATTTTGTGCGTTTCAATGATTTTTATAACTGATGACTTACATTATGTAGATAATTTTGTACTCTAAAAGTTCTTCTTTTTTAAGTGGTTTGTTTGTAACATTTTTAAAAGGCATTCTGAACAATGCGATGAATATTTTCAAACATAAACATTAACTCATTTTTAAGAAGACCAATTTTTGGCCAGAACTCTGATATGGAAACATTTCTCATTTTTTTTTAAATATTCGCAGTCAGCTAGAGCTCTATATTCATTGTTTATCAGTTCAATATTCGCTTCATTAAATCCACCGAAATTTTTCACCATTTCATTTATAACAATTAATGCAGTTTTATAATTTTTATATAAAGGGGCGTTCATGAAACTTTTGTCGGAAAGTTTCCGACGTTTCATGAATACCCTTTAGCCTAGTACGCAGCTGAAGTGAAACGAATTTTTCGGCGGTCTCCAAGTGCAGGGCAAAATGAAAACGAAAACCACAGCGGAAAAATATTTGTGGAGAGTTCTGTCAGCTGTCAAAAACAATTGACAAGTTCTGACAGTCAGCTGCTGGTAAACAAAAGTGAAAAAGAATTCTATTTATTAACATTTTATTGAGCAGTTAGTATACATGGTTTTTTCATTTCTGCAGCTATATTACTCCAGAGGCTCGCAACGGCTGAATTATTTTTGTCAAGCCTATGCTCCAACTTCCAAATAGCTGCGCCGGCTTCGACCATTGAAGCCAGTTTCTTTTTTTCCTCCGAAGAGAAATCAATTTTTTTTTCTTCGGTTTATTTTTTGGAAGTTGAAGTTCACTGCTCGTCTTCATCACTTCTTGCACATCACCAATAAAATCTTCAACATCCTGAGTTTCCGATTCAGAAATGTATTGTTGGAACACATTAGACAAATCCATTTTATTTTAAATTTTAAATCAAATATAAATCAAAGTCAAAACACCGAAAGTCACGAGTAAACAATTTTTTTTTTATAAAAAATTAAACGTCAAAATTTCACAAGCAATTAATATGCCGGGCAATTAAATTGAGAACGAAAAGAGTGGAGAATTGTACTAAGAAATCTAGAACAGCTATCCACTAAAATGACAAATTTCGTAGCTATCCACTAAAATGACAAATTTCGTAGTTCAGCACAGCAAAACTTTCGTTTATGATTCGTCATGTCATTTTCGTTTCGCATCAGCAGCGTACTAGGCTTTATTGGGTAATTGTGATTTGGGTATGTTCGCATCGCACATAATTTTTGTTTAGGTGAAGTTGTGAAGATAAAAGAAAACTTAGTAAAGGAATTAATCAATTTTGTACAAACAATTCAAAATAGTACTGAAAATGGCAAAGATGTACTTACGTCCTGAGAAAATAAAATAGTACTGAATTCAGTACAATAGTAAGCCTTTTTCCAACGGTGTATACAATACAGAAAAATTGAATATGTATGTAGGTAGGTAGCTGAGAGAAAAAACGTAACTATTAAATGGAACACATATTAAGAGAGAAAGAGCATGGGAAGAAAAGAAAATTAAAAATGTTGGAATGATAATGAAATGAAACAAAGCAGCGACCTCGCGATTGTGATGGAATCTAATTTCCTGGATAAAATGAATTCAAAAAGTTTATAAATTTTATAATTTGTTTTTATTTATTTCTTAGGTTGTATGTTTTACTTAGAAGTGATTTTAGGCTTAAAATTTGCGCAACAATATTAACCTTATGAAGCAATGCTAATCTTTATCGATTATTGTATAGGTTTTAAGATATGAGTGGTTGTATAAGTCAACTAATGAAAAAAAATGGACAAAAATGTAAAATTAATAATATTTAAGTTTGACAAATAATTAATGAAACAAAATTAAAGCCATAAACACTCTCATAACAATATAGAAAATAATAAAATATATTTCAAATAAATTGGTTGACTACTTTCTGAGATCATGCGTTACAAACTTTAAAATGGTTTCGCTTTTATATAATAGTATAGATTTTTATTTTCTAACATTAATGACCTGATTGTTCATTTTATATAATTTAGTTGATGTAAATTATAATTTTATGGAGGACAAATGGAAAAATTTGTTGGTGACCCGTAGCCAAATTGACAATATTTGTCAACAAGATCCATTGGTGTACATACGTACATAGGTTTAAACTTAAAGTATACAATTCTAAAAAAATGTAGAAAGCAATTATTGTTTTTGAATGGCAACACAGATACCTTTCATTTATTTAATACACATTTTCAATGTGAGTTATTAGAAAATGTCTATGATAAGTCGGCATATTGGTGAAAATCATTCAATCTCCCATATATGAATCCTTCGCTACGCCTCTGGAAGTCACCCAAACAATTCCACCGAGCCAACTATGGCCCATAAAACTCATTTCCATGGGTAGTAATGAAGTCTGAAAGATGTTTTTGCGGTTAAAGTTCTGAATTATATTTTATATACTTCGTGCACAGGCAACACAAGCACTGGCCACACCTCCAGTTTTTCATTTCTGATGATGAACTTAAAGGTTTAAAATAAAAGCTACCCGCAATATAAGTATGCAAAGCAGCATAGTGCGTGTTGCAGTTATGAATTTACATTTAAAATTTAATATTTTTGCTGTAGCAAAAAATAAAAACAGAAAATTATTATGTACATATGCGATGAAAAAGTTGCTCTTATAAATAGAAAGATGTGCGTTTTCGTTCAGGCGTTTATGGGTATCAGGTGCGGATCAAAGTGTTTATTTTACCAAACCATAAATATACATAACTTGTTGACCCAAGCGAATGAATCTAAAATTCTACACAATTTACAGCGGCTCCGTTAGCGGTTACGTGTCGTCGTATGAATAATATCGACTTTTGACGCAGATTGCGGGTGCAGTTACATTTTCACATCCAGCCAACGCAGAAGCTGTTAAAATGTCAAATGTATACTAATTATTACCACTGCACTGTAGCGAACACAAGACAACAAAAACAACGAGCGATGTGGCAGGAAATGGAGCCCCTCCACTTTTGCGTTGGGAGTTTTTGAAATTTCAATCGTATTTCAAAATTCCAATATAAGCTTTTCAAGCATTTTTCAAATTTAATACATGGTGACCAGATATCAATAATATGAGAGAAGAAATTTTAATAAAACAGCAAAGGTGTAAATTGGTTCTGACTTCATCTGAAATGTTCACATGTTTGATTTTTGCTAACTTAACCCTTATGGCTCCGTGTAATAACTCCCCAAGAAATAACCAAAATACAAATTAAATTATTATTGATATTTTTATTGTACTATGTATTCGTACTAGAATGTCAGCTTGTTAAACTTGACCATTCCTTATTCCGTCAATTTCATTGAATGTTTGAACAACAACAACAACTTAAATGTGCTACCACTCATTGTTTTTGGCTGAAGATATAGCTATTTCGTGCTTTGCCACTTTTGCACTCATCAGTCTCCTTTTTTGTGGTGCTGAGCTTTAAACCAATTTTATTTGAAAAACTTTTTATGCACACCATAGGTTTCGAACCCACGCATATCAGATTTGCTCAGTCTTAGAAGTCGTGTGCACTACGCACTCCACCACTTTAGACCACTGACTACAAATTAAATAGTTACAAAAATTGGGACTTTATTGCACTATGAAATCCTTAAAATCCCTAAATTCGAAAAT
Organism: Eupeodes luniger; assembly: GCA_951509635.1. Lineage (NCBI taxonomy): Eukaryota > Metazoa > Arthropoda > Insecta > Diptera > Syrphidae > Eupeodes > Eupeodes luniger. The sequence continues at coordinate 91,578,143 of OX608074.1, forward strand.
AAAATAAATTTCCAAAAAGGCATGAAAAAAGGCGATAAGAAATGAAACCTTAACTTTAAGAATTGTTTTACTATTTCTTTACAAAGTGAAATAAGGCCAAATTTTTTTAAGAAATGGGAGCAACTCATTTTATCATGAAATAATTCCCAAAATTAAAAATGAAGTTAGTCTTCAAAAAAGCATGAGTTATATCGGGGTTTTCAATAAGAGCGCCACAAAAGGTTTTTTAAATAAAACAAAAACGGTTTTAGATATCAATGAAATTCTTTATTCCTGTGAAAGTACGTTCGATGCCATTATGTATGGAACTCGATTTCTTTTGCATGGCCACCTCGGTCATGCTTGCAGAAGTCCAGACGCTGAACCCAATTTTCGACAGTTTTCAAGCTTTAATCGGCCGATACTGCTGCAATTTCACGTTCCATATTTCTACGAATTTCATCAATCACCGCTGGCTTGTTGGCATAGACCATAGACTTGACGTAGCCCCACAGGAAATAATCTAACGGCGTCAAATCGCACGACCGAGGCGGCCAAGCGACTGGATTATTTCGTGAGATAACACGTTCTCCAAACTTGGTTTCCAATAAATTGATTGGACATTCGCTGTGTGGCTTGTGGCGCCGCGGCCGTCTTGTTAAAACCACATGTCTTCAAAGTCCATATCATCCAATTGGGGCCAAAAATATTCGGTTTTCATTGAACAGTAGCGATCGCCGTTCACAGTAACGTGCCGGTCTTGATCATTACGGAAGAATTACCATTGGGCGGTACTTCTTCCGTGATGATCAAGACGCGCCGCCGCCGCCGGCCGATAAACCACACCAAACCGTAGTTTTTTCGAGATGCAATGAAGTACGTGTGGATTGCTGCCTAACCAATATCGCATATTTTGTTTATTGACGAAGCCATTCAGCCAGAAATGAGCCTCATCGCTGAAAATGATATTTCGATGAAAATCCGAATCATTTTTAAGTTGTTGCTCAGCCCAATTCACGAATATACGACGCTTTCGGTGGTCAAGCGGCTTCAGTTCTTGCGTCAATTTAATGTTGTAAGGATGTAGGCCAAGATCTTTTCGCAAAATTCGCCACAACGACGTCACAGAGATGCTTAACGCTTGAGAACGACGTGTGAGAGATACATTTGGGCTTTCTGCAACTGAAGCTTCAGCGGCAGCAATATTCTCGACACTACGGGCACTTCTTTGTCTCACTGGCATAGAAACATTTTGTAATGTGCCTGTGGATTCAAATTTTCCATTAGATGCTCAATTGTTGATCTGCTAGGAGGTATATGACGACCACCATAAAATGGACGTAGCGCTCTTAACGTTGAGGCCACTGACTCCGAATTTCGGTAGTAAATTTAAATAATATCGACTCGTTGTTGGCTCTTATATCTTTCCATCATGAAATGGCAAACCTTAAGAAATGTCAAAAGAGCAGCAAGAAATATGGCGTCGTTTTCTGTCCCTGTCGCTCTACTTTTGTAGCTTCCCTGTTAAAAAACAAAACACTGTTCAAAGATCTTAAGACCCAGAAGCTGTTTTGGTTTTTCTGAGGACTGAGGCGATGCAAGAAGTTTTCCTCACCCTTCGATTTGGCTTAAAACTCATGAATGTCAAAAGTTTGAATATATCTCCCATCTCGGGGATGTTGGTCTCTAAAACAGTATTCAAAGAAGACCGTTCAAAATAATTGGTGACAAGAACGCGGTGTTGATTCTTTTCGCCGTTTAAACACAGTCGCGTAGTAATGGCTCTTATCTCGCACCCTCTCTTAGCTTTATTGTAATGGATTATGATCTAGCAAATAGCCAGTTGTAATCCTTCTCGCCTTAAGCAATTCAACCGTAAAACTCGTACTCCCAGGATAGCTTGTCAGGCCAACTTTAGTCGTTTGTTCAGAACGGAGACTCGTTCTTTTGACGTACTACGCGAATGTAGAATGCTTAACCATACTCAGTCTGTTCTTGTCAAAAATTATGTCTTTGATATAAAAAGGGTGCTTAAAACCCCTTATTATATTAAAACCCTTCATTATTAAATACAGGAAAACCTTTTATTGTTGTAAGCCCAAATCTTGTGTCTCGTCTTATGTTTTCTTCATTTCGTATTTAGGTAGTGGTTCAAGATTTCAAAGGTTGTCCTTACGGTCGTGGTATAACATTTCTATGGTGCGACAAATATACGTATTGAAAGTTGACGATTTCACAATTTGTACTTTTACTAAACGTTGCGTCAAATATATTATGTCATTCTTGGATTTTTTTTTAAAGTTTGACGCCCTTTACAATTGTAACTGTTTTTGTCGTCTTAACTGTAAATGCGCTATTGGTCGATGGCTGTGGTCATGAGTATTTTAGTCAGGTTTTGTAAGGAGGACCCACTGCCATTTACAGTAATTATCCAGCCAGAATTAATTGTGAACGCGATGAGAAATTACACTCTCGAGCGTGTGAGGTCATAACTGCATTTAAAAAACAAACGAACGACGCACGACGACAATGGCTATGGCGATGGCGATGGCGACGGCGAATTGTAAATGACTATTCACGGCAGGCGGCTGGCGGTGGTAGTGGGGGTGTCAGCGAGGACGACTACAACGACGACGACGACAACGAAGAGCAACGGTCGTAGTCCTTGAAATCAGTATTATGGCAAGGGCAGGATATGGATAATAATTGGATATGCATATGAGATGGGCGTGTTGAGCACAAGAAATATTATTTTCGAATCCAGATCTTTAATAAGTGCCTCGGGATGAATTTATAACGTTCGTGCAACTTATCTTGTGCGTATTGTGTGCTGTATGCAATATGGTATTGGTATGGTACATGATAGAATTTTGTATGCGGGTAGCGAGTTTGTACTATGCATCTACATCCAGTGGTCATGAAAAATGTTTGGTTTTAATTTGAAGGACATAGGTAGGTGGCTTACAAAAAGTGTGAGAACAATTGCTTTTGAAATAATTTATGTGAAATTTGATTACATTTGCCATAATTGCACCTTTGTAGGTAATTTTAAAATATTATAGATAAAAGTTACTGATTATACGAGAAAAATTTACATTTTAACTGATTTCCATATTATATTTTTTATTTTGCTGTTGAAAACAACATTGTAATATGTTGTATTATGTGTAATATTATGTAAACCTGGATTTATTATTAAATAAAAGAATACATTACAATATTCATTTTTAGAAGCCTAAGGCAGCACATGTTTTCAGGTTCAGTAGTTTACCTATTTAGTTTAAATTATTCACTGCATATATTAGTAAAACATCACTGAATCCTCCAAATAACTAATTCCTGAAATTATAATTTGTATTATTGGCACACAATTTCACCCTCTTCTCTTGTACAATACAGTGTGGTTCATTTAGTGCTTTTTTACGAAATCACAATCATGTTATTTTCGATACTGACAGCTGTTTTCCACTTAACATAAAAGGTCTGTTTGGTTACTTTTGTAGCACGAAGTGTAAAACTTGTTAAATTTTTGAAAGGAGTTGAAAATTCTCTAAAAGAGAGTACAACTTGAAACAAAGTAAACCAACACTTTTGCTTCACTTTGTGAATGAACGTCAGTGTGACAGGATCTTTTTTGTTTTTAATTTTAATTTATTTATAAAACCGACATCCCGCCAATCAGAAAATGATTGAGCAATTGGACTTATTTGTAACAGGCGAGGCAGCTCAAGGAAGACATATCTCGATAAAGTTGTGTCTAACTTTTTGAAATGTTCTGTTAAAATATTTAAAATTAAATACTTTTTCCATTTTTAATTTTTTAACTAGCAAATATCAACAAAACAAACACTCAAATGACAGTGATAACAAAAGAAATGACAGTTACTGATTTTGACAGTTGTTAAACTGGAGACATTTTTTATTCTCTTGTTGCAACATCATTCTTGAGGTTATCAAACAGGAATTTGTGAAACGTTGTGCGACGTTGTACGAAGTTTGAGTCATCAAACAGACCTAAAGTCAGCGTCATGCCTCCGCAAAACTAAATGATTCGTTGTACGCAGGCCCGTAGCCAGGATTTCGGTGGGGGGGGGGGGGCTTGTTGAATTTAGAAGAAGTAATTCTATATACAAAAATTTAAAAAAAAGTACATAATGTAAATGTTTTATTTTTGTTTGTATTTTTTTTTATTTAATTAAATAAATAGTTCGGATTTTTACAGCAATAAACGCCTTGTCTTTTTTTTAGACATAATGTCGATCACTTCATCTGGATCCACATCAATACCTGAGTGAACGACAGCATTGCAAGTGCGCTTAGTCTTGGATGGCCCATAACGCTTCGGGATACTGTTTTGATCCTTTTCATCGTTGAAAAGGTTCTTTCAACGCTAGCTGTTGTAACTGGTAGTGTGGCCAAAATTGTAAGCAAGTAGCTTATGCTCCTGAAGTAGGTCTTGTCACATATATCTAGCAGTTTCAGAACATCGGAAGAGGGATCCATCGATGAAATTTTTTCGCACCAGAGTATGTACTCCGCTTTAACAGCTGACAAGGATATTGCGTTATCGAAGTAGAGTGTTAGATTTTCCATTTCATTTACTCGATTGGCGGCAGCAAAACCTGGAAGCAGAGCTTAAAACGATAGTAAAACATCCTCGTTGACCATAAATCTGTCAGTAAGATTTTGTATAAGAGAATCTAGACAGGGAATAAGTATAGAAACTCTAAAATAGTCTTCTGGACATGATGTTTCTGGATTAGAGCGCGTTGTTTGTTTCAAAGAAAGCATTGGAATTGTTATGCTGACTTCAAATAAATCACTGGCAAGTTGTGATGCGGATTTAAAAGCGTCTCTGAAAAAGTCTCTGGCAGTTTCTCTTATGTTTTTAAGAGAACTTAAGACTTGTTTCGTGTGATTTATTGCAGACACGAAATTTAAAGATTCATTTTGAAGGAAAATTGATAAGGGTAGCGTTAAACTAAAAAGTTTTTCGCATACCATGAGGCTTACCAGAAAATCACTTCTTTGAATTTCTGCTAACAGAGTTGATGCTTTTGAAGACATTGCCCACGTCTTGTCGGATATTTCTTCAAGACTAATAGCAATACATTTGAAGAGCTCTACAAATGAAAGAATGCTGTCATGCCTTTCAATAAACCTTGTTTCACAAAGGCGCAAAATTCGTTTTTTTCTGCTTTCTGGTGCGTATTTTTGGATGGCGATTTGGAAAGTCTTATTTGCATTTGAATGGTTTCGGAAGAAATTAGCTATTTCGCTTACTACACCAAGACAATTGCGAATCGAGGGTGTTGACATGGCATTAGACAACATGATTTCCGAACAATATACATAAGTAGTGAGGAACTAATAAGAGAATATACAAACTTTTGTTCAAATATTTTTTTAAAAATCATTTGGGGGGGGTCTTTAGCCCCTCTAGCCCCCCCCCCCCCCCCCCGTGGCTACGTGCCTGGTTGTACGCTACAAAATCTAAGATTTCTGAGAACTTTCTCAGACAGATTGACAGAGCAGGAGAATTAATGAGAGAATTCTTGAGAAAGTAAATCATAAGATATGTATGTATCTGCTCCAGGATTTATAACAGCAAAAGTGAAAAATTCGAAATAAAAACTGGCCAAAAACCTTTTTTTTTTATCATATCTGGTGTAAGCGAGTTTGTGCAAAAAGTCGTGAGACTGGCATGGTGTGTGGACAATACTATTGGTTTTTTTGGTTTTACGGTGTGCATAGACGGGAATGTAGCTGATACAGCGAAGAGTGTAAGACTCATTTCACCAACAATAAGTCTTCACCCATTCTAAAATTTCAACATTTTATCATGTAGCTTGAGGAGAATTCTAATTATTTGCATACAAGATCCAATTGACCTAGCAATTGAAAGCGCCTGACCAACAACGTCTTTATCGCTTTTCCGTTTGGGGCTTAGAGCGGCTTGAATAGGACAATGGTTTTGGGCGAAACTAGAGTTGATTTTCATTTCGCCGCACGTTTTGAAATGTTTGTATAAACAGAGGTTCCGGAAACAATTTATGTTAGCTACAGCTCGAAATCATCAATGGTATCGGAAAACTGGAATGCGAATCAAACAATCAGGTGACCGCCTCACTTTGTCTAAAAAAATAAGGTCCAATTACCACACTCACTGAAATGACACCCCAAACTGTCTTTATCAATATGGAAATTTACTTCGGGACTAAATTAAATTTTTCCAAGCGTAATTGCTGTCCGAAACGTTCCAGCATTGTTCTTGCGAAGGATTTTCGCTGAAATACTGAAAAATTTACATTGTTGATTTGCACTGTTTATTTTTACTTGCGACATATAGAAACTAAATGGCAAGTTTTGCATTCGTAAAAAATTTCTAACTCAATATTTTAATCAAACATGACAATACATTGGGATAGAAGTCGAAGAGGTGAGTCCCCCGATTCCGTCCTACGTCTGTCTGTCCTGGCCCCTACAGCCCAAAGCATTGGGTTGATTGATTTAAAATTTGGAAATGAAGGATTTGAGCCGATTCGCGTCAGGCGTTTTTTTTCATTTTTTTAATTAAATTAAAAATAAGAGTAGTATCCATACAAATTTATAGGTCAAAAATCGAAAAATCGAATTTTCTCAAAAACAAACCAAATTTTCGCTAAAAATTTGTCTCTTAATTTGGCTTCTTTCAATATACAAAATTTTTTCCAAATTCGATATCTTAAAAATAGGTTTTAGGAAAATCGAATATAAAACGTATTTTAATAAGCTCTAAAAATTTTCAAATAAAAATTTTGAAAAAATAAGTTTTTTTTTTGAGAAATCAAATATTGTTTAAATTTTTGGAACCAAACTTATTTTGCGGGTAAATTTTTAAATCTAAAAATATTTTTTAATCAGACTCTTTGGCTACATGAGCAAGTTCGTATGACCCAGTCGTGCATTTTATTTTATTTCTTTGGAGACCGCATTTTGAATAATTTCACTTCGAACTTGAGACACATGTTGTGGCGTTGTTGCTGACTTTGATGTTTGATGGTCCAGTAATAGGTCTATTAACCTTCTTGCTTGAATCTTTGTACCCTTGAACAGATAATATTAAAATGAGTACAATAAGAGCGTAGTGCCCGTAGGGTGATGGTTAAACTGTTAGGCTAGAGGTCTTTTGTTCAATCCCTGCCTAATATGGCACCTAAAGTTTTTTTTTTTGACGGGTAATGCAATGCATCTTGCGAGGAATTGACAAATTCTCCAAGAGAAGGTCTTGTTATGAAAAGTGCTTTCTCAAATTAGCCGTTCGGATTCGGCTTAAAACTGTAGGTCCCCTCCATCCCTGAATAGTTGAGAGTTGTAAGTTACTAATTTTTGTATTTTACAATAAGATTGACGCTTACGCTGCAAATGATTCACCGCACTTCAAACATTAATCCACTGCAAACGGGCGTTGGGCTTAACGACGAGTGACTCATGGCGACTATCGAATATCGATTGCCCAAATCACTCCTGCTAACCCGCTAGTATTTCGATAATACAAATTTGAAGTTGAAAAATCTCCTTTTTGTCAAATATCATTTTTGATTTGAGAAGGCTGTAACTTGACAGCAATTTTCACTCACCATACTAAAATAGCCAAATGACATTACCATCACAAGATTTTTTCAAATGATCAAAAATACCTGTGTTTTGTTGGCAAATCTATCCATAGTAAAGTAGGATTTTACACGAATAACAAAAACAATATCCATAGTATGAATAACACCGATAAAAGTTAGAGTAGAAACTCACTATGGATAGGTTTTTGGCATTTATACGAGTCTCGAATGGATCTTATGTGATTTTGTTCTCAAATGTTGGTACGATTGATATTACATTTGTATCTCGATGGCTGTGTTCGTTGAGTAGTTGTGCATTTGGAATCATGTGTGTTTTCCATTGGGGAAAAAATCAATCTATTACTGTTGATATTATTTAGTTTTGTTAGTGAAAATGGACTAACTGGGCTTATTTTGCAAGAGAAAACAATAGAAAAGATATTTATGTTTTGCTATGTTTTCACTAAAGGTTTATCTCAGTTTGTAACGAACCAAATTCTATTTTCATTTTTAATTAAAATCACTATCAATACTTTTGAATTATTTAGTTGCATTATCAATTATATACTAAAATTATTAAATTAAAATTAATTAAATTATTAATATTAAAAAGATTTGTGTTACATTGTATAAATAATTCATTGACTCATTGTGACTTAACGAAAATTAACTACAAGAAAATAATTATAACATTTTTTAAATTTGCATTATATAACTTATTACAATGATTGCTCTCTCTCTGAATAACAGTAAAACATATGTAAAATAATGTAAACCAGAAGTTAAATGAACAATAGAATGCATTTCTAATTTCATTCCAATTCGAACCATCAAAGAATAAAGATCATCCAATTCTAGTTTTTTTCCTTTTATTTAAAATCGACCAACAGAAAAAACCATCGTAAAGACAATTGAAGACCTTAGGGGCTCTTTTGGCTTGCGATAGGAATTGTGTCAGTTAAGACGTATCGTACGAGGACATTTGTAGACGCGAATGCTGTCTCTTATGGACCGTCACAGAAAACAAAACAAAAATAAAAAATAATTAAATATACCCAAAAAATAAACAAAATACATCAAAACCTGAGTGGAGAAGTTTCTCCACTACAAGTTTAGATTAGATAAATCTTTTTGGTGTTTCCACCGCACAAGAAGATTTAAAAATGATTAAGTTTGACAGCACTTTCTATAATGCAAATGGTGTTTCGATGTTTCTTATGAAGTGCAAGTGAGATAGTTTGATTCGTGTTAAACAATGAAAAGTTCAGCACCATATATGTAGGAATATGCTACCTACTCCATGTGCAATTTTTTTTTTTAATTTGATTAAAACAAAACTATATTTTTTGTACACAAACATGCAAATAAACAGACCATAACGCATTATCTGTAAAACCAACTCCTCCACACAAGTTTTTCTTCACAAATTTCCGATCCCCGACCGGAATCGAGCAAATCAAGCTCATTTCAACTCGATTCAGGTATATAAAGAATTTAGGCGAGCTTCAAGCTCGCTTCAACACCACATGTTAATGTAGTAGTCTACGAACACACCCCTTTCTTGAAGTTTTTATTTTATGTCAAATTGTTTGGTTAAAACTTTTAAATCAACTTTCACATTACACATACGTATGTTTTTCCATGATTTTGATAGTCAACTATCAAAAATCAGATTTCACCCCTTGTCTGAATTTCGCTATTTTTTTTTTGAATTTTTTGATAAATCATTCAGACTACTGCGGATCGTTTTGTTGGCAATTTCTCACTTTACTATATATGGAATGCAAAAAAAACGCACGTAATGCCATTATTTCACCAAAAATTGTTTTTAAAAGCACTTAGATTCGAAATTTTATCCCTATTGAAAATATTTTACTATACTATCATTTTCAGAAAGTTTAAATTTACATCAAATTTAAATCTTATCTATTAAGTTGGTGTAGTGTCTCAAAGTTACAAGTTCTATTCCAATCTTTTCAACTCGATTATTAAAAGTTTTGCCACTCGTTATAAAGGCATCCATGATCCAAGAGATGAAGTGTAAATACAATCCCTTTTCCTATTTTATACTTAACAAGACTTGAATATGACGATATTTTTGCAATATTATCTTCAGTGAGTGCATTTCAAAAAAAAAAAAAAAAAACGATACGAACATAATTGCATCAATCCGAGCAGCATTATATGCTTTGAACGTATATCTATATGTAAATATACATAGGTTCCGGACTTCAGGTTGCTGTTTTGGAATGGTTATACATAATATAAACTATGGTAATATTCAGGAAAGAAAAACAACAATATACGAGTAACAAAAGCAAAAATAACAATCGACTTTTATGAAATTGAAAAACTTTTCCCCATCTCAGCTGATGGTTTATAAGCATCAGCATTTATGGTTTTACCTATATACTTTTTATCCTTATCCTAGATATTTGTTTGCTCCAACAAAAATAATATGTAGTATTCGAAGACATTTATTTTGTTGTTTTGAAAGTTTGTAAACATTTTCTGCAATAGTAATTAGGTAACCAGCAATAGTACGGTGTCAATGATATGAAGCCTTATTAGTTGATGATAGAACTTCATCAATCAGAAATGCGAGAGCTAATAACATTGTTTCCTCATGACTCTTTTTGATATTTAGTCAAAAGGTGGACCGAATAAAAGTATAGTTATAAAAATGTAATACATTAAATTTAGAAAATAATACATTTTGGAAAGTAACGTTGTTTAAATAGAACAAATCACTGTTAGAATTTGGTGCGCAAAAGTTCGACTGTGTGCCTCCATAATCCAGAGATCGTCCAGATCTATAAACAAAAATCAATAAACATTCCTCTTAACTCTTATCGGAAATGCGTGCTTTCGGTTTTCACGCATCCCTCCTTTATTGGATTAGTAATTACCTTTCGAATCGTTCAATACAAGTAGTATTGGATAGGTTCAAGTCTGAAAACCACAAAATAAATGCTGGTATGCCCCAGGGCTCTGTTCTATCTCCAATACTCTTTCCCATTTTTATTATTGATCTCTTGTCTGCAACTTCTAATCCAATACATTGTTTCGCTAACGATAGTAGATACTCTTAGCTTTTCATAATCGTTTTCAGAATCACATTCCTCTTCTTTGGATGTGAAACTGCAACGAAAATATATATGATAAGTTCATTAAATTCCGACCTAAACAGCATTGTACAATGGGGATTAAAAAACCGCATGGAATTTAATGCTTCGAAAACCCAATGCTGTCTTGTATTGTTAAACCGAGATATATCCCCCTTGCTATTATCCTTGGATGGCAATTGGCATCGAGGAGATTGAACATCTCGATATTCTCGGTATGTGTATCACCAACGATCACATACGCGATGTCGCCAAAAATGCCGCAAGATGTTTGGGTTTTCTAAGGCGATGCGAGAAGTTTTTCTCCCCCTCTGATCTGGCTGCTATCTACAAAACTTGTATACGTCCAAAGCTTGAGTATAACTCTCATATCTGGACTGGTGATCCTGCAACTTACTTAAGCCTCTTGGATAGTATTGAACGTAGAGCATTTAAATTAATTGGTGATAATACCGTCATAGGATCAATTACGTCGCTTGAACATCGTCGTAAAGTTTCTTGTCTCGTTAAAAAAAATATTTCAAGCAAATTGAAATACTCAGTCTATAAATTAGTCTTAAACCTATACTCAATACAGTAGACATGGACTCACTAAATAGCTGTTCACTGAATAAAATAAGATTTGGATTCACTTCAGAACAACTGAAACGAACCCTTTTGAGTATATATTTTCTTCGCAATATTTCATTTTCAATGCAAAAGCCTTGAAAGCAAAAAAAATCAGTTTAACGCTCAAAACTATGAGCTGAGTCTATAATTTATTTAATTTTATTGAAACTGTGCTGAAATTTCGAGTTCACTGCTGTGCGACGAGTTCAAGCCACGTGTATTGAGTAAAAATGAAAAATGAAAGTTATGGAATGATTTATTTAAATATTTATGTAATGAGTACAAAAGGTATGTATTGAGAATATGATTTATTTATTGAATACATATTTTATGTAATGACTAAATACATGTTTCCAAAATGCACATACAAATTTTACACAATACTTTGTTCTGTACTTATTGTGCATAAGTTATGATAAATTTATGTTATATGTATACAAAATATTCAAACATCTATATCTATATCGTACTATTATATAAAAGGGAAACCATTTTAAAGTTTGTTACGCACGATCTCGGAAAGTAGTCAAGCGATTTATTTGAAATATATTTTATTATTTTCTATATTGTTATGAGAGTGTTTATGGCTTTAATTTGTATTTATTAATTATTTGTCAAACTTAAATATTATTAATTTTACATTTTTTTTTCCATTTTTTTTTCATTAGTTGACTTATACAACCACTCATATCTTAAAACCTATACAATAATCAGTTGATCTTTAACTGTGGAAGTGAGTGGTAGTTATTGTCGGCTTTCGCAGTGTATTCAAATTTCCAAATAAATAAGAGTGTTCTATAAGCAACTAGTTTGCTCAACTATTTTCAACATAGCTGATAGCTCAGTGGAAGAGGTGGCAGACCGTCAAGGCAAGGTGTGGGAGTTCGAATCCCAGCCGGGCATAAAACATTTGGCTGCTTTTTTTCACAATCGTGAAGTGGAAGACTTCATTGATTGGGAAAACAAGCGGATGAGTGAGAGTAAGGAGGCGGGGACATCGAAAGGTGTCCCAACAACAACAAAGCCTACAAAGGCTATATTCACGAAGCCAGCAGCAGAGGCAATTGTTACCAAGCCAGCAGCAACGGCAAAATCTATGAAGCCAGCAACGGCAACAACAGCAAAATCATCCGATGTGGTACAGGTTGTGCCACCGGTCGAAGACATCGTACCATCTGGTGTAGTTCTGGAGGTACAGCAAAAAAGAAGGCGGTCCATAAAAGCGATACCAAACATGGTAAAGAGGAGAGCGACGGGTACCTCAGCTAAGCTGCCGGCTGGGGGAAGCGAGTTGCGGTCAGCTAAGACCACGGCAGCAAAAAAAATTGCTCAGCAATTAATTTCCTCACCATCCGATGACGACATCGAATATATGTCAGAAGATGGTGAGGTACGATACAGGTCCGGGGACAGCAATGGGATTGCTGGACTGTCGACAGAGTCGTCCTCGGACGAAGAAGAAGAGGGCGAGGTAGAAAAGGCCCAGTCAATAGTGAACGATCTATATGACGAGATCGAGAACATTAAGAAGAAGATGGAGCCTTAAAAAGCAGCTATACAAAAGCAGTCGGCAGCACCCAAACCACAAAGGGTGCCACAACAAAAACAAAAACAGCAGCCCAAAAAAAACTCAGGTGCGGCACAATCAGGCCCCAGTACATCGGGGGCCCCAAAATCGGCAGCGGCCGCTGTTCCAAAGCGCTCCGCAGTTCCAATTCCGGCTGCAGTATTAGCTGCAGTACCTGCTGCTCCTGTAGCAGCACCAGAAGCAGTACAAGCAGCAGCATCAACATCAGCAGCACCAGCACCATCAGCAGCACCTGCAGCAGCACCATCAGCAGCAACAACATCAGCAGCAGCGAGACAGCAACACCAGCAGCAACCACGGACAAAGTCCGAGAAAGTGCCACCAATTCGGACCTATAAGGTCGACCTTGCAGACATAAAACAGGTATGTAAGTCGGCCACTAATAACAATTTTTCTATTAAAATTATTAACGAAAAACAAATGAGGTATTCGGTTCAATGCTTCACATTGGCCGAATACAAATTAGTTAAAGATTGCCTTAGAGAAGCCACTGCTGAATTCTTCAGCTTCACTCCTAAGAGTGAAAAAGCGAAAACGGTCCTGTTAAAGGGAATCAGTTCCTACACGGAACCCGAAGAGCTCCTAGCTGAGCTCCGTCAGAAGGCCAGCGATGATCTCGAATTCGTCGGGGTCAAGCCATTTTCCACGGTCAAGTCCAGACGGGAGGGGCATAAACTGCCAATCTTCTTAGTTTCACTGTCGCCCCAAAGTAGACTGGAGAGTCTGAGGAATATTACTGTCCTAGACTACCAGGTCATACACTGGGAAAAATTAAAGAGGCATGACGACATGCTGCAGTGCATGCGCTGCCAAAGGTTCGGTCACGCTGCAGCCAACTGCGAAATGCAGTTGCGCTGTGTGAAATGCGCCGAAACCCACAATAGGGGTGAATGCAGGTTAGGGACTGAGCGGGTCGAAGACATGGCCCAGCTCAAGTGTGTCATCTGCGGGAACGAGGGGCACCCTGCTAATTATCGGGGTTGTCCTAAGGTCCAAGCGATACGGGAAAAACAGGCCAGACAAAAAGCTGAAAGTCAACCCGTAAGACAAGCTCCAACAACAAAATCTTCTATCGTTAATCCCCAAGTTTCTTACGCCAACTATGCGAAAGGAAGGGTAAACACGAGACAGGTTCCACCACCGGTCGCCCCACAGGCCCAAGTGCCTCAGGTGTCGGCGGGGCAGCCAGACATTGTATCCTTGTTGCTGAGCATTCAAGGCCAGTTGACAGGACTGCAAAGTCAGATCAAGGAGCAAGGCGAAAGAGTAGATTACCTCTACTCTTTGTTGCCTGGCCGAGCGCAAATTCATGGTTAAGGGCGCGCTGCCGAAGTCGCGCCTTAGGATCCTAGGTTTGAATGTAAATTCATTGATTAGGATCGAACGTAGAGCCAATTTGTTCCAGTTGTTGAAAGACCACAGTCCTGATGTGTTTATGGCTAGCGAAACTAAGCTAAACCAGAAACACAAATTGACTCACAATAATTACAATATCGTAAGAAGAGATCGACCCGGTTCTAATCAAGGAGGCGGTGTTGCAATCTTCATACGTAAAGGCATTAATCATAAAGTTATATACAATAATGATTTGCGAAAGCTTCAGACGTTAGAAGTTTGCGTCGTACGTGTGTCCCTCACTAGAGGTAAGCACTTATATTTGATTGCGGCTTACGCGGCTGATGCTCCGCAGCCAACTAACTTCATCACAGAGCTCGAGATTCTTTTTAGAGTACTCCGACTGGGCTTGGAAGAGAACTTTTTTATATTGGCCGGAGATTTGAACGCCAAACACGGAGATTGGGGAAATAAAATAAGTAACCCAAGAGGTAATCATCTCTTTAATTTGATGAATCTTTGCAGTGTTGAGTTCGGTGTCGACCTGCTGGCCACTGAAAGGCCATCATTTCCAAGGAGCGGCTCCTTTCTGGACCTTTTGCTGTACGATACAAGACTGACAGTAACTGACAAAGTGGGTAACCACCCGCGAAATTGTCTACAGACAATTGAGTACGACAGTGACCATTGCGGCTTGGCTGCCTTAATAGAAATCCCGAACGAGCTTGTGGAGCTGGATGAATTCGTCCCAACGCATTCTTACAATTATAGTAAGATGCGCTGGCCACGTTTCACCCAAGCTCTATCAAGAGAACTCCATTCGGGGGTCATATCCCCACCAAACAACAGAAATTTGACAAACACAGAAATCGACAAACACCTTGAACAGATGGACGATGTAATAAAACGAACAATGGAACGGACAATACCGAAGTACAAAGAACGCGACCAAACTAACGTCTACAGTAACGCGACTATAGACGCACTTCACAGACAAAAAAGCGGACTACTGACAAGACTTAAAAACTTATACAGACGATTTACAGACCCCCACGACCCGGAGATTAGGACACTGAAGTCGTCAATTAAAAATGTAAACACTTTGATTAAAGAAAATTACAGATTGTCTGTTAATTTGTACTGGGACAAGAAAATTCGGGCCGTTAACTCTAGCGACCCGAGTATGTTCCCGCAAATTAATAAGATTTTCCGGAAAAATAATCAAAACGACCTTCCGTGTCTTAAGCTCCAGAGAACGACAGAGAACAGAGACGTACTTCTGACAGCGCAAATTAATCCAGAGGAAGCCGTCTTGGACGATGACTTCTTTGTGATTGAGGATCCGCAGGAGAAAGTGGAGACAATTGGTGCTGCTTTCCAGCAAGTGTATAAGGTGAATGCTTGCACTCGCCCGAACCACGACCTGGAGAACAGAGCCTTACTTCACCATTTATACCTAAGGAATGATATTTCTCATTGGCGATCCGAGAACTGTGGTTTCACCCGGTTTGATGACGATTTCTTAGCAAACGCTATAATCGCCGAAAGAACGGGTTCAAGTCCCTTGCTCATCACGAAGGTAGAGCTCCAGCTCATCCTCGATTCAATAAAGAACAAAAAGTCAGCAGGTGTCGATGGTATACCCAACATTGTTCTAAGACATTTACCGATTGAAGCTATAGACATTTATGCTACACTGTTCAACAACGCGCTGAATAATGCATATTATCCAGTGCGTTGGAAGACAGCTGTGGTGCATCCTCTCCCGAAAAAGGGAAAGGACAACTCCAATCCTTCAAATCTGCGTTCAATAAGTCTTCTTCCAAGCATCAGCAAGGTATTCGAGAAGGTAATCAATAGGGCTCTGGCTAAGTGGGCTGCGGATAACACAATAATTCCGGATAATCAGTTCGGGTTCAAGGCAGGACATGACTGTATTCATGCCGCGTCTAATCTCGTTTCTGATATCCAATGGAACAAGTCAAAAAAACAAAGCACGGGTGCTGTTCTGGTTGACTTAGAGAAGGCCTTCGACACCGTATGGTTAGAAGGTTTGTACCTAAAACTCACCAGACTAGGCATCAGTAAACCATTATTGTATATGCTTTATGATATGCTCAATGGTAGAAAGTTTGTTGTCAAAAGTGGCAATGTAACCTCTACCAGCATCTTCGAAATTAAAAACGGTCTTCAACAGGGGGCGGTCAATTCGCCGATCCTCTTCAGCATTTTTACCAGTGATCTGATAGGTAGCCTAACTAACGCAATAGCGTATGCCGACGACCTGATTGCGTACAGAACGGCCCGAAAGGTTGAAGTTATTAGAATTCTCTTGCAGCGGGACTTCGAGAAGATTCAGCGATACTGCGACGACTGGAAACTGAAAATAAATGTCCAAAAGTCGGAGACAATTCTGTTCCGGACTCCTTTGGCTAAGGCCAAGATGGTAATTGTGGGGCCCGACGGGCGGCCATTGGCGAGTAAAAGTGTAGTGAAGTACCTCGGTATCTGGTTGGACCAGTATTTGTATTTTGACAGACATATAAATGCTGCTCTGACCAGAGCCCGAGGAGCCCTCGCTCTGACGAAACAGCTGTTTTACAGCAGTCGGCTTGACCCCAGGGTGAAGGTAATTTGCTACATGGCCCTCATACGGCCAATGCTTGTCTATGGTTGTCCCGTTTGGTTCAACATTGCCCCTTCCCAAATGGAGAAGTTTCGGGTGTTCGAGAGGCAGTGTCTACGGCGCTGTCTCGGTTGGCATCGGACACCGGAATCTTCTTATTTGCATTATTATTCTAACGAGGTCTTGTACAACGGAGCTCGGATCAACAGAATTGACAATTTCGTGATAAAACTTGTTCGGGGTCACATAGCGAGAGCTATGACTTCGACCAACAACTTAATTTTCGGGGCGTTCTATCCAAACGACGAATACTTCGGTATGGCACGCTTGAGCGGCTTTATTCCACCAGAGGCATTCCTCTATTTAGATAAATGCGGCCTGATACAGGATAGATTGGCAGTACCGCTTATCTACCACGTCAGGCGTAGAACCGTGGACCGGCGACTCTTGTACGAACGAGACATCCTCGCCCGAGATGGAGCAGAGCTCCTACGGTTCAGTAGGGCTGTGTCCGAACAGGACCGTATTGATAGGAGGAAGCAGGAGAACCAGTTTTGGTGGCTAAAAGAATTTAATATGGGGTAAACCGGGGTGGGGTATTTATTGCCTTGGCCGGCTTACATACTTGTTTTAGTCTTAGGTTTAGGTTAAGTAGAGTAGGGACGGTGGCACTATAAATAAAAAAAAAAAAAAAAAAAAATACAAAAAAAAAAAAATACAAAAATACAAAAAAAATACAAAAAAAAAAATACAAAAAATAAAAATAAAAATAAAAAAAAAATAACACTTACAAACATAATCAACAACACATACATATATGGACATGGACATAGCTTTTGCCGCTGTGGTTGCTCTAGTTTTAAGTAGTATGTAGGTAGGTTAGGGGTAGTTTTAAGTTTTATTTTAAGGACTTAGTATGTAAGATATAAAATAAACGATAAAGATGTTAGTTTTTTATATTTTCTAACAAAATAAACGAAAAAAGAAAAAAAAAATTAGTTCATAGGCCGAAAGGCATTAATTTAAGAAATCATGAATTCCTTAGAGCGCCCGTTTAGGGCCAGTAAGTTAAATTTAAGTATTATTAGTTAGGCTAGTTTTCTGAATTTTGTTAGCATGTAAGTAGATATAAGTTAATATTGAATAAAATTTGAATTAAGAAAAAAAAAAAAAAAAAAAACCTATACAATAATCGACAAAGATTAGCATTGCTTCATAAAGTCAATATTGTTGCGCAAATTTTAAGCCTAAAATTACTTCTAAGTTAAACATACAACTTGAGAAATAAATAAAAAACAAATTATAAAATTATAAACTTTTTGAATTTATTTTATCCAGGAAATTAGATTCCATCACAATCGCGAGGTCGCTGCTTTGTTTCATTTCATTATCATTCCAACATTTTTAATTTTCTTTTCTTCCCATGCTCTTTCTCTCTTAATATGTGTTCCATTTAATAGTTACGTTTTATCTCTCACCTACCTACCTACATATTCAATTTGTCTGTATTGTATAGTTCATCAACTAACCTACACACACACATTATTTTTTTGTTTCTCTAATTCTATCGTCACATGCACATCGCTGAGCAGTGTGGGCTCTTTTTTTTAAGTTACTATGGACATTTAATTAACTACAGTGCCGTGCACATGAAATGCCGATTTATCTAAAGAAAAATTAGATCTTTTTTATTTTTCTGAATAGATTATAATTCTTCCAATTTAAAAATAAAAAAAGTTCTATTATAATAGCTTGAAATACCAATTTTGTATCACTTCCTCGAACAATAAAACTGAAATTAAGTTAAAATTTTCTTTACAAATAACTCGACGATAAAAAGAGCACACAAATGTGGGTAGGTTAAGTCAGTTGCACTGAACTGAACTGAACATGAGCAGATGAATAAAAAAATGTGTCGTTTTTCTCAGCTTTATTTGCGATGAAAAAGGGTCTAAGGATGCCAGCACTACACAATCCACATCAAAGTGTCTAAAACGATTGTTCCAGAAGTAGAAGTACATAGTGGATATTTTTTCTTTAGACGTGTGGTTTTCAATCTGGCAAAACTTTTTCGAAGTTGGACTTTTTGACAGCTGTCACTTGGTTTATGCTTAGTTTGGTTTACCATTTACTAATAAATGTATTTACTCCTGAACAACGAACGTTTGCAGATTGTGCAAGTTTATTACCAAAATAATGGAAACATAAAACTTAAATTTCTTATGTTGGTGTATTTTCATAAAATAACAATACCCCACTGACTAGAAAAGTTCAAGTAAAATCAATTTTTCTTGAATATATTCGAAGTTATTTGCCATCCAAGTCATACAATAATATTTTTGTTATAGGCAACTATGTACTAAAAAGTGCAAAATATAATGGTAGATAAAATTGTAATGTAGGCTTGAAAAATCTCATAAAAAGTCTTTGGTTTTTAAAAAGTACAGCGTATTTTATTTAATTATTTTTAAGGCCGTTATATAATTAATTTTCCTCGAATAAATTAATTTAAAAGTTGCTAATATAAAATCGTCATTTTTAAATACTTTGAACTATCTTAATATGAGTATTTCAAAGTGTCATGATAAAATATATGATTATGAAAAACTTAACATGTCTACTTTAAGAAAATAACCCTTTTACCTCTCGCACGAATTTGCATGATATATTCTTTTGCCTTTAAAGTGATAATATGTCTTATAGATGGTTTTGAATATTTCACATTGAAAGGGTGTTAATACTGTTGGAATTATTTTATATGTGTATTTTTGTATTCCTATCAATCTTAAACACAAATATTACAAATTTTGTCCCATCGCTTGATTAATGCCACTGGGTTAGTTTATGCAAAAATTAATTAATTGTGTCCTTCCCCAAGTCAAGGTATTGCAGCTGCAACTTGGAACTCTCCCACCACACCCCTTTATATATTTAAGACTTCAAAATAGTTTTTATTGACACTATTTTTATGAC
Organism: Eupeodes luniger; assembly: GCA_951509635.1. NCBI lineage: Eukaryota > Metazoa > Arthropoda > Insecta > Diptera > Syrphidae > Eupeodes > Eupeodes luniger. The sequence goes on from OX608074.1 coordinate 91,597,973, forward strand.
GTCACAACTTTTTTAGAGCTTGCTTTGATACAAACATTCAAGTTGTTGTATCAAACTGTTGTGTTTTTAATCTTTGGTTCATCAAACTCTTTTAGAGCAGTTTAAGAATTATTGCAGTTTATTGTATAATAATAAAATATTAAGTTATACCGTCTTAAATAAATGATATAACAATATAGTGGACAATGAATGTTTTTTCCGAACCAAACTCTTAAGAGAGTTGTAGGATCTAAATTATAACATGATAATACTAAATTTAAATTGCAATTTATTTTAATTTGAAAGTGAAATAATAATTGCAATTAAAACGACGGATACTCTTGAAGGTAGTTTATTAATTTTAGTATTGTATTTAATTTAGGATTTAAGTTAGGAGTGGCTGTCCGTGATGAAATAGGACACACTTAGGCCAGTTTGATGGCCCATTGTGAAACCACATGAATCTTGAGGCTTCCTTCTAAGCTCAATGAAATCAGTTTGAGTCTCTTACGAAACGTGAGAGTTCTTTTAAGGTGTTAAGATGCTTTCCTGAAACCACTATAGCAACGTCATTCGCATAGGCAATCTGTATTTAACAAGTTAGTCTAGATTAATTTAAACATAAATCTATATACATATATAAAAATCAATGCCACTTTTCGTTGTAATTCTATAACTCAACAATGCCTTTACCGTCTTTTTTTTGGTCTTGAATTATTCGTGGAAGTCCAGAGAAGGTTTGTACGTAGAGAAAATTAAAAAAAAAACTTGAAAAAGTGTAAAATCAACATCTTTCTATACTTCCATATACAAACAATTTGTACTAATACTTAAAAGCCAATTTGAACCTTTGACAAAACAATCGAAGACAAAAAAGTAACGTTAGTTCTGTCAAACAAATTTAATGTCATCATATGTCATTTCATTTTATCAGCGATAATTATTGCTTTGTTGTGTTTATATTTTCCAAACTATTGTTGAGTTATTGCTTTGCGTTTATATTTTCCAAAATACTGTTGAGTTGTTGAGTGAAGGTAAAATGCCACGAGCAAGACGACCAAACATAGGCCGGCGAACGCGTAATGCAAATCAAGTGGCATTATTAAGACGATCTCAGATTACAGATGAACGCGCACAAGCTAATGCATCGTTGCGTGAATGTACTGCACAGAATAGATCTGTTGACCCTGTACCTGTACTTAATCACGAATACGTCGTGCTGTTTTGGATGAAATTCTGCGTGCTGCTTTTAATTACAATAGTCAGATTGATTATAGTGTGTACGGATACATTGGAATGATGGACGCAATATGTCCACATTGTGATGCGGCTACTTTCCAGGTGAAACGCCCGGAATGTGTTGTGCTAATGGCAAAGTGAGATTGCCAACATTAGAAACTCCACCCGAACCATTGTATTCATTTATTTTTGGGACATCTCAAACGTCGAAGCAGTTTTTGAGTAATAATCAACAATACAATTCGGCATTTCAGATATCAATCTGAATCATAAAGTCTTACAAATTCTGATTCAACATCTACCTAAAATTGCATACATGTTACAGATTCAGGGCCAGATATATCATCAAGCTGGTTCGTTATTGCCATACCCCGACGCTGATCATCAATTTTTGCAAATTTATTTTATTGTTGATGAAAATCGTGAATTGGATCAACGTTGTGCAATTGTTTCAAATACAAGACGAGAAATTATTCGTGAGCTACAAAGGTTTTTCCATCAGCATAACGCATTAGTTCAATTGTTCAAAATTGCTCTTGATCGTATGCCATCTGATAATCACAAAATTGTAATAGCACCAAATTGAATATTCAACAAAAACATGTATATGACACAATCATGCAAGCCGTTTCCAATAATGCAGGTGGATAATATTTCTTGGACGCACCTGGTGGTGCAGGAAAAACTTTCGTTGTATCATTGATTTTAGCGACTATTCGATCCTGGTCTATTTCACCAAATTAAAATTACAATCAGAAATTTGTAATTGTAAACTACAATTACAAATTTGTAAACTGATTTTCTGTTTCAGAAACTACAAAATTCAATCCAACAAATTTGTAAGAAAAGAGACACAAAATAGGGGAAATTGTAATTTCCAATTACAAAAAAAAACCGTTTCACCGTTTGATTTCCAGACTTGTAAACTAAAATTTTGTTCATATATAGGCATATCCTAAGAATCTTTCATTTTCAACAATTGAACATTTTTTTTTTATTTTGAGGCACATCTATAAACAAACATTTTCTTGATTGTTTATCATCTAAATAACAAGAAAATACTTACGTGATTCATTTTGAAACATCGTTAATATCCGTCACGTAATATCCGGTACGTTAGATTAATGAAAAGCATTCAATGAAAAACCCTCAATTAATAATAAATTTTTATTTTGTAGTGTCGTACAAACTTTGAAATTTTAAAATTTAGATCAACAGCTTTTTTTTAGTATTGATTATTCGTAAAATTATCATTCGCAATCATTTATTTAGCTGTAAGATCTTATCGATAGGTGTGCCGCTAAAAAAATCACATATTTTATACCAATCACGTTTTCAATTTTAAACTTTAAAATGGCACTATTTATTTTTAAATAGAGGCACATGATTCAATTAAATTTTAATTGATTTATTGATTGATGAAGAATAATTTAAGCCTATAAAATACTACCAGAACCGATCGTTGAGAAAGTTATATAGAGAAAAAGATCAGATTTTAATATTTGTAAAAACGGAGGTACTCTAATTTAATTGCTTTGTACTATTTTTTAAATGGTAGCACACCTTTCTTTCGAGGTTTTTCTATCAGTGTATATTATAAATAATTATATATTAATAATGTTAAGTTGTTTCAAAGGTCGTTGAAATGTTTTTTGTTTATAAAACTTAATAAATTTGCATCTGGTACGCTTGAAATTTGCAATATTTAAGCCTATTTTTTATTAATTTTAATTAAAAATTTTAATCGAATCAAGTCACAGGTAGGTTACATATGTAATTGAAATAAGTCATGATACGAAAATCTATCCACTTAGAAAGTGCCAATTTCATTTCTAAGGCTTAATATACTGTGGTAACATGTAAGTTAAAAATACTGTGGATATGCCCATATTTGTACCGATCTACAAACTGTAGATTTAGATACACCGTGCATATCTGCGATCCCATGATATTGTCCTCCATTTCCAAGCCAGTGTAAAGCTGTAAAAAATTGCTGCATCGGTGTCAATGAAAAGTTTTTTTCAGTCTCATTTGCAATGCTTGATCCAATTTGTCCTATTATTTCCTCCGCCTTTACACGTTTCAAGGGCAACTTTTCATTGAATGTAAAAGTATCAGAAATTTCATAATTTATACGCGGTCGATAAATTTTTCTTCGTCTACGTATGTATGTATATGTTGCACGAAATGGTCACTTAAATCACTATCGGTGCTACTATGCCTTCGACGACATAACGACATTCTTAAACTGGAGACAATATTCTTATTGCAAATTGTAATGAAATCTACACATCATATTTCTATTGTAAGAAATTTTCTTAAACTGAACAAAATTGTAAATATATTTGATTTGGTGGAACACAAACTTACAAAAAAAAATTTATTTTACAAAATTTGTAATTGTAAACTACAAACAAAAAAACGTTTTGGTGAAACGCAAAAAATGAAATTTCTACAAATTTCCCTTTGTAATCTACAACTACAATTTTGTAAAACAATTATCTCGTGAAACAGAAAAAATCAATTTTTCTACAAATTTGTTAAAAAAGCACTTGTAATTTACAATTTGTAAGTTGGTGAAACAGACCACAGAAAATTGCACTGGCACTTGCATCTTCGGGAATTTCTGCTACATTATTAGAAGGTGGTCGGACCGCACACTCTGCATTAAAATTGCCATTGAATGTACAGGTGATTGAAACTCCAACTTGCAATATTTCGAGAAATTCTGCTATGGCAAAAGTTCTGCGATTAACGTCAATAATTTTATGGGATGAGTGCACAATGGCGAATAAAAAATCAATAGAAGCATTTAATCGAAAAATGCAAGATCAATCAACAGCTTTTTGGTGTTGCTCTGATATTGCTGTCAGGGAACTATCGTCAAACATTGCCTGTTATTTCTCGATCAACTCATGCTGATGAAATAAACGCCTGTTTGAAGTCATCAGTTCTTTGGAAATATGTACGAAAATTGACACTGAACATTAATATGCGTATTCACCTACATAATGATGCAACTGCCCATGAGTTTTCAACGCAATTGTTAGAAATTGGTGATGGCAAAATACCAATCGACAGTACCAACGGATTGATCACTTTGCCGAACAATTTTTGTACAATTGCGCAATCTATAGATGAGTTGATTGAATGTGTTTTTCCGAATATTCTTCAGAATTACAGAAATCATGATTGGTTGAATGAACGCGCCATTTTAGCACCGAAGAATATTCATATCAATGCCATTAATTTTCAAAGTCAAGCGAAACTGCCAGGTGTAGTCACGACATATAAATCAATTGACAGTGTTATGAATCAAGATGAGGCAATGAATTATCCAATTGAATTTTTAAATTCATTGGAACCGGCTGGTATACCACCGCATTGCTTGAATCTGAAAATTGGTTCTTTGATTATATTATTGCGAAATATTAATCCACCAAAACTGTGTAATGGCACCAGATTGGCAGTGAAAAAGTTATTGCCAAATTTGATTGAACTACAATCTAAACTGGTAAATCAAAAGGAGAAGTGTGTTTGATACCGCGTATCCCTATGATTCCAACTAATATGCCATTTGAATTCAAAAGATTACAGTATCCTGTACGTTTTTCATTTGCGATATCCATAAATAAGGCCCAAGGGCAAACACTTCAAGTTTGTGGTGTCAATTTGGAAGAATCATGTTTTCACATGGCCAACTTTATGTTGCCTGTTCCAGAGTCGATACCCCTGTTTATTTATTCATGCTCAAAATGGAAAAACAAAAAATATTGTTTATCCAACTGTTTTAGACTAACCCATATAGACCCATCATAGTAAGAGTACCCAATTCTTTTTTATTTTTTAGTTTTTACTCTTTGCTGATAAATATAATAAAAACAATATATCATTTGGGTCATTTGGACTTTTAAATAGCTAGCAATTTAAAATATTTTTTTGTTTGAAGCAATGAACTTTATAATCATTTTTTTGTATTACTATGCCTTATACGTAGCGAAGCGCGTACCGGGCAGCTAGTAACATAATAATTCTTAATATTACGGACAATAAAGTTCTTTACAAATTTTATTCCAACGCCGCCGCCGTCTTAATCTATATTAGATTATTAAAAAAAAAAGTGCGTATACGACTGAGTGTACAATATACATCTCAGGTATTTATCCGTCGTCGTTGTTTTCGAGTTAAAATAAAACTACGGAATATTTACGATAATGCATTTTTATTGTTCTATTATTATGTAGTCATCATGACCATAGTTGCGACTTGTAGTTATTTAACTTTTTTAATTTATAAATTACATTAATGTTGTAACCTAGATTTATCGACTCTTAAAAATAATGAAGTGCCAATGCCCGTTCCACAATTTAACTAAGCCTCTAAAGTCAAGTTACATTACATTTTACATGAATTGTGGACCTCGCGTTTGGAGTATTTAAAATGTCTGTCTTCATATTGGAATTTTTTAAGTCTAGCAAGTATGAAACAATCCTTTGTGCGTCGTCGTGGGCGTGAGGTGTGGCAGCCAAGATTGTTCGATTTAACACAGCTGGACTATTTTTGTGGGGTTATGTAAAAAGTCGCCCTTGAAGATAAGCCCGAGATGATTAATGCCTTGGAAGGACATATTCAGCGCGTTATTGTTGACATAGGTCCCCAATGTGGTATTCTACGGTACAAAATGGTTGAGATCATTTTTTAAGCCATTACATGTATGTATATTGTATATGCGTTTTATTTTTTCTTGAACACTACATGTGTAAAAAAAACCCTTTATAAATGAAATAATTTTTAACTCCTTAACTAAAGCTATTACCTAAAGTTAACAATTCAAAGAATGACTTATAGTGATGAACTTGAAGAAAATTATCATGTTCCTTTTTTTAACGCGTTAATAATGATTGATTGATTTAAAATTATAGCGCGAATAAAAACAATTCCCAGCGAAAACATAAAAGAATTAAAAGTTTAATCAACGGATTATGGCATAATTCTACATCTGCAGGACTGGATTAAAGTGCTTATGTACGTTCGAGTTGAAACAAAACGAGCGAGTATTGAATTTGCATGTTAACATTTCATCATTATTACAATCCACAAGGGAACATATATATAATGGTTCCATCTACCACAAAAACAAAGGACATTTTGTTTTCCTTTTTATTTCTGATGTCGTTATGGCCAACACCATCAACATTATCATCTGACAATGGTTATTTTTAAATGCTTGTCAGCAGTTAAGCTTTTTTGCTGGCGTTATTGTAAACACTACAAAACAAACTGAACACAAACTCAATAATGGTTCCAGAATCTGTGGAAAAGGCCTTATAAAAAATACTTTCCATCAAGAGATAAGAGAAGAGCGTTGCAATGCGGGGGGCGGTATAAACTACTGGTCATTAGCGAGACTATTGATTGCAACTTAAATAAGGATAAGGCAACATAATTATGATGGACATTTTTAATCGTGATGTTTGTATCTACAATCTATACATGTATGCATTATAATTTATTGAACTTACGATGTGCAATCATTAAAAAGTAATACAATGCAAATATTGGAATGAACGAACTGTTAACATCAAAGTTCATCGTAGATAAAAAATATTTGTTTTTAACAATTTTTTTAAAAGATTTGAAAAAAATAAACGACTGAAACGACGAACGGAAGAAAGTATTGGATTGAAAATGGTGAAAAGAAATTTTAGATTTTGACCACATAGTACGCGTAATTAAAGCGATATGTTAAGCGTGGTACAAATTATACAGATCTTCTTTGAAAAAAGTTTATCAAATATATGTTAATGCCTTTTCAATGAAAGGTTTCCTTTTAATTAAACCGATATTTGTGCATTTGGGGCTTAGAAAATCCAGGAATGGCTGTTAAAAAGCTGACGCGACGCCCCGCAAAAGGATCATACTTATTCGAAAATGAAATGTTTTACGCGACTGAGCTATAATGTTTTACTATTTAAGGGAATTTAAAGGTATTGATGTGGACAACAAACATTTATTTTTTACAAGATGGTTCTATGTGTCACATAAGCAACAAAACTATGCATATTTACGAAACATACATCCGCAAAAGACCTAATTGGTCAAAGATATTGTAATCCAGTCAAAATAGACATTTCAACTCAGAATAATTTGCACATCGATGAAAATAGGTAGACTGAGGACATCGTTATTAACAAGTGACAAGTTCCCAAAAATGAGCATTAAAAGTTTCTCGTATTAAGGTTTTTTTGTCGAAAATTTACCTTTTTTTATATTATTATACGCACTCTCAAGGGGATATGAATACCCTTATAATGATTAAATACAGTGCGAGCATTAAGGAAGAGAGGATATGATTAGAAAGGAGATACCGATGCACATTGGTTTTGAATGTCTGCACATTGTAATGAGTGGGAAATATATGGAGTCTGGTAAAGCATTCCACATTCGTGTAGTGCGACTAAAGAAAGAACCTCTGTACTTTACAGTACCTAAACATTTAGCAGCATTTTTGACGATGTCAAATATGTGATCACTTCACAACAAGTGGTTTGTAATGCACATACCAAGAACTGATAGCTGTTCAGTCTCCTCGATGCAAGTACCACTCATGGATAGTGGCATTAGACACCATTAAGTTTTCGAAGCGATAAATTCTACACGGTTTTTGATTCCCCATTGGATGAGAATTTAATGAGCTTATCATACGCTGCCGTTGGTAGTCCACATCTGAAGAACGAGGATGAGAATCTAAAAACGAATATGAAAAGCTGAGGGTACTGTCATCAGCGAAACAATTTAGTGGATTAGAAGTTTCAGACAAAAGATCATTTATAAAAATAAGGAAGAGCGTCGGAGACAAAACGGAGCCCTGGGGCACACCAGCGTTTATTTTGGTAATTTCTAACCCAACAAAGAAGAGATTCATCAATACCAAATGCACGCATTTTCTCTTGACGTCAAACTCTATCAAATACCATAGAAATACCTTTTAGGAAAAATACTATAATGAGAAAAGCTGTTTTCGCCTATCAACGCCTATCGTTTACTTTAAGGTTTTTGGAAATCTATTTTTTCGCGAAGAATTGGACACATAGGTAGTCATGGAAACATGCGGACGAACGGTTCATAAATGAGCAGTTGTAAAGATTTTCATACTCACGTTACAAAATATCTGCACAAGTAATAGTAGTAGTAGTAGTATACATTTATTTAGTATGTTTTTACTATTTACAATTACATAATAACTTAGTTTTAAGAATAAATAATTTAAATATATTGCCTGTTTAGATATATACATTATAAAGTTACAGTTCTTCGAGGGTGTTTAATTAATTAATTTTTATATCTTTTTAAATTCGTTTCAATATTGATGTTACTTGGAAGTTCATTTAACATTTTTAAACCTTTATGAAATATCATATTTTGTGTTCTGGAGTCTCTATACATTTTGAATCTAAAGTTACTATTATTTCTCAAAGAGTAAGGCTGGCCATCTTGTACATATTGCAAGTTAGATGTAAGATACTTTGGCATCATATTATATTTCATTTTAAAAACAAACATCAGAATATTCAGTATAATGCACTGCTTCACAGATAGCCATTTTAGGCAGGACAGCATCCAGACTGTAGGTGTTCGAAAACTGCTTCTTGTAATAGTTCTCATCGCTTTATTTTGCAGAATCTGAAGGTTTGAAATTTTACAAGAATTTAATGAGTTTGGGAGTTTATACATATATAAGAAATAATAAAGGACCCAAAATTGTTCCTTGTGGTACACCGAAGTTTGTAAATTTTGCACTGGATAGTTTACCATTAACACAAGTTTTCTGGGATCTATTTGTTAAACATGTTTTGAACTAGTCAAGTTCAATACCATGTACACCATATTTCTCCAATTTTTCAACTAATATCATTCTGTCGATTGTTTCGAACACTCTTTGAAAATCGCAACTATGTTATCTCCATCATGAACAAGCTGTTTAAAAGTCATAGTCAGCCAGTTTAATGATGCTTCACATGAATGTCCCGAACCTGAGCAAATATTAAACTTATTTTCATTTACACAAACAGTCTGTGCAAACCCCAATTTGCGCAGTTATTTTGTGTCGTGAATGTTTGGCTTAAGTTAAGTCATATATTTTTTATCAACTCTTTTGGTAAAAAATTTATAAATACGTGCATTAATGTTGAATAAATCAAGATTCCACATACATTTTTTTTAAATATCTGCTTAAACTTTAAATGCTGATCATGGTCACTTCATATAATGAAAAAAGTTAATATGGTATACTCAGGCGTATACATACTTTTTTTTAATAATACCTCGTAAAATTTAAAATTTTAGAATATGACATATTTTAGTACCAATTTTAACAGAGTTTTGCATCCCTTTTTGTTAAGGAACAAACAATACCACTCACTTTTCAATTTTTCAATGAGTTTTAATTTATGATAAAACATCACAATGTTGCTGGTACAGTCCAATTAAAATACAAATTTTGTTAAATTGGTACCGATGAAGTTATTAAAAAAAAAAAAAAAAAACTGAAAAAAAAAATTGTCACCTCGAAAATTTTACGACTAAAATATGATTTCATCTCCAAAACAATTTTTTGCAACGAAAAATAACGTTTTAAACATATGGTAAAATTTTGAGAAAAAAACGAAAAGACAGTTTTTTTTATAAAAAATAACAACCTAAAAAAAACATTACTCAAAGTTAGTAAAAATTGAATTTCGACTCAAATATTTTTTCAAAAACCCGAGATTAAGGCTTCAAACTTATTTTATCTTATAAGAAATGTTGTTCTTAACATTCTGAAAAATGTTGAGAAAAATCGAATTGACATTTTTTTTTACAAAAAATAAAAACCTAAACAAGAAAATTAATAAAAGTTGGTAAAAATTGATTTTCGACTCAAATATCTTTTCAAAAAATTGAGAAATTGGCTTTAAACTACTTTTATCTTTCAAAAAATATTGTTGTCAACATTGAGTAAAATTTTGAAAAAAATCGAATTAACAGTTTTTTAACAAAAAATTAAAAACCGAAAAAAAATTTAACAAAAGTTGGTAAAAATTGATGTTCGACTCAAATATCTTTTCGAAAATTTGAGATAATGGCTTCTTACTAATTTTAACTTTTAAAAAATATTGTTTTCAACATTAGAACAAATTTTGAGAAAAATCGAATTGACAGTTTTTTTACAAAAAATAAAAACCTAAAAAAAAGGTATAAAAGTTGGTAAAAATTGATTTTTGACTCAAATATCTTTTTAAAACTTTGAGATATTGGCTTTAATTTACTCTTATCTTACAAAAAATATTGTTGTCAACATTCAGTAAAATTTTGAAAAAAATCGAATTGACAGTTTTTTGTACAAAAAATTAAAAACCGAAAAAAAGTTAACAAAAGTTGGTAAAAATTGATTTTCGACTCAAATATCTTTTCAAAAATTTGAGATAAGGGCTTCTTACTAATTTTAACTTATAAGCAATATTGTTTTCAACATAAGGAAAAATTTTGAAAAAAAATCGAATCGATAGTTTGTTTTACAAAAAATACAAATCTAAAAAAAAATGTATAAAAGTTGGTAAAAATTGTTTTTCGACGTAAATATCTTTTCAAAAATTAAAAATATTGGCTTCAAACTTATTTTATTTCACAGAAAATATTGTTTTCGATATTCAGTAATTTTTTTATAAAAATCCAACTGTCCTTTTTTTTCATAAAAAAATAAAATCTACAAAAAGTAGTACTCAAATTTGGTAAAAACTGATACATATAGAAAAACTTTTAAGCAAGACAAATCGACAGACGGGATGGGAAGTTATCAGTGTGGGTCGCATCCCAGCCTCTTTTTTTTAGTATGTTGATGATATGAAATAGAAAGTATTTGTGTCAAAATGAAAATGGTTTGAACTAAAAAATAAATATTAATTTTTTAGGGTTTTGACAAGATTTGAATAACATGAATATATTTCAACTCAGTACAGTAAATACTAATAAAGAACGTTTATTTGTAGGAAAAAATATTATCTAAAATAACTGCTCCTATACAATTTCTATGAAGAGAACAATGAAGAAGTTGTATACGAAATTTCGACTATTTCTGATTACAATATATTGATATGTGTTACTTGTTTGGAAAAAAGTCTAACTCTCGTTTAAAGACAACTACAAAGTTAAGAAACAAGCTATACAATATTTTTCAACAGCTATTTTAACAAATTTTATAAAGAAAATAAATATATAACCTGAAATCGATTTACTACTGCATAGCACAGTATACGAAAAATTTAAATTTGTTTGACACTTTTTGATACCGCTGTAATTTCTAAACGGTTAATCGAAGGTTGATCTACACGGTCTAACTGAACATTTTTTTTGTAGCATTTACCGTTCAAAAGTTGCAGCCTAAAAACGTACATTTATGCAAAAAAAAACATTTCTAACTTCTTATACTTACATACATGGGATTTATGAGGAACTTGTGTCAGTTTTCATTGATCATTCGTTTTTCATTGATCAAGGCGTACCTTCTCCTTGACAGTGAAACAATCGTCAATATTCTTCACACCTTGTGTCAACGTGTCTTAGACCGAGTCAACTTGGTTCACAACGTTATTTAACCAACCAACGTCTCAAGGTTTTTCAAAGTGCGTGAACAAAATTCGAGAACTCTTGTAAACGTAACATGCGTCAACGTGATGTCTAAGCTTGCGTTACGCTGGTCAAAGCATGTCAATGAGAATAATAAAAGCACAGAATGTGTTTTGCTTTAAACTATCTTTTCAACGTATTTCAGCTTAATAATAACAAAAAAAAAATGTATTGCCATAGTATGGGAGACCCTTTTATGCGAATACTTTTTCTCCAAATTTTAATGGTTTCACACTGAAAGTTTCTTGAATATTAAATATTAAAAACCTGAAAAATGAGTTTATTTTAATATTTTATAAATTTAACGAGTGTATCCTTTGAAACAGATAGTAAAAGGAAATATAAACTTTTTTGTAGAGCTTATGGGCTAGGTTGCTATGGCATGGGTGTAGTTAAATGAATATAAATGTTAACATTCCTTTGTTTATTACACACAAGAGAATCTTTTGTGCTGGAACCATCACAGAAACATGGTTTTATTCTCTTTGTGGTATTGTTATGGTATACCTAACCTATATACCATATATACACACATATATATTTATGTGCATATGTTTACACAAATTTATATCCTGGGATATCGGCCTTAAATCCTTGTTATATTAGCTTTGAGTTGGAATTGCATTTTAAATAGAACATATTTAACTAGAGCTCAACATGCAAAATTAACATCAAATTTTAAAAGGTTTGTATTTTTGAGGTTTTATCAACAAGGTCACATTAGACTATCTGATTGCCTATAGGACGTATGTATTTTATATCTTGCATTTAATGTAAAATAAAATACATGAAACAAAATCGATAAAATTCATCAGAAAATGAAAATGTTTGATTCAAATTAAAATATATGTACCTACATACAAAGATATTGAAAAATACGAATCTCACAGCCATTGCAAGCGTTCATTAAAAAATAACGATAAAACGTCCATAAACATGGTAGAACTTCCGGTTTATGAGTAATTCACTGTGACGGTGAACTATGCATATATGTAGTTTGTATATTTATTTTTTTTTTTGTGAATTTCTGGAATTTGTATCAGAAGTTATTAAAGATTGACCGCTCATGGCAGTTTTCTGAAATGATTTGTTTCAGCAGCTATACAAATGTTTAGTTTGTCATCTCATCATGAATCTATTCACTCTTTTTATAATCGTAGCAATTGAAAACAACATCGACATTTTCACACATGTTGCAAATACGCAACGTGATTTTTGACGCAAATTTCTTTGGGAATTTAAGTCACAAATCAGACATGTATTTGAGTTAAAAATGTTTTACCAACGATCCGGATTTTGGAATTATGGCCAAATTAAGAAGAATTTTTGACTCAATGGCTAAGTCAAGATACAGAATTGTCATTATTCGAGCAAACACAATTAACAAAAAATTCGAGCAATATTAACTGTTAGATACGGTTCGAATTTTCCTTTTTTTTTAAATGTAATATGACGTTGCAGAGAGTTGTCTTAAGTACTCAGCGATGTTAACCAATTTGGTAGGTTTAACAAGATGCCTGAGAAAACTTGACACCGCTTTTGTCTTTGGAAGTCAAGTCATTAGTACCAATTAATCGATTTTTTAAAAATGTGTGTTCATACATACATACATAAAAGAAAGTCTTGTTAGTTAAACTATTTATAGCTCAAGAACAGCAGTACCGATATAGCTGAGGAGGTAGCTTAGAGCCATGAAGGACATAGGATACTTTTCATCCCGTTCAACCGGTTTCTAGTGTGAAGTGACATAAAGTGAGGGAGCGCATGAAATAGCTCCGTTGGCAATTCGAAGTCGTCGAGCTAACAACAGAGATTAACAAGAAGATAATTAGTAGATCTGAATGTTAGACGATTTCCGCCAAACACTGCCAGTAATTCCAAGATCAACGGTGCGGCTGCGGACGATATAATTTCTGGCCCCAGATCATTAAATATATGGCGCTATGTGAATAAACTTCAATTGAAAAAACCGTCTGCGTCTTCTCAGAAGGAAAAAGCTGGAGCATGAGAAGCGTGTGGTCGGAGATGTATGTAAATGAGGTTCGAAAGAAAAATGAAGTTCCAAAGTTTTATGATCAGGTGAAACGAAATTTACAAGTACATAACCCTCGAACCGAAGGCTGCAAAGACAGAAGTGGAAACATCATAGTAGAACAGCAGTCAATGCTGATCAAGTGAAAGGATCACTTCTGCAGACTGTAGAACGATGACGACGAACCGAATTCCGCTGTCAGACAAGATGATTCATTCAATATAGACAAAATAAGGACTGCCATTCTAAGCTGAAGTCTAACAAAGCCGCTGGAACAGATGGCTTAAATGCCGAGCTCTTTAAAGCAGCTAGAGATAATTCGGTTAGGAGCATACGCCGACTTATCTGTAAAATATGGTCGGAAGAAAGCATGCTCGATGAATGGAACCTCAGTATTGTGTGCCCGATACTGAAAAGAGGAATCAGTCTCCTTAACATCGCTTGCTAAATCTTATCTACTGTATTATGTGAAGTTCATCGTCAGTAACTTGATATGTCCTTATCAGTGTGATTTTAAACCAGGAAAGCCATCAGTAGATCAAATATTCACATTAAGGCAGATTCTGGAAAAAACACAAGAACATCAAATCGACACCCACCATCTCTTCATCGATTTCAAGGCCTCATAAGAAAGGCATCTACAGGGACGAATTGTATGGACTCATGTCTAGTTTTGGCATCCCTGCAAAACTCGTCCGTTTGTTCAGTATGACCATGGAGAATTCACGCTGCTCCATAAAGGTTGGAAACAACTTAACCGAACTTTTCGATGTCAAAAATGGCTTTAGACAAGGTTTTGCGCTGTAATGCGATTTCTTTAATATCGTCCTTGAAAGAATAGTGCAGAGCTCTCACGTCAATACTAGACGCACTATCTTTCAAAAGTCTATCCAATTACTAGCATATGCTGATGACATTGACATAATCGGAAGAACTCAGCGTGATGTCAATGGGGCTTTTGTGAGTATTGAGGCAGAGGCTGCAAAAATGGGTTTAACGGTTAATGAGGGCAAAACAAAGTACATGCTGTTGTCAAAAAAGGACTTACAACACCGACGTCTCGGTCAAAACGTCACCATCGACAGACGTAACTTTGAGGTAGTCAAGGACTTCGTCTACCTAGGCTCCGCTATTAACGTAGAGAACAACACCAGCGCTGAGATCAAACGAAGAATAACTCTTGCTAACCGCTGTTTCTTTGGGCTAAGAAAGCAATTGAGTGGAAAAGTCCTCTCTCGAAGGCCCAAAGTGTCGCTATATAAGCCCTTATTATCCCCGTCCTGCTATACGGTGCAGAAGCATGGACTATGACAAAAGCGGATGAAAGCACCTTCGGTCGTTTTGAGAGAAAAGTTCTTCGTGCTATCTACGGTCCCGCATGCATAGAAGGTGAGTGGAGAAGAAGATGGAACGACGAACTGTACGAGCTGTACAGCAACGTAGACTTAACCAGAAGGGTAAAAGTCTAACGACTTAAATGGCTGGGTCACGTAGAGCGCATGGAAACCAATGCTCCGGCCCGGAAAGTCTTCGAATCCACACCCACAGGACAGGGCAGTAGAGGAAGACCGCTAATCAGGTGGCGCACACAAGTGGAAAGTGACCCTTCTTAACTTGGAGCTCGAAACTGAAGACATCTATCTTAAGGTCCACCTTAAGTAAGTAAGTATTTCTAACTACAAACAAAATGAATGGTTGAGTGAACGAGCATCTTAAGCGGGTTAGAATAATAATGTAGATGGCCAAAAATCTACATGATTATTGGAACAATGCATACTTTCAAATCTATTGACTGTGTGACAAATGAAGATGAAGCAACCAACTATCCAATTGAATTTTTAAATCCACAGGATTCGCTGGGCTTACTACCGCACAATTAACGTTTTAAGTTTGGTTCCGCAGTAATCATGCTTGAAAACATAAAGTAACCAAAAATATGGTTTAAAGAAAGTCTCATTCCGAGGATCTCCCGAAGATCTCAACGGATATGCCGTTTGAGCATAGAATACACTTCAATTTCCAATCCGTCTAGAATTTTCCATGAACGTTAATTAATCACAAGGCCAACCCTTGAATTTTTTTGCTTTGAATCTGGAATATCCGTGTTTTTCCTATGGTCAATTATATGTGGCATGTTCTCGGGTCGGAAAACCATCTGCGTTGTTTATTCTTGCACAACTATTTGTATCAATTATTTAGGTCGTCAAGTTCAAAGGATTCTGTGCTATTGAACTCATTGTTCAAGTCATTCAAATCCTGCAGATTTCGACACCATTTAGGTAACATTATGCTGATATTTATATATGCTAACATTTATGTATGTGAAGCTACGTAAACTAACCTTAAAATAACCCCAACATAAAACGCAAAGGTTTATCGATAAAATTATGCCAAACACCAACTAAACCGAGAAACTACCTACCTTACCTATATTCGAATTTTCTCTCAACTTTTACGCCTATTAATTTTTTTTTAATTTCCCGAATATGTCAATCATCGTACGCACAGGCAACAAATTTAATAAAAAAAAAAGTTAACATATTTGAGACATCAGGTAAAAGATTATGATAAATACATTTTATACAAGCTGTTAAAGCTTAATATAAGCATAAGGTTGTTCTTTTAAAGCCTTAAGATTGATGTACAATATTAGAGTATACACACTGTGTGATTGCAGGAAATAACTTCTATGTCTCTCTTTAGGGACAATTTATTCCAAAAAAGGATACACCTACACATACATAAAAACAAATACATATATACATGTGTAGGTAGGTATAGGAAAATTTTCCAAATTAATTTTATGTTAAAAGTTAGCTGGGAGATGAAAGGACCTAAGCCTTTTGGGATTACCGGCTTTTAAGAACTTTATCGCTCAATCTTTTCTCAACAATTAACATGAATCAAGAGATGTGGTATTCAGGGAGAAAGCAATACTGTTTCATTCAAATTAGAAAATTACTTCACAAACTTTTCAGTGTATGCCATGCCTAGATCACAGAAGAGATGTGGGTAATTTACAAAAGCAAGGGAACGTACTTTACTTATTTTTAGCAAAAGAACAGCACTTGTTGTGTGTAATTTTTTGGGTTAACCATCAGCAAGGTTTTGTGTAGAAAAATTTAAAAAAAAATATCTGAAATTCACAAAGAGTATAAAATGATATAATTTTTAATTTAAAAGTTTTGGGACAAGCAATTGTATCGCAGTAAGTTAAAAACTTGGCTTTTAATTTAAGCATCAATGAAAGGAAATCGTAATTTTTGTTTTGGCACTCGTAATAAAGTCTAAAAGCTGACAGTAATTATTATGCTATGAAAAAGGGCCTTTAGAAAGGAATTTTAATTAAAAAAATTAACAAAGTAAGCTTTGAATAATAACTCGAACAATAAATATCGGTAAATCAAAAGAGTATATACATACATACATAATTTTGTTTTTTATAAGATCACAATTTTCGAACTTACGGAGAAGATGTAGAACATCAAAAAATTATCATCAGAAATTTAAAAACTACCTGCAAAATTATTGATCCATTCTCAGATTATGACGACCCCTAAGACTGGTATTTTTTACCGCCATGAAAATCATGTCGTAAAGTATGTACTATTGTACTTATTTGTACATACAGTACATATGTACATAACAATTTAAGTTTTGATAAGTCCACTTATTAATTGATAATGTTCCAGCAGAAAATGCGGAGAAAGTGCAACTTCATCAGAATCAAGTGATTTTCCTTACTTCAATCAATATATGTATGTATGTATGTATGTATGTACGTACATGTTGTAGACTCGTAACACAGGGATGTTGGTAAGTTTAATAAATGAGTTTCTCTGATATCAGAATAATTAGTTATTTTTTTAAATCATATTGTTTGAGAGCATTTTTGTTTTGAATGGTATTTTTGATTTTGTTGGTGTTTGCCAGTTATCATTAAATTTGCTGCCTATATCTTAATTGCCTCTGTCAGGAATTAAGTACTAACAAAAAACTGTCTAATGCATCGCTTTGACGTTTTATAAAGACAGATAAGTAACACAACAAAAATTAAAATCTTAAATCAAGTTCTTACTTAAGGTGGCGCTACAGTCCGGGACAGATCGGGGGCTTCAACCAACATGAGTCTCCAGCCAGCTCAGTCCTTAGCTTGGTGTCTCCAGTTTCGCAAGCCAACTGCTAACTGAGTCACCGTTTTCCTCTACTGCTTCGTCCCTAGGAATTGGATTCGAAGACCTTCCGTGCTGGAGCGTTGATGTTTATTCGATCTACATGACCCAGATATCTAAGTCGTTGGACTTTTATTCTTTTGACCAAATCAGTTTCGCTGTACAGCCCATATAGTTCGTCATTGTAAGTTCTCCTCTACTCTCCATCTATGCAGACGGGACCAAAAATTACATAAATAATTTTTCTCTAGACGCTCTCATATTTCTTTGACAGGGTCCAGGCGGCCTGATTAGGTACATACTAGCGCATTTATTAGGATTTTTGTATTCTTTGAAAAAATAAATAAAATTGTACTGCAAAACTCAGTAAATTACTATAATTTTTTATTTCATTAAGTTTTCGAATATTTTTTTAATAAATTTGGTGAAGGTTGCCATTGATGTGTGCTATAGTCACCTAACAAAGACTTTGCTGAAAGAATTTCACATACGGTGGAAACATTGGGGCAATTTCGGGCTTTTGTTTTTGTTTTTATTAAATTAATACTTGAAAATATCCGCTCGCAGGTTGCACTGCTGTGTGGAAGAGCAAGTAAATTTCCAACAAAAACCTTTAAGTTTGGAAAACGGAGTTCTCCCAAGCCATTTGTTGCCAAAAATACATCGTGCCAAAACTTTTCCAAATCATGTTCTTTGGACATCTCATTGCAGTTTAAAATAGCCCTGTGAAGTTTTTGCACTTCATTAAGCACTGTGTCATCAAAAGCAAACCGTTTCTTAATAGCTTTACAAAGACTTATATAATAATTCAAACAATTAGATTTAATTTCAAAAACATTTATACTAGAATTATCGTTTGCTCTCATCAGTATTTCGGCTTTAGGGCCGATATAGATATTTTTAACATTTAAATGAATATTTGTATCATTGAAGTCAACGTCAATAGAGCGGTCTGGGAATTTAAGATGGATGAGTTCAGCAATCAAAGCAATTTGGTGAATTTAAAAAAAGCAGTACTTTTGGCATGTGAGCAGTACGGCAGTACGCAGAAACAAATTGCAGTACTTCGACAGCCCTGTCCAGGCCTCAGCGCCATATATGAAAACCGAGATGATGAGCTTCTTATAGATGGTGACTTTAGTTGCTCGAGAGAGGACTCTACCACTGAATTGCCTTCTAAGTCAAAAGAAGCAGCTATTTTCAAGAGTTTTTCTTTGTTTGATTTCGTCGCTGGTGTCGTTGTCTGAATTTTTTAGCGGTGCCTAGGTAGACAAAGTCCTTAACTATTTCAAAGTTATAGCGGTCCATGGTGACGTTTTGTCCAAGACGTCCTTGTTCAACGTTCTTTTTTTTTTGCATATACTTGGTCTTGTCCTCATTGACCACTATCTTACCCGCTTCCGTCGCAATTCTCAACGCTCCACTGACATCTGACATAATTGATCTTCCAATTATATCAATATCATCAGTGTATCCGAGTAATTTGATGGACCTTTGGAAGATCGGCCTCTAGTGTTGACGATTGAATTATACACAATTCTTTCTAGAACTATGTCGAAGAAGTCGCGTGACAGTGGATCGCTTTCTCTAATACCTTTTTTTGACATCAAACGCATCGATCAGATCGTTATTGAAGTTTGACATTGATGCGAAAACTAGACATTGTTTATAAAGCTCTTCTCTACAGATAGTGTCATACGCGGCTTTGAAATCGATGGTGGGAATCGATTTGAAGTTCCTGGGATTTTTGAAAGATCTGTCGTAATGTGAATACTGATAAGGACCTATCAGGTTGTTGACGAACGGCTTCAAGTTCTTATGTGTACAAAAATCCTGAGCTAAGAGAGCTAGGTATTCACATATCAAATTCTAAATTTAGAAACGTTTAATATCAATTTATTTTAAAAAGTGTGATATCGGCGCAATTTATAAAATTGACAGATATTTGTTATCAAATAAAGACTGGACAGAGAATTTAATGGGTAAAACTGCCAAAGTTTTTGAACCCAAAAAATTGCGGATAATAAAGTAAAAAAAATTAAATGAAACAAAAAATTGACAAATAAAACCATTCAAATTTATCTTATCATAATACCAAATATTATTACTTTTTACGGAAGACTTATAACTCGAGTTTTTCGTATAAGGAAGAGGCATATTTCACCAAACATTTTTCACTTTGAAATTTTGCAAAAAAAATAATATCCTGCAAAGTAAAAGTGCAAATTTTTTCAAAAAATAACAACATTTTTAGCTTTTCAAAAAGGCTTTGCAAATTCGAGTTTGGTGAAACGTAATTTGTAAAGTAGGTAAAAGTGCAAACATGCAAAGTGAAGTGATAAAGTGTTTGGTGAAATGTTTTATAATTTTCCCAATCGGAAATTATTTTTTTTTTTAATTAGGTAAAGTGAATATTTTCAACTAGCTTAATAACTTTTGTAAATTTTTATTTTCTAACTTTATTGTTTGTGAAGTACTAGATCAAAAATTGCCTGAGTTGTTACTGTAAAAAGGAGTAGTTCCAGAAATAAAAAAGTGGTTGGGATACGACTCACTCACTAGTAACTTCCTATCCGTCCCTTTCTGTCTGTATTTATTAAACTCTACAAAAATTTGAAGTCAATAATGTTTGAGTTGAAAACCACTTCTTATCATTTGTTTTTTTGCAAGGTTTTCAAGGTTTTTGACTTCTGTAAAAAAAGTTGTCAATTGAATTTTTCTAAGACATTAACTCAAAGTTAGCAAATATATTTTTGTTTTCATAAGAAAAAATAAGTTTGATTATAAGTTTGATTTCATTATCTGTTTTTGTTCCCGATATTATTAGTCGAAAACCGATGTTTTAAAAATTGTATGAGCTTTTTTTTTATTGTTTTTATTACGTTAACAACAAGAACATCAGTTTTTACCAATTTTGGGCAGTATTTTTTGTAAATTCTTATTTTTCATAAAAAAAATTGACAGTTTGATTTTTTTTATTTCAATAAATATTTAAATCAATGTTTGAAGGTAATATCCCTAATTTTGCCACGATATTTGAGTCGAAATTCAATTTTTACCAACGTTTAGTAGTATTTTTTTAAGGTTTTTTTTTTTTCAATTTTTCTGAAACATTTGTGAAATACAAGATGTCAAAAACTTTATTCTTCTTTGCATACAATTATTTTGGGGGCTTTTTTTTCGTAAAATATTCGAGGTGATAACATTTTTTTCAAAACTACACTTTTTTGGTATCACGTTATTATCTAATATAAAATTTAATTAAAGTTGCTAGCGTTATTGGTTCGTGAGATATTTTGGGTCAACCGAAATGTTCACTTTTTATAAAATTGCTGTAGTTAAAAAAAAACAACTTTTTAAATTACTTGAAAGTCTTTTCTGCATCTTGCTGTGTTATTATCGGAAAATACAATCTATTTGAAATCGAAATTTCTACTGGTTGTTGAGATATAGACGATGTACGGGCGTACAAACGTACATACACACTGACACACGGACATCTCTCTAAAAAAAAAAAAATGATGAAGATTCTGGGAACCTTAAAACGTGGAGAAATTTCAAAATTTTCAATTCGACAAATGGGACCGATTATACAATAACTTGCTATGATAAGTTAATAAATCCTCCACGAACTCCTCTAAACAAATAAATTTTGAATTTGGTCTGCTATACAAACGAGGGTAGCTCAAGAGCTTATTACATACTCGATTTTGAAATATTGTTTTTAATACGGGAGCGTATCGGAATTCCGCTTTTTAAAATCCAGTTTTGAAATAATCCCGAAAAAAAAGTTTTAAAATCCCGTTTTCTAAAATACCGATTTTTTAAAAACTCGTTTTTAAAAAAAAAATCCCGCTTATTTAAAATCTCGATCAATTACAATCCCGCTTTTTAAAATCCCGTCAAATCGACGCTTGTTAATTGATTTGAGTTTAAAAGAATACTGCTTTACTTTGTCTTCTTATTTTTTTGATGTGTTATATTTTTTAAATGTTAAAAAAATCGATCGATTTTTAAAAATTAAACAACTAGTTTTGATTGCAAAATCGGAATAATAAAAACGGGATTATAAGAAACGGGATAACAAAAAGCGGGATATCGAACCCAACCCTGTTAATACAGATGTTGTCTTTTAAATTGGTTATTCTAAGTGAAAACAGTGTTTATGACAACCACACAAAGGTTAATAAGGGCTTGTTTTTTTGCTGTATTGAAACAACACAGTTCTACAACTTATATCGGTTGAAGACAACATCGGTAATCATCATCGGCTCCACAACCATTTATCTCGATCGATCGAGAGCCGACGATATCCAGTTGCGCACCTTTAGGCTTCAGGAGTCGTGGTCTACGCCACCTCTCCAGCATAAAATCATGGTCTGCCACGCTTTCGCCTACAATAAAATGTACTACAGCTTTTCGAGCTGGTTCTTCTTCACTCATACAAGTGTCTAACCCTATATATACTATGTATACTATCGTAGGCGGCCTTAAAGTATATGCCAAATCTTCTGTTTTAATGTATACAAAATAATAACTCGTTTTACACAAAAGTTTTCGAGTGCTTTGATGCTAATCGTTAAAATCGAACTTTTGATTGCTAAGGCCTCAACTTACAGTATACCTTAAAGCATTTTTTAATTTTATGTTGACTGATACAAATGTATTTTTAATGAAGATACAAATGTTTAATATTCAGCTATTGTGATTCCCAAAACAAATAATTTTCAGTCTCAACATTGAACGAGCCTTACATCTTTTGAACAAAAATCAAGCTGTGTCATTAATTCAGTGCCTTAGATCTAAAAAAAAAATTGTATTCATCTATGCGCCATTGACAATTCTTTTTCTGATAAAATTAAATTAACCATTACTTTATGTAATTTTATTTTTATGGGAATTTTTATTTCTAACAATGGCTAAGATTCTTAACATTTCAAGAACTGAAGCGTCGAAAAATAGTTTTCTAAAATGTCATCACAATAGCGAGAACATTCTTTACAGCTTAAAGCAGTTTTAAATAAAAATAGAAAGGAATAAAATAAAATTAGACAATCAATCACGTTCGTAATTTTACCTGGTACATAAGATCTCAGTCTTATGCATACCTACATACATATCTACATAGTCTATTCACAACCTGATGGCATACGTCATTGTCATATCATATACAGGATGTACATAAATTAACTTTATTCTCATTAACACTCCAGTTCTGTCTTCCGTGTAAGGCGAGGCGAATTTACTTCATTATGCAAGTGCCTGAAAATGGTTTGCAGAGGTGTGAGATTGTGTGTTTTTGTAAATCTTCTTTTTTAGTCACTTCATAAAAGGCAACCGTTTAACTCAGCTTACAGTCAACAGAGTCTATATCATGCGTCGGGCGTCGCCAATGCATGCCAAGCCGCGCCGCCGGAGGGGATTTCAACAAAACTTTATAAATTAGAAAAGTTTTTCGTTTCAAAATCTTATTGCATACATTAAATGCATCCATCCAGGGATGGTTTCTAAGGATTTGACAAAAAGGGGTCATTGAAAATAAAACTGGTTATAAGGGATTAATTATTATTTTATCTTATAGTAACGTTTATCCTTTTTCTAAATAATTCTAAGATTCAAAAGCCTTGCGGGATAAGGTAAAAATGGTTGAGTGTTATCAATCAAGGTCCCGGCCTTTAGATCTGTTGTAGTCTTGTCATGATACACATGACAATGAAGTGTAAAAGAAAAGGGTTTTTAATAAACCATTATGTATGCCATTAAGTGTGCAATATGACATCATTCTAATGCCCGCCTTGGCTTTTTACGGTGGCACGGATCCGATGACTCTTCCGCATAGATCCGGCTGAATTTGAGCGATGGCCTGTGTTATGTTCACCTTTAGGGCATCGGTCGATTGCGGTTTTTTTGCATAGACCGGCGACTTCAAGAAACCCCACAGGAAAAAGTCTGGCGGGGTCAAATCGCATGACCTTGGTGGCCAATTCACATCCCCCCTGCGAGAGATAACCTTACACTCAAATCGTTCATGCAAAATGTCAATCGTGGCGTTTGCTGTTGGGAACCAATCGTCTAGGTCCATATGGTTCAATTTGGACCAAAAGAAATTCACCGTTATGTAGCGCTCGCTGTTGACGGTGACCGTCGCCGCCCGGCCCAAAATCCACACCAAACGGTAACTTTTTGAGTATGCATTATCACCTGGTGAACCTCGAGTGGGTTGGGTCTCGTCCCACGTACGGCAATTTTGCTTGTTAACACACCCATTCATCCAAAAAAAATGTGCTTCGTCACTTAAGATGATTTTTCGGCCAAAATTGGGGTCCTCTTCCAAACGATTTGACGCCCTGTCAGCGAACAAACGGCGTTGTCTATGGTCATGAACTTTGAGCTCCTGGGTCACTTGGATCTTGTACGGGTGTAGGCCCAAGTCCCGACTCAAAATTCACCAAATTCCAGTCCGCGAACACTCATTTTGATTATAAAGTTTTATTATTTGAACGTGTTGTTCAATCGTGTAACTTGTCATGATGATTTGGCATAAACAACTGAATAATAAACAAAAGATTTGACAGATGTCACCAGGCCGCCAACTTTTCTCACAAGTGATTCTCTCAGTATGTCTATACAATTTTTAAGCAAATAGATAAGAAGGTCTACTTTCGTTATTAGAGGATAATGGTTTTCATTTTTGTGGCAAGTTAATTAGGTTTTCAATTTTTCGGAACGTATTTTCGACCGGGCCATCATCTTATAGCGGAGAATGTTAAACTTTTATGCAGTCTACAAGAGAGTAGAGTATTTTGAAAAGTGCTTGTCTGTCTTGGAAGATGCGTTGTTGATTCCACATTTGCTTTGAACTTTGAAACTTCCATAAGCTCTGCCTGAAACAGGCTGCAGACTTACAATTTTTCGACACTTTCTCGTTTATAGAGAACGAAAAATTTGTAAGAAATAGTTTAGCATAGAAAGTTTTCATATACAAAATAAACTTAATTAAAAAAATCAGTTTCTTCTTCTTTTCAATTTCAACGTCATTTTATTTGAACTTTATTTCGAGCTTTTAACTCAAGTGACAAAAAACCTGTCTTGATTGATGATGTTCCTGTTTGTTGGATTTTCCAAAAGTTTACTAAAAATTGTGTTTTGTGTTTTTGAAGGTTTTCGTGTTTTGTAAAAAAAAGTTGTCATTTGGATTTTTCCAAATATTTTGGATATGATAAGAAAAGTTTCATTTTAATACCTGTTTTTGTACACGAAATTTGTAAAACCATTTTTTAAGGTTAGATTAGATTTAATCGGAAATAGAACATTTTTTGAAGTTAATACCTTTTTCTTTTATTCTGGAGATATTCTAATCGAACATTGGTTCTTACCAATTTTGTGAAGTATTTTTTATAGGTTTTTTCTTGTAAATCGTTCCACATTCGTGAAGTGCGACTAAAAAAAGAATATCTGCCTTTATAGTACGTCAGAAATTGGATTCAAAGGTAAACTAATGAGCATTCCCAGATGAAAGGGTATTACGGTTGAATTTTTTGAGGGGAGGAATACAACTGGCTATTTCTATTTCTACTAGAGCATTGTTTATGAAAATATATAATGACAGACATGAAACTTAACGACGGATCTCATGAGATACAAAAGTTTCAGTTAGTCACTTATCATTTTTAGAGCTCTCTTTTGAATTCTGTCAAAGAGACTCAAGTGGGTTATTAGAGCACCTGCCCAGATATGGGAATTTTACTCGAGTTTCAGATGAATATAGGCTTTATAAATTGTAGCCAGATCTTGCATCGTCGAAGAAAACTTAAGAACGTAGCAGTGTTTTTCTCGACTTCATATATGTGATCACTCCACAAAAGACGGTTTGTGATGCACATACCTAGAACTGAAAGCTGTTCAGTCTCCTTGATGCAAGTACCACCCATGGATAGTGGCATTGGGGGAGAGTTACGCTTTTGCGATAGTAGACACCATTGAGTTTTCGAAGCATTTAATCTTATACTAGTTTTAATTCAACTTGGACAATGCGGTCAAGATCAGAATTAAATGAGCTTATCATATGATCCCGTTGCGTTGGTGGTCCACATTCGAAAAATAAGGATACAAATCCAAAACCGAATATGAAAAGCTGAGGCTACTATCATTAGCGAAAAAAAATAGGAAATAGCATCGGAGACAAAACGGAGCCCTGAGGCACACCAGTGTTTATTTTTTGGATATCAGATTTGAACCCCTCCAATGCTACTTGAATTGAACGGTCCGAAAGGTAATTTATAACCGAACAAAGAGATTTATCAGAACTAAATGCACGCGTGTTCGATATTTCGGAAAATTGACAACAAGTTTTTTGAAAAAAATAGTAAATGTTACAAATTGTTGCCAAGATATTGGAGTCGCAATCAATTTCATCAATTTTTAGTAGAATTTTTTCTCACTTCGATTTTTCTAAAAATGTTAACAGATGGCAAAAACGATGCAAACAATTATTTTGGTTGTAATATTATTGTTGGCATTTTCTATTGATTTATAAGAAAAATCGTTGAATGAATATTTTTCGAATTTATGCCAATTTGGAACTTTTTTTTAAATGCTTTAGTAAAATACAGGTTCTTGGGATATGGGCGACGAATAAAGGTGAACGAAGAAAGGTTCGTACGAACGTATATAGTACACACGTGTAAACAGACATCTTTCTAAAAACCTTTCACTTAAGCTCTAAGGACCTTGAAACTCCGAGAAATGTCAAAGTTTCCAACTCGATAAATCGAATCGATTACAAAACTTGCGATAACAAGTTAACAATAAAATATGTTTTGTCAACGTAAACCTTAATATCTTTAACTACGCTATAGTTCGACCCTGTTCATTTTTAATATATGTACAGTACATGTGTACCTCCTCTTGCTGAATGTTGTGAATGTAGTAGACGGAGCCATTCTAGTGACAAAGAGTATATAATGGTGACATCGTCGGAAGGAACAAAGAGGGTTGCATTAGTCAAATTGTAACAGACATTTTATGGTTCGGGTAAAAATTTTAACGTGAGTCCCATAAGTAACACTCCTGTTGACATAATCTACCAAAAGGAGTAAGCTGATGAAGTTTTTTTTTTGTATGAAACTAAGGCTGATGCTGTGAATAGATGAGGATTGACAAGACATATACTTTCAATCGTAAAAGTAAAATATTACAGGGGAGAACCAGAAAAGTGTGTTCAAAGTATCTATACGTTAAAAAAAAGTATATCTATGTAGAAAAAGAAAAACAAATTCAAATCCAATCGATCCTAACTCTGCCGAAAATCATACCAAAATCAAAGCCATTTAACCATGGTATAAACTTTTTTTTCCATCCTTATATCCTTATCCATAGTCCTTTTAAAAACGAAACGAAATTCAAAAGAATAATCTTTTATTTTGTGGGGTTGGTTTAAAAGACCAAAAGAAAACACCATTAAATACACATTTTTGAATATTCAAAAAAAGTCTACATTAACTAAGGCGCCATTTTATAGCTATATCAGTAAAATCCATCAATAAAAATTGAAACACGAGGAATCTGAAATGTTTTACTGATGAGTTGTTATAGCAATCAGTAAAGTTACGCCATTAAATTAGGGGTATTAGGTAACTACTTCATCAGTAATTTTTTGTATTGATGCTGTCCAAGTAGAAAAAAAAAAACGAAATACCATCAGCAAAGCAAAATAGAATTCTGTTGGCATTTAACAGTCAGCTGTTTAGTATAAATGAAATTTCATTATTAAGGTTTTTAAAGTTTAACTTCAAATCCATTGTTTTTTTTTGAAACAATACTTGACATAAGAATACATCTTGTTGCATAAAATATTTTACTGAAAATAAGGCTCTAACATGTTTGAAAATAAAAAACTAAAATTTTTTTTGATGGATTTTACTGATATCAATAACATACCCCTAAATAAAAATCAAGTATGCCACTCACTTAATGTAAAATTACTGTAAAAATGATTTTAAAATATCAATGAGCTGGCAAAATTTAGACAAAATTACTTTCCTATCTAAATATTGCTGCTCTGTTAGAGGCTACAGATTTAAGCTTAGATTAATTTTAAAATTGACTAATTAAAATTCACAAACCAAAATATACTATACTGACACATGAAAGCTTCAATAATGTATTGTTGCATTCATGAAAATCCATAACCAAACCGTTTACTCTTAAGCTAAATATACCCGACTCGTCCTCACGTACATATACTCTTGTGGCTCCTATAGGTATGCACGCGATATTATTTTGTCAATAAATTAAATTTAACCCTAAAATTTGATGAAGGGTGTTATTTGCAGATGAGTGCTCCATTATAACGGGATCAAACATTTGCGTTGGTTATACCGTTTTGATTAGATATTATTTTGCAAGGACCCATCAGACATGTGTATGTATTGTAGATATAAGAATAATA
This sequence comes from Eupeodes luniger, assembly GCA_951509635.1. Taxonomy (NCBI): domain Eukaryota; kingdom Metazoa; phylum Arthropoda; class Insecta; order Diptera; family Syrphidae; genus Eupeodes; species Eupeodes luniger. Next base: position 91,626,510 of record OX608074.1, read on the forward strand.
CAAGCATGCGTATGCATGTGGATGTGGGTTAGGTGCTATAGTAATAGGATAGAATTTGTTGTAGTTTATTAGAATTTCTCAATTTTCACCAGTATTTCACCTTATTGTCATCCAATAAAGGTAAAAGCACAAACAGAATAACAAAGTGATGGAAGGAAATGGTATGTATACTATAGGGTTTATTAGGAACTACAGTAATCCCCACTTAGTAACCTTTTTTTTATTTTACTTAGGATAGAATACAAATGGGATTTAAATTTCAATAGAATTTTTAAAGAAAAAACAACAAGTTCCTACCTTTTTTCTGAGGAAGAAAGGTTTTCACCTCCGGAATAAGAGATATACAGTGTTGGACAGAGGAATAGCACACAATAGTATATAGAATTCAAACAAGTGAGATTATTAAATTTTCTTGTTTGTAAAACATAATTTATTGAAAAGTGTTTTATTTAAAAAAGAGGCTGGGATACGATCCACACTGAAAACTTCCCATCCCGTCTGTCGATTTGTCTTGCTTAAAATTTTGTAGGTTTTCGTGTTTTGTTAAAAAAGTTGTCAGTTTAATTATTCTTAAAATTTTAAAATTACCAACAATAATTTGCATATAATGAAATAGTTTGATTACAAAATCTATTTTTGTCAACGAGATTTTTAGTCAACCCAATTTTTACCAATTTTAGTAGCATTTCTTAAACGTTTTTATTTCTTATAGAAACAAATACAAATTGGATGAATGAAATTAATTTGAAGTCAATATCTTCTATTGTTCACGAGATATCGGGAACCGAACATCAATTTTTGTCAAATTTGCGTGCTATTTTTTGTAGATTTTATTTTTTTATAAGAAAACGGACTGTTGGATTTTTATAAAAAAATTTTATATATAATTTTTATATAAATATAAATTTTCTGTGAGATAAAATAAGTTTGAATCCAATATTTTAAATGTTTCAAAAAATATTTGAGTCGGAAATCAATGTTTAAGAACTTTAAGTAATGCTTTTTTTAGGTTTTTATTATTTGTAAAAAAAACTGTTTATTCGATTTTTCTCAAATTTTATCGAATGTTGAAAACAATATTTCTTATAAGATAAAATTAGTTTGAATTTTTGAAAAGATATTTGAGTCGAAATTCAATTTTTACCTCTTGCGAATAATTGACAAATTCTCCAAGAGTTATTCTTATCATGAAAAGTGCTTTCTCAAATTAGCCGTTCGGATTCGGCTTAAAACTGTAGGTCCACTCCATCCCTGACAACAGTACTCGCACACAGAAATGGTTGAGAGTTGTAAGTCACTAGGCCCTAATTCTCAACGGACTTTTACGCCACCCAATTTATTTAGTTTTTTAAAATTAGCTTAAAGCCAATATCTCAAAGTTTTTAAAAGATATTTGAGTCGAAAATGAATTTTTACCAACTTTGAGGAATGTTTTTTTAGGTTTTTATTTTTTATAAAAAAACTGTCAATTTGATTTTTCTCAAAATTTTACCAGATATTTAAAACGTTATTTTTCGTTGCACAAAATTGTTATGGAGATAAAATCATTTTTTGTTCGTAAAATGTTCGAGGTGACAAATATTTTTTTTTTCGTTCCAAAGGACATTTTTCCAAAATAAAGTAGCGATATTGTTCTGTATTCCCTAGCGAACTAAATTCTAGCTGTAACATTGTTTTTTTTTTTTTTAAAGAAACCTGGGGTTTGTGTTTGCCTACCTACGGAACCAATAAAATCATTACCATTAAAGCTAATTTCGTATTTGGCACTTTATGCATCCCACAGCTGACGTGAAAAACTTTTTTTTACATAAGCAGTGATTAGACGCTTTTCATCAGAATCAGTCTTTTTTGGTGGAGGGTTTCATTGGATATATTTGGAGGTATTATAGGTTTCATGAAATTTAATGAAGTTGTACACCAATTTTCTTGACGTTCCCACAATTTTTGCGGTTTTATAAATTGATTTACTGATATTTTTTATCGTTATGATATTTTTTCTGAGCTCAGGTGTCTTAATAAATATTATTCAATATTATACTGCACAAAACCTAAAAAAAACTTACTTTGATTTTTACATTACTTTTTTCTTAAAATCTTAACAAAGCTATACTGCTGTCTTACACTTAACACAAAGCCTACCTTCGCACTCAATTTTCGGGCCTATTATTCAAGGATGGATTGTAAAAAACTACACATGATATTTGAACAAATTTGTTTTAATTGATTAGTCATTTCTTGAACTTACCTAAATGAAAAACAAAAAAAGGATGATTTTTTTAATAAAACTTGCCCTTGACGGTGCGACGGTGCCGGTGCGACGGAGTAGAACGGCTGGCATGATATCTCAGAACCTTGAAACAACAAAACAATTTTTTTGAAAAAAACTTGTGTCTAGACTTAGCGAGATGTTTTGTGAATAAGTAACGCTTTACAGATTTAGGATATCTTCTATAGTTTTGTCAAAATCGTGCTTTTAATCAGTTATAAAAAATTAATCAGCCTTATTGTGAGTTTCACACGGAAAACCATTCACAGGGAAAATTTTCGTTCCCACGGACTTTCAAAAGCTATTGGGAGTTTCACTCGAATAAAATTTCACATCGAATCGGAAATGACAGTTCGAAAAATAGACATGTTCAAAAAACTGAGATCTAAATAAATTTCCCTTATCTATGATGGAAACAGAGACTGAAATCTAAATCATTTCTCCTTATTAATGAAAAAAATTCAAGAAATTAATATGGCGCTCCAATTACTTTCTAAAACTGTGCCCACTGAGTGCAAAAACACTCTTTAAATTCAACCCTCATCGACTTATATGCAAAAAAAAAGTAACTTAACGATCACGTATAAAAAATTTTCCTCTCCGTTTTAAAACATATGTGCACTGTTGTTTTTAAAATGAACAGATCTTATTTCATGTTTTTTTTTTTTTTGAAGACAAGTGCGAAACAAAATAAATTTAAGTTGTATTTTGATAAAAAAGAAAGTGAAATAATTATGTTTAGCATTGGAATTCGAATTTTATTGGATGAAGAAGGAAAACGCGAAGAACGAGCTGTTCGAAGATCTTTAAGGGATCATTCCAATCCCTTGGAGTTGCGCGATTCCTTGTAAGTAAAAGAGGCTGGGATGCGACCCACACTGATAACTTCCCATCCCTTCTGTCGATTTTTCTTGCTTAAAAGTTTGTCTATATGTATCAATTTTTACAAAATTTGCGTACTGAATATCGAAAACAGTATTTTCAGTGAAATAAAATAAGTTTGAAGCCAATATTTTTAATTTTTGAAAAGCTTTTTGATTCGAAAGTAAATTTTTACCAAGTTTTAGTATAGTTTTTTTTTAGGTTTTTATTTTTTGTAAAAAAAACTGTCAATTCGATTTTTCTCAAAATTTTATCGAATGTTGAAAACAATATTTCTTATAAGTAAAAATTAGTTTGAAGCCATTATCTCAAATTTTTGAAAAGATATTTACCAACTTTTGTTAAATTTTTTTTATGTTTTTAATTTTTTGTACAAAAACTGTCAATTCGATTTTTTTCAAAATTTTACTGAATGTTGACAACAATATTTTTTGAAAGATTAAAGGAGTTTAAAGCCAATATCTTAAAGTTTTGAAAAGATATTTGAGTCGAAAATCAATTTTTATAAACTTTTATAAATGTTTTTTTTTTTAGGTTTTTATTTTTTGTAAAAAAAACTGTCAATTCGATTTTTCTCAAAATTTGTCCAAATGTTGAAAACAATATTTTTTCTTATAAGATAAAATTAGTTAGAAGCCATTATCTCAAATTTTTGAAAAGATATTTGAGTCGAAAATCAATTTTTACCAACTTTTATAAATGTTTTTTTTTTAGATTTTTATTTTTTGTAAAAAAAACTGTCAATTCGATTTTTTTCAAAATTTTACTGAATGTTGAAAACAATATTTTTTATAAGAAAAAATAAGTTTGAAGCCTTAGTCTCAAGTTTTTGAAAAGATATTTGGGTCGAAATTCAATTTTTCCCAACTTTGAGTAATGTTTTTTTTTAGGTTTTTATTTTTTATAAAAAAAACTGTCAATTAGATTTTTCTCAAAATGTTATCAGATGTCAAAAACATTATTCTTCGTTGCAGAAAATTGTTTTGGGGATGAAATCATATTTTGGTCGTAAAATTTTCGAGCTGACAAATATTTTTTTTCAGTTTTTTTGATTTATAAAAAAAACTGTTAAATGGATTTTTTTCCAAAAATATATTTGTTTTGTATCACGTTACAATATATAATATAAAATTTAATTCAAGCCTCTAGCGTCATTGGCTCATGAGATATTTAGGTTTAACCAAAATGTTCACCTTTTTTTTAAACTGTTATGGTAAAAAAACCACCCACGCAATTTACTTGAGAGCCATTTCTGCATCTTTCTGCCTTATTATCTTTATAACAAAATTTATTTGAAGTCGATATCTCTTCTGGTTCTTGAGCTATGGACGACGAAAAAAACGTCGCGAACGTACGGACGTACGGACGTACAGACGTACGGACATACGGACGTACGGACGTACGGACGTACGAGCGATTTAAATGTGCCTTGTGAAGAAGTTGATATCCCAGAAGTTGAAAATACACAAAGTACCGAAGTAGGTTCAACTTATCTAACTGCAGGACAGCGCATTCGAACTAGTATAACCAGTAGTCTTTAGTTTTGCAATAATTGTTAATCAAATAAAAACAGACAAATAAACAAAAATTTCTTAAATATTTTTTTTATTAAAAATAGGTTAAAATCAAAAATTCACTTCATTTTATAATTAAGAAAATAAAAATAAATAAAACCTTATACATAAATTAAAGGCAATACAAAAAAATTAAAAATACACTTCATGTTGAAAAATAAAATAAAAATAAAGGTCATAATTGAATGGATCTGAAGATGAACCAGCCGCAGTTGGACAATATTCTTCATTCAAAACCGTTTCTTCAGATGCAGGCAACCCAAAGCAGCGTGATTTGGGGACTTTTTCCACTGCTTCACTCATTCCAACCAGTTGGAATATAGTCTCTTCCGAGGGTGAATATTTTTGGGTTTTATTTGGTCCACCTCACCTCCTGTTCCTCTTTGGTGGATTTTATTTGTTGCTGCTTTTTTGCGCATGTATCGCTTTTGGTTACAACTATAAAACAAACTTACTTTTTTCCACACGCATTCATTTTTAACGGGCGGGCCTGCGCTGTTAAGCTCTAATGTGATTTGCTTCCAAAACTCCAAAACTTTTTCGCGACTTTGTTTTACAAAGCCTTTGGTAATTTCAGGGTTTTGTTGCATTTTATTTAAAAGCATTTCGCTTTGGGCTTTATTTAAAGTTTTGCTCCTGAAATATTGGAAAAATTCACTTTTATTTTTGGTCACAAAAAAAAAACAACAAACAACTTACATTTTCCGCTTTGTTCTTCTCTCGTTCGCGACAAAAAAATAAGTGAAACTTTCAGCTGTTGAGAACGTAACATTTCACACAGAAAAAATGCTTAAAAAAAGGGGATTTTTTCGAACATGGGGAATTTTTTCGTCCGAAACTCACAATTATGGAAAAGGGAAATGGGAATTTTTTCATGTGGAATCTTGTTCCCATGAAACTCACAATAGGGCTGAATCTGAATGTACTCGTAGAAAATTTGCACCATAAGTTTTTCAAATTTAATTTAATTTTTCAATTCAAAGGACAAAAGACAGCGTCGATTTGGTACGGTTTTTAGTGGCCTTTACAGTTTACACGGTCTTTCGTTTTGCATCAAATTTCAAGAGCGATTAGACTTTTATTCAGAGTTTGTTTCCTAAAAAAGTGATTTGATTTTCTTCAAACAAACTTTTTCGAATGTGACTTACACTTACAATTCTATTTTTACAAACACACGTTTGTATTTGATTGGACCAATATTTTTATTGTGCAAGGGTCGTACAAATTCGAAAAAATGAGGAAAGGTCTGCACCTTTCGACATGCGTTTCCATTAAAAATTGTATTCCAGAGAAAAACGAAGCTTTTGAACACATCCCTGCTTTTAAATTCCAGTATTGACATTTGAGGTAGCATATGGTTTGTTGATAGTGCCAGTGATACCAAACATAAAATTAGCAAGAAAACGCGGCTAATATGATATCATCTGTTGGTGTCAAATGAAAGCTTACTTAATTCTATTTCAAACAATTTAGGGTTGCCTAACCAAAATTTGGCCCAATCCATGGTTTTTTGCCTAATTTAAGATTTAAAGTCCCTAGCAAGTGAAAAAAAATCTTAACATTTCCATATTTATTCACTGTAGATGTTACTTTCTTTAACTGCAATCTGTCTTAAAACATATTCCTAGAAAGGTGATCATGGTTAAAATGAAGTTGATAGGTGGTTTTAAAATAATTTATTTAGTTGTTTAACAGGGTTTGACTGTAATAGAAACATCAATTTAATACATTTTCACCACATATACCTTACCTACATTGCTGAATTCCAAAGATTGACGTACAAGTATGGCAATGAATGCATCATGTTTTCAGTTAGGTGTGTTTATTGTTGTAAATAGAAGTAAAAGGAATCAGGTATTAAGTTAGTGGCATAATAAACACGTGTTGCTTGGTGAACCATTACATCAACATCAAGAGGCACTCAATATCAATGTGTGTAGAAATAAGGGTAATATATGCGTAGGTGCAAACTCGGTGGAAACAATTTCACAGTAGCAAAATTAGAAGATAAATAAGCTCGAAATAAGGAACGTTACCCATATACGTAAGGTAACACGCATGAGAAAATAAGTATCAATAGAATAAACATCAGCATATTCCAATATCCCAATATAAAATGTGTAGCACGTAATTTCGTTTCCGATTCTTTATTTCAATAAAAAATATATTTTTGTGATCGCAGAAGATCACAATCAACAATTAAATAAAACGCATTCAATGTATATTAAACTTAATATTATTTATTAAATCAAAGCTTCAGATCCCTTACCACTGGTGGGGGGAAATCTTAGGCTATACGTAGAATGACAACTGTGAACTGAACTCTCATTGATCGATGAAACCCTTTTTATACTTATAAAATGTTTACTTAAGCAAATCTATCTTCGGCTGAAGATCGTTTGCTTTCCTTTGTCTTTTATTATTGCTGACACAAGAATTCTTTTAGAATTATTTAAGATGCTTTGGGCACACAAGTTACTGAAGGCAAAAAGTGCTGATATGGTATTTACAATATCGGATATCATCATCCGCTTATGAGATGAAATTATGAATCAATGTGTGAGCATTACATTTTGTTTATATAAAGATACTTTGTTATGATATTTATAATATCGGATATCATCATCCGCTATGAGATGAAATTATGAATCAATGTGTGAGCATTACATTTTGTTTATATAAAGATACTTTGTTATGATAGGGTGCTTAATATTATTACAAAGTTATGTGAGGGTGTTCTGATAATGTAACCCCTCCCCCCTTAAGTTTGATGCTCTCCTGAGTATCTATAATTCTATTTTCAATTTTAAATTTATGGGTTTCTCGACGTTTAAAATATAATAATAAAATTGCAATTATAATAATTATGATTGCTATACTAGTATATGATATAACATGTTTTATATTGTTTTGGTATCTTATTGCTTGCAATTCTTTCAAATTTTCAATTTGATTTATATGTATATCTTCTAATGTAACATTAATTTTTGTAATGTTTAATGTTTTATATAATGGAATTATAATATTTTGTTTAAAAGTTTCTTTTCGATTTATATATAAAGTTGCATTTATTTTAATGTTACAATCTTTAAAATGTAAAAGGTTATTCTTAATAATTTTATATTCAATATTGTTACAATATTCATTTAGACTTGTTTCTACTAAGTTTTTTGTTAATACAAGTCCATCTTCTAATTCTATTAATTCTTGATCTTTATTTGATCTTATCTTACAGTTTTCATATTTTGTTTTATATAGGTTTTGAATACATATTGGACTTTTCTTTAAATGTTTAAGATATTTAATTTCATTGTTTTCATATAATGTTTTGTTACAAATTATATAGTTGTATTTTGATATTTCGACTTCAAGTCCTTGATCGTTTGGTATAGGTAGAATCATTATGTTTTCACATTTATTTGTAAATACTGGTATTTTTAAAGCAAAAACTAATTTGTTATTTCTAGTTAATAGGCTGCTCTCAATATATTTTAATTTATTAATGGTTATATTGAATCGTTCATTTTCTTCTTTAGTTAGGATATTTCTCCCTAGAATTCCTAATCTTGAAAAGACTACATTGTCTTGTAATTTTTCTATTTCATTGTTTAACAGCATTATATCTGTATTTATTTGTAATGATAATATGCTTTTAGCTAGATTTTCTTGTTTTATTTCTGTGGAATTAATAAAGTTTCTTAATATATACTGGTGTTTGTTTATACGGTCTGCCATTGTTTCTAATTCTGTTTGGAATTGCGTATTTATACCTATTTGTTTATTTAATTCTGTCATAGCATTCATATTGTTTTCTTCAATTATTTTTAAATGATTCTCAATTTCTAATCTTTCATCATTATCCATCACTCCAAAAAGAAAATGGAGTGCGTTACCTCCCATGTTTATTAATCCTCTCCTTTGTCTTGAATAAGGAAGTATGCTATGTAATTTGGATTTAGAATCTCCTAAAGCTTCTGTCATTAATCTTTTTAATCTTAAGTCTTGAAAATTGTTATAGCCTGTTTCTATAGAAAATTCAATTTGTTTAATAATTTCATTGTAAGTTTCTAAATTAATTATATGGAGTATTTTATCATATTTTTCGATTAATTCAATGGGTTCTTGTTTTATAATTATATATCCTGCTTGATTATGAATTTCTTGTAATAAAAATTCTGATTTCACTATGGTAAAAGTGAATAATACAATTATAATTATGGTTTTCATTTTGGCTGTAAAGAGATTAAATTATTATTATCACTACTTTGATATTTATATTTTCTTTTGAAATGGGTTTTATGTAATTTTTTATTATTTGCATAATATTTATTATCAATTTTTTCTACCTTGGTCTTCTTATATTTTGCAGCTATCTTCTTTGCTGTTCTTACTACGTCAGCTTTTACGTAAACGTCTTTTTTTAAATCTGGTTCAATAAAATCTGCTTTATTTTGATTTCTTTTATTAATATTATTTTCTTTAACTGTTTGGATCCTTTTTCCTATCTCTTCTAAATCTTCTACTTTTATTTTGTTTTGAATAAAATCTATAGGTTTTCTTAATATTGTTGAATGGATTGTACAATTATATATACTAACTGCTTTTATTACTTTTTCTCTTAGGTTTAATATGTTCTTTTTCTCTTCTTGTGCATTATATATTCTTATATGTTCATTAAGTGTACCATGCACTCTTTCTACATCTGAATTTCCTGTCTTATGATTTGGGGTTATGAGTTTTATTTTAATTCCTTCTTCATTGCAATATTCTTTAAATGCTAGGCTATTAAACTCATTGTCGCAAACTATTTCTTGGGGTTTGCCTAATATAGAATTTCTAAGTTTAAGTTGCTCGATAATTTTATGAGTGTTTCTACTAGCTATGGGAAAGGCTGTCAAATGCTTAGTAAATTTATCTATAATTGTTAAAAAGTAAATATCTTTACTTGGAATATAAATGTCCATGTGTATTAGCTCGTTTGGCTTAAGTGCAGTTTTGCTCATTTCAAATTTTATTTTTTCTGGACTTCTATCATGTTTTGCTGTTTGACATATAATACAATTGTTAATGTATCTTCTTATTATTTCTCTTAATTTTGGAAAATAATATTCATTTTTAATTTCAAGATATGTTTCTTGTATTCCTCTGTGATTAAATTGTTCATGAATCCTTTGAATGAGATTCAACGCATCGTCTGTATTACTTAAATCTTTTAAAAGAGTAATGCATCTCAGTAATTTTAGCTTACTTTGATTGCTGTAAAGCTCAACATATTTTTCCTGAATTTTGCAAAATAAAGTATCACTTGGACAATATACTGCCACATTTCCGTGATCAGGTAAAAATTCCTTTAATGCTTCAGTAAAATATTCACCTATATCTTTTGATTTAATAGTGAGTCTTCTTATACCTTTATATATATATTTTATATCTTTACCTTCATTGTCTGACTCTATAATTTCTATTTGATGCTTAAACATATTTGTAGGTAATTCTGAAATTCCTATGTGATCATTTCTTTCCTCTGTTCCACTATGAATTGTGGCTAATGTTGAATCTTCATTTCTATTGACTGCGTTTACTTCGAGTCTACTAAGATAATCTGCTACGCGATTTTCTTTTCCTTTTAAATATTCAATATCAAAATCATATTCATTTAAACTTATTTTCCATCTTTGGAGTTTTGAGTTTGGTTCTTTAAGGTTACTTAACCAAATTAAAGGTCTATGATCAGTTTGTATTTTAAATTTGCGACCGTAAAGGTATGGTCTAAAATATTTTGTTGACCAAACAATACTTAATAATTCTTTTTCAATAGTGCTATATCTGCGTTCATGTTCATTGAGGGTGCGAGATGCATAGCATAATGGGTGATTTGATTGTGAAAGGACTGATCCGATCGCATAATTTGATGCATCAGTTGTTAACACGAATTCCTTTGTATAATCAGGATATTTTAAAACGGGGTCATTAGATATGAGCAATTTAAGTTCTTCAAAAGCTGTTATATATTCTGGGTCTTTAATATTTATCTTTGCTCCTTTCTTAAGATATTTGGTCATAGGTACTGCTACCTTTGAATAATCTTTAATAAATTTCCTGTAATAACCTGTTAGACCTAGAAAAGATTTTATTTGTTTTGTTGTACCAGGAATAGGTATTTTTTCAATTGTTCTTATTTTTTCTGGATTTGGCTTAATTCCGTTTGTAGTAATAACGTGCCCTAAATATTCGGTTTCCTTGCTAAAAAATTTACATTTATCTATTTGTATTTTTAAATTGTGATTGTTAAGTTTTTTAAATACTTTGTTAATTGAGCAAATATGTTCCTCAAATGATGTACTAAATATGAGAATGTCGTCTAAATAGACCACACATATTTTTCCTACAAGTCCTTCTAATACGTGATTAATCATTCGTTGAAAAGTTGCGGGGGCATTTTTTAATCCAAATGGCATCCGATTAAATTCGTAATGACCGTTTGCTGTTGAGAAAGCTGTTTTATACCTATCTTTAGGATTCACCAATATCTGATGGAAACCTTTCGCTAAATCTAATGTGGTAAAATATTGGGATCTTCCCAATTTACTAAAAATGTCTTCAATGTTTGGAATAGGAAACTTGTCTTCCACGGTTACTTCGTTAAGTTTTCTATAATCTATAACAATTCGCCATTTCTTAAGTCCTGAATTGTCTATCTTTTTGGGTACAACCCAGATAGGAGCATTATATGGACTGTTGCTTTCTTTTATTATGCCTTGATCTAACATTTCGATTATTTGTTTATCGACTTCTTTTGTATGTACTTCTGGATATCTATATAGTCGTGAATATATTGGTTTATCACTTTTAGTTTCAATGTTGTGTGTTACTCCTTTTACGTTAGTTAAGATATCTCCTTCGCTATAGAATAATTGTTTATTATTTTTTAATATTTGATTCAGAGCTTTCTTTTCTTCTTTGTTCATATAATGTTCAGTTAGTTTATCAGTTAAATCTTGTAAAACTACATCAATACCACATAAATCTATTTGTGTATTTGATAATTCCTGAATGTATCTATCTAAAGGGTATTCCTTTGGTTTTGTCATTAATGGGATAATAGTATTTTTTATTTTCAAAGTATGTGTATAATATGATATTTCAGCTTCTAATGGTATAAGGACATTATTTCCTAAAATTCCGTCAAACGAACTGTTTGTAATTGGTGTAATTAAAAATTCCATGGTTGATTCTTTTTTATTAAATTCGATTGGTAATGGTAAAATTATTTTTGAATTTATTTGATTTTCATTATATAATGCTTTAATTATAACTGGTTTGTCTAATTTACTTTCATAATGTCTTGGAAATATATTTTCTTTTAAAATAGATGTAGCTGCTCCTGTGTCTACTAAAAATCTAAGTTTTTTATTAAGAATATGAACATCTATGCAGGGTAATGGTCTGTTGAGGCGGGTGTTTGAAAATTTGCTGTATTTTGAGTAAGGTGATCTATTTCCATTGGTTCTAGATCATTCTTTTTATTTTGTGTAGCAAATGGATTACGATTATTATTAGAATAATTTCCACTTCTATTTGGTTGCCTATAATTTCGTTCATTTTGGTTTCTATAGTTTTGATTATTGTTTCTATAAAAGTTTTGACCTTTATTATTGAAATTCCTATAGTTATTTGAATTTCCTGATTCGTTTTTGTAATTTCTATCAAGTCTTTGATTTGTATTGTAATTATTATATTTTTTATAGTTTTTGTCGTTAAAATTATTATTGTTATTTCCAGTTCTATAGTTTCGAGTATTTCTATCATTATAATTATTTTCTTCTTTTGTCCAATGACAAGATTCTAATTTATAAAAAGCTTCACTAAGGGTTGTTATGTTATGATTGATTATTATTGAACTTGCGTTCGGGGGTATTCTTTCACAAAATTTAGATAATAATGACGCTTCATTATTGAAAGGATTGTATTCTTCCGGTTTATTTTCAGATAAATAATATTTATTATTTAGTCTACAGAGGATTTCTGAGAATGTATTATATAGTTGAGAAATGTTTTTTGAATAAACTTTATCTGCTAGTTCTTTTAATTTTAGAAAAGATTCTTTCTCACCAAAATTCTTTACTAGAATATTTTTTATATCTTGCCAATTATTAGGGTCGCCACTCCTTAATACTACCTCTAGGGCGAAATCTGTTATTTTTGATTTTATTTCACTCAATATAAATTCTTGTGAACCTTCGTTATACAAACTACATGAATTTATTACAAATTCTGCTTTTTTAATAAATATAATAATATTACATGATTTACCATTAAAATTTGGTAAATTCTTTACTAATTTTAAGGGGTCGATATTTATTGTAGCCATTTTTACCTTATTTTCAATTTTTTCTTCTGCTTGCTCAATTTCTTTTGATTGCTGGATTGCTGCAGGATCTGTTGATTTTGAAGTTTTTTCTTCCTCGGTATTATACGTTAACGCAGCTGGTTTGTTGTATGGTGTATATTTCTTCATTTATCGAACACGTTGGGGCTTTCGACTTGGATAATTTTGCCACGTACAGTTGTTCTTCCTTCTTTTTATTAAATTACACTTTTTAAAGTAATGTCATATATATATTTTTTTTTTTTTTTTTTTTTTAGTAACACTTTTAACTTTTTATTTGTCTTTAATTTTATTTTGTTGAAGTTGTTTTCTTCTCAACTTTTGCTGAATTGATCTAATATGTTCTTGCGGGGCCTCTGCTCCCTTTTGAAGATTTATTTTTTCTGGTTGCATTAAGTAGCACTTTTTGTTAATTTTAATTTAACACTGAGTTCACTTTCTTTATGCTTCCTTTTGAAGATTTCCTTCTGGTTGCATTTAGTAGCACTTTTTGTTAATTTTAATTTAACACTGAGTTCACTTTCTGTATGCTTCCTTTTGAAGATTTCCTTCTGGTTGTATTTAGTAGCACTTTTTGTTAATTTTAATTTAACACTGAGTTCACTTTCTGTATGCTTCCTTTTGAAGATTTCCTTCTGGTTGCATTTAGTGTTTTATTTAATTATTTTATTAGTCAAGCATTCTCTCTACGAGACTTTGTAAAATTGTCCTTACGGATCTTGATTTACGATGCTTTTCACTGAACAAAAAATATATCTTTTTATTTTTCACTGTCCTATAGCACCATTTAGTAATTTTACTTTACCGGTACTAACTATTTTATTTAGTTTTAGGACGATCCCGAATTAAACTTTTAATAAAGTAAGATTCAATATATTTCGATCTTTCGAGATCCTACCGACTGCGCCAATTTCGTTTCCGATTCTTTATTTCAATAAAAAATATATTTTTGTGATCGCAGAAGATCACAATCAACAATTAAATAAAACGCATTCAATGTATATTAAACTTAATATTATTTATTAAATCAAAGCTTCAGATCCCTTACCACTGGTGGGGGGAAATCTTAGGCTATACGTAGAATGACAACTGTGAACTGAACTCTCATTGATCGATGAAACCCTTTTTATACTTATAAAATGTTTACTTAAGCAAATCTATCTTCGGCTGAAGATCGTTTGCTTTCCTTTGTCTTTTATTATTGCTGACACAAGAATTCTTTTAGAATTATTTAAGATGCTTTGGGCACACAAGTTACTGAAGGCAAAAAGTGCTGATATGGTATTTACAATATCGGATATCATCATCCGCTTATGAGATGAAATTATGAATCAATGTGTGAGCATTACATTTTGTTTATATAAAGATACTTTGTTATGATATTTATAATATCGGATATCATCATCCGCTATGAGATGAAATTATGAATCAATGTGTGAGCATTACATTTTGTTTATATAAAGATACTTTGTTATGATAGGGTGCTTAATATTATTACAAAGTTATGTGAGGGTGTTCTGATAATGTAACCACGTGACGTGATGATTGGTGTGTAGGATTTCAATACGTACCACAGCTTTACTTTTACACGGTCGGTGGTAGGACATCTGGTTAAAAATTATGCTGATGTGCTTGCGTCAGGAATAAATTGGAAGTCCAATTCGAACGACTCAACCGAAAAGTTCCAGAGAATATGTAACACTATACTCTTGTTTTTACACTATGACCAGAGGAAAAAATAAGTGGAGATTTTTAAATATGTACCTGCTTGGAAACTTGAAATTTTATGCCAAAGCTCAAAATTTGCGGGTGAACTGCGTATTGTCGCGAACAAAACTTTCAGACAAAATTTGTCCCGCGAAAAATTTTGAAAAAAAAAAATTGTCTCTCACCTGTGTCCATTTTCTCTCAGTAATTCTAACGATGTTTAAACTTGAACAGGATAGGATTTTTTAAAAAAATTACTTGCTGGCTTAAGAGAACTGAAAGTAATTTTTGCACAAACAAATAGGAAATTGAATAACTACAATTCTGGACACCAAAAATACGTATAGAAAATTTTGTATCTTCTCAGTGGGCTACATGTTTGACAAACTTACAGCGGTTCTAGAACAATTTATAGAAATATCATTTGCGATGATGTTCTAAGTCAATTTGTTACATGGGGTGGGAACAACTTGGTTCAAAAACGGAAAAAAAGTAAAAAACTCATTTTTTTTAAAATCAATGATGATAAACTTTTGAAAGATTAAACTTATGCAAACTTGTCTTAAGGCCTTTTTTTAGAGCGTTTAATTTTCTTGAATTGTATGTTTCTGTTTATCTACTTGTTGATATTTTTTTTTACGAAACTCCAAAGCCAAAAAGTGAAATTGACAATTTATGTATTTATAATTTATTGCATGAAATTTGTTCGTCTAACGAAAATTTTCAATTGGACCTATTTTAATGAAGTTCCGACTCCAAATATCGATAAGGAATTAAAAAAACAGTCAGACAGATTTTTCTACAACTTTAACAAAATAAGCAACAATATTTTGCATATGATAAATTAAGTTTAATTTCAGCTTCAATTTTTGTTCCGGAATTTTTTGTCAAAAACCAATTTCTTTAAATTTTTGAAAGTTGTTATTATGAAAAAGTATTAATCGAATTTTTCTAAGAACATTTTTTTACGTTAATATAAAAAGTTTTGCATAGAATAAAATAATTTTGAAGTTTATGCCTTCATTTTTATCGAGATATTCAATTCGGAAATCAGTTTTTCCAATTTTGTGTAGTTTTTTTTTTGTAGATTTTTGTTAATAAAAAATTGCAATTATATTTTTTAAAAATATATGCTAAATGTTATCTTATAAACTATGTTTTTATAAGATAAAATTATTTTGAATCCAATTTCTTTAATTATTTCCAAAATATTTAAGTCGGAAATCAATCGAATATCAACTTTAAGTAGTTATTTTTCAGTTTTTATTTCTTGTACTTCATTTTTTCTAAAAACTTTACCAGTCTCAAAAACGTTATATTTTGATGCATACAATTATTTTAGAGGCAATATTAATTTTTGTTCGTAAAATATCCCGGTTGACAAATATATTGTTCCATTTTTTTTGATTTAGTTAGTTTAGATTTTTTCGAATGTGTACCAATTTGTTATCACGTCACAATGTATGATATAAAATTTAACTAAAGTCGCTAGAGTTATTGATTCCAGCGATATTTGAGGTCAACCAAATTTACAAAAAACACCCACTTTATTTTTTCGAAAGTCCTTTCTGCATCATTTATTGTCGGTAAAACAAAATGTATTTGAAGTCGATATCTCCACTGGTTCTTGAGATATGGCTGACGAAAAATATATTCGGAACATGTGTTACATGGACTGTGAAAAACTTGGTTTGAAAATGGAAAAAGTTAAAATAGTATTTTTTTCACCAACAATGATGAATAACTTTTGAAAGATTAAAATTATGTAAACATGGCTTTGAGACCACAACACGCTTTAAAACGTTAAATTTTCTTTCAAAAAATGTATTGTAACTTAACAATATTTTCGAAAATAAAGAAAACTTTAGTTTTTAACCAGTCTAATGAATAACCAAATTCCTAATACAAATTTTTCCTTTTTGATGTCAAAACTCTGAGAATGGAATTTTTAGATTTAGATGTTTCGAATATTCTTCTAGATGGAGAATTCTGTATAAATTTTATTCTCCTGCTTTGTAGCTAAATAACAATGAAGTGGCAAAATTATTTTGTATTTTAATGTTTTTAAGTATAAAATTGTTTGAATAATTTTATTTCTTACAGAAAATTGTTTGTTTTTAGATTTTTTTGAATTTACAGGGAATTGTGTTTGACCATCAAAGAAAAAGTCAACAACTAATTGATAAAAGTCAACTACTATCGCTTATGAATGTTATATATGTACATACACAGAACGAAAAAAGTCATCCTATTGACTATTTTGGTAGTCAATATGACTATTTGGTAGTCAATTTTCAGCCGATAACCGCGATAGTCAATAGAACAATTTTCGTTTGTCAATTTTGGGATCCAACATTTTTTTACAATTTGGTAGTCAATATGACAACTTTGGTTGAAAGAAATTGAAACTACTGTTGTCGTATTGACTAAAGTGGTATTGAATACGACAACTGCGGTAGTGAATATGACAACTGCGGTAGTCAATATGGCAACGGCGATAGTCAATATGACAACTGCGGTAGTGAATATGACAACTGCGGTAGTCATTATGACAACTTCGATAGTCAATATGACAACTGTGGTAGTCAATATGACAACTACGGTAGTCAATATGGCAACGGCGGTAGTCAATATGACAACTGCGGTAGTTATTATGACAACGTCGACAGTCAATATGACAACTGCGGTAGTCAATATGACAACTACGGTAGTTATTATGACAACGTCGACAGTCAATATGACAACTGCGGTAGTCAATATGACAACTACGGTAGTCAATATGGCAACGGCGGTAGTCAATATGACAACGGCGGTAGTGAATATGACAACTGCGGTAGTGAATATGACAACTGCGGTAGTCATTATGACAACTTCGATAGTCAATATGACAACTGCGGTAGTCAATATGACAACTGCAGTAGTCAATATGACAACTGCGGTAATCAATATGACAACTGCAGTAGCCAATATGACAACTGCGGTAGTCAATATGACAACGAAAATTGTTCTATTGACTATCCAGTAGTCAATTTTAAAAAATTAGGTTTTCATATTGACTATTTTGGTAATCAATGCGACAATTTTGCCAAATTTCAGGTTGACTATCGACGATTGTTAATATGACAACTTTTGTTTTTCTGTGTATGTTTATTTTTCTATCAAGCGTTTTGTAATTAATCATAAGTCAAAGGATGGCAGTTATGTTAATATTGCTTGATTTTCACAGATGACCTTTGCTTCCTTTTCCTTTTTTTTAACCTGATTTAAATCTTCACCAAAAGAAGAAAGTGAAATAAATCGCAAATGTCTAGACGTTAACACTTTGGTATGAAACATCAAAACAAACAAATTTCGAGATAAATGAAAATACTTTTAAAGGATTAAAAGTCCTTTTTTATTTTTGGCTATTCTTAGATTTGTTGATCAAAGGTCATGTAATGGTTTTATTAAAAAATAACTGGAAACTGTACGTGATTTTTAACGAATATTTGGAAAAGAAAATACATATAGCTGAATATTATAAAATACAGATTTGGGTTTAATATTATAGCCTGTAGCCTTTTTCCTTAAATACTATTTTGTCAATACTTCAAATAACGATAGTCCTAAGTCACACTTAATCAGATTTTAAATCTCATGGTTTTAATCGAAATCATGCAAATAAAAAAACCTGTTAAGACTTTTATGGAAAAACATGGATTCTAAGAAACCTAAAGTCGCACAGAAGAATTAATTTGATTTATTAGATTTCGGGTTAAATTGTTATATTGATTGATTGATTACTTAGGAGATTGGTCTTTTTGCTTTATATACTAATATCAACCTTTTTTCATTGGGAATAATTTCGTAGCTCGATGTCAAGAAATACGACCAAAGTTCTACTTGAATTTGGGCATAAGATTTGATAAAACAATCTATCTAAAAATGAAAACTTAATTGAATGAAATTGTTATCGAAAACTGTATGGAAACTAAGATAAATTATGTTTAAGATATGAAGATAGATAAGTTTACAAAAAAAAAGGAAAATCAACTTTTTGTTATTGAATCAAGTTTGGACCAGACAATACAGCCTGTTATATTTTTTATCTACTAAAAATAAGACAAATCTCAAAAACTATATCTTCAAGCTTTAAGCAAAACTTTTTTATTAGGGTGTTAAATTGAAACTCAATTCCTGATATTAAAGAAAAAACCTCATCAATAAAAATTAGATATACAAGTTTTGAAAACCAAAATATGGATCCTTTTCCTAATATACTTGCTTACTTCTTCAGCATGGATTATTACTTCGTCATTGTTGCCACAACTGGAATCCAGTCTGGGCCTCGTTCAATATGCTTTGCCACCTTTCTAGGTTTTTGGCCGAAGCCATCCGGTTTTTGTTCTACGACATTCTTCCAGCGGAGGCATGGTCTTCCCCAATGTCTTCTAAATCGTACCACAAAGAACTTTTTGGACGGGTGTTCATGAGTACTACGTGCCAAGCCCACCGGAGTCTACCAAGCCTTATCCTTGCTACTAAATCAGCTTCACGGTATATTTCATAAAACTCAGCATTATACCTCCTCCGGAAATGTCCTTCCTTCCAATGGGCGCAATACTTTTATCTTTGACGTTGATAATATGTTAAGGCTTCTTTGGCTGAACTTCCAAGTTTCCGATCTATAGGGCGAATTGGTAGGACCATAGTCTTAAACAGCAACAGTTTGGAATTTGTGGATTGAAAGAGTCTTGATAAGCTATAGTAGGTTTTGTTGGCTGGCTTTAAGCAGACGCTGGCGTATTTCTTCTTCCATATTGTTATCGGCCGCTACTAATTTGTCAAACTTGTCTGACAAATCTGTACTTTGTAAAATATTGACAAGTTACAAATTTGTTAGAAAAATACAATGACAAATTTGTCAAATTTATCATTCTTATATACTGAAACATTTGTCGTGAAAATTTCATTGTAAAGTGTTTTTCAATAAGGGCGGGATCTGGCTGAATTTGAGCGATGGTCTGTGTTATGTTCACCTTTAGGGCATCGGTCGATTGTGTTTTATTTACATAGACCTGCGACTTCAAGAAACCCAAGAGGAAAAAGTCTAGCTGGGTCCAATCGCATGACCTTGGTGGCCAATTCACAACACTCCTGCGATAGATAACCTTACCCTCAAATCGTTCATGCAAAATGTCAATCGTGGCGTTTGTTGTGTGGCACTTAGCGCCGCGCCCGTCCTGCTGGAACATAAGAAATTAGTTATCATCGTTATGTATCGTTCGCTGTTGACGGTGACCGCCTCACTAACGTCGTTTTCAAAAAAGTACGAAACAATTACGCCGCCGCTCCGGCCCAAAATCCACACCAAACGGTAACTTTTTGAGTATGCATTATCACCTGGTGAACCTCGCGTGGGTTGGTGTCGTCCCATATACGGGAATTTTGCTTGTTAACACAGCCATTCAACAAAAAATGCGCCTCGTCACTTAAGACGATTTTTTGGCCAAAATTGGGGTCCTCTTCCTAACGATTCGAAGCCCAGTCAGCGAACAAACAGCGTTGTCTACGGTCATGAACCTTGAGTTCCTGGTTCAGTTGAATCTTGTACGGGTGTAGGCCCAAGTCCCGACGCAAAATTCGCCAAGTTGAAGTCTTCGAAAGGCCGAGTTCTTGTGCACCGCAAGGAATCGACTGCCTCGGGTTCTGCTGTTCACTTTCACGGACCGCTGTGATGTTCTGATCTTGCGTTCCTTGAACGTACAGATGTTGGCTGATTGTTAAGTGAACCGGTCGTCTTAAATTTGGCCACCAAATTTTGAAGAGTCGACTGTGAAGGGCAACCACGTCTACCGTAAAATGGGTGCAACGAACACTCATTTTGATAATAAAGTTTTATCATTTGAACGTGCTGTTCAATCGCTGAACTGAATAATAAACAAATGATTTGACAGATGCCACCAAAACAAAATGGCCGCCATGGGGCGCCAAAATCTACCCACGCCATTTGAAAAACCCATTATAATGTTGAAATGTGTTACCTATGATCGAAAAAAGATAAAAGATGGAGCAAAACCTTTGCATTTTGTTTTTCGACCAATTTTTTTGATGTTAAAAGTAACAGAACGGTGGAACTCTTTCAATTTTAAAATGTCACAGTTTGCAAAAATCGTGTTTTATAATTATTAAAAAGTGAAGTGCTTAAGTTGGTTAAATAAATATTTTATTCGCAAAATTTATGGAAATCTTGAGCTATGATATGAAGTGTTAAATAATCGAACAACGCTAATGTAAACAGATCTTTATGGTTCGGAAGGTAGTTCTGCTTCGGTCGGTCAAACAGATCTTTTCAATTGTCAGATAAATTGGCGCGCGCCTACAATGTAGGAATACATCTTTTATTTTTTACTTTTACGTGGTACTACTTTCGCTTAGCATAATTTTGCACTTTTTGTATGAACGCCGACCGGAGCAGAAGCTGCCTACCGAAATTTGCTAAAAATAGTAAGTAATTTATTTTACTTTTTCAAACACTTGTTATTTATTTGTTTTTAAACAGAGAATAAACATCCAAACTTAAAAATATACTAAAGTTGTGTTATATTTCTTTGCAATCAATGCTCTTGGCCCGGCGTTTGCCTACATGAAGGTTAAATAAATGGAAGTATATCGCACAACAGGCAAAAGGTCTAAACGCAATGGATTCAAGCAAGAACTCAAAGCATCTTCGAGATACCAATTAGCGATTCGAAATTATTAGTTATTCTTTGTCTACAATTCCCAGAACGCCGGCGACGCACGCATTAAACGGAGACCCAACTAAGAACAGTCATCACTTTCACTTTTACTTGAAAATATATCGTTTATTATCTTAGTTCTTTGCACTGTCAACACTTGACCGTAACTGAGTTTTCTGTCGCAATTGTCAATTAAATATGTAAGTTGTAATTTTATTTTCACTTCATAAAAGAATTTTCAGTACAAATTTGTCGAAAATATTTGAACATTGTGAAAAAATAGCTGAAAATTCATTGTCCTGACAATTTCTTTATGAAAAGAAAAGATAACAATTGTCTGGTATTTTCCTACAATTGTACAAAATTTTCAAATTGTGTATGGAACAGATTTTGACAATTGTTAAGTTGTAAATTAGCAAATTGTCAAATTGTCAAATGTCACTTATGTAGCAATTGATAATGTTTATGAAATAAGCCCCTGGTCCTATTGTATAGGGGTTTTCCTTATATTTATGCGTTACATAAAAATACTAAAGTTTTTATTTCTTTTCCTGTGTCCAACACCGATTATATTTTTCACCGTAATGAACACTTCTCCCAAATCCTTGAACACGTTTCCTTAAAACAGAGATTAAAGAAACTTTTAAATGGTAACTAGTTGTTGTTACTAAAAAAGTTTTACATTTTTTTATAACCATACAATATCTAATTAGTTTTAAACTTAAAAGCAAGTATGGCCGATACGGTCGTGCTTTTTATTTGTTGTTCGTTCAAGACTAAAAATAGTTTAAAATTCTTAGATTAAAGGCGATTAACAATATTTTCTATGGAGCATTCAATAATGAATGTTTTAAAATACAATTCAAAATGTATATTTAGATAATAACGTAACCAAGATTAATAATATGTCCATTTCCTATAATCAAATCAGACATTTACGTGCGACCGACACGACGACACAATCAAGATTTAAATTATTTCTGTGTTAACCTCAATCTTTCTAAAAAAAACTTTCAGATGATTGAAAACCCCCTATTGCTTTTGGCAAGTAATGAACTGATGAATTGAATCATTAAACCCTTTTAAAAGAAATAAAGCAATTCTTGTTTGTTGAAATTAAATTGAATGAACTGAATCAACCAAATTATATTTTTCTCATTCTTTTTTGTGTGGAAATGTATATAATGTAATAAGAAAAATTGGGACTGAAAAGATTGAATTAATCAGTTTTGAATGCCATTCATGCAATGGATAGTAAATGCATCCATAAGCTGCAACGCTTTTGTTGCACAATTCAGATCAGAGTCCATATGAAATACCATCTCGTCTCGTCTTCATTTCGATTAAATCGAAACAGATAAATATTGTGAAAAAAAAACTAAATGAACTTATTTGATGAAATCGAATCAATTAAAATAAGAACACTCAAAGCTCAGACATGCACAACTTCTTAAGTAATTGGTAATTAAAACTTTCATTTCAATTATTAAGTTTATTTTGTGTGTTATACAATTTGTGTCTGTGTAGTAGTAATAAAAATGAAACACTTATAAATTAATCAATTATGGAGCTTCATCAACTTGAAAGCGTTCTTTAGTTTTTGATTCTTAGAAAAAAAAAAAATATGGGAATTTGTGAAAACCTCAATGACATCCATTAAACTTCGATCACCGCAAGTCATGTCAGCATGAAAATGGTTTTCTTACGAAACAAGAACCATTATATCAATTAATTCGTAGAACAGCATTTATTCGACATAAAAATTAATTATTTATCATAATTGTTCTTCTTCTTGAAGCAAAAATGGTAAGTGTGGCAATTAATTTAGGATCGACAATAAATATAACGATTCATACTAAAAATAATACCATAAATCTCCAGAGCACTGACAACAATAAAATTTTTGTAACCCATTAGTATTAGAAAGCTACATAGATACAAAATGATATTATGTTCTTTTGTCTATAGGTATCCATGCACAGAGTTTATGGTTGTGAGTTTCCTAAAATAGGAGTTATGTTAATTTCTATACGTCATAGAGACAGGTGATTAATAATCCGAATAATTAATCCTAGTGCCTATTTCTTATGCACATTTGTGGCTGTATGTTCTTGAGAACTTAACGAATTCCATTTTTGAGATCTTGAATCGATTAAGGAGCATTAGCAAGCACATTTTCTTTCATGTGGCTCCAATAAAAAAAAGTCTATAGGAATAAAATTATTAGTTATCATTGGCTGATTATAATCACCTGCTCGAGAAATAATGGGTGATTTTTTTGAGGTTAGGATTTTCATGCATTAGTATTTTACAGATCGCGCGGGATTTCAGACATGGTGTCAAAGAGAAAGATGCTCAGTATGCTTTGACATTTCATCATGAATAGACTTACTAACGAGCAACGCATGCAAATCATTGAATTTTATTACCAAGATGGCGCTACATGCCACACAGCTCGCGATTCTATGGCCATTTTGAGGTAAAACTTCGGAGAACAATTCATCTCAAGGAATGGACCGGTAAGTTGGCCACCAAGATCATGCGATTTGACGCCTTTAGACTATTTTTTGTGGGGCTACGTCAAGTCTAAAGTCTACACAAATAAGCCAGCAACTATTCCAGCTTTGGAAGACAACATTTCCGAAGAAATTTGGGCTATTCCGGCCGAAATGCTCGAAAAAGTTACCCAAAATTGGACTTTCCGAATGGACCACCTAAGACGCAGCCGCGGTCAACATTTAAATGAAATTATCTTCAAAAAGTAAATGTCATGGACCAATCTAACGTTTCAAATAAAGAATCGATGAGATTTTGCAAATTTTATGCGTTTTTTTTTTTTTTAAAAAGTTCTCAAGCTCTTAAAAAATCACCCGATAGTAAGGTCAGGAAAATTTTCTTGAAAAAATTTGAAATGAAAACTAAAAAAAAGAGGATGGGATGCGACCCACACTGATAACTTCCCATCCCGTCTGTCGATTTGTCTTGCTTAAAAGTTTTTAGGTTTTCGTGTTTTGTTAGAAAAGTTGTCAGTTGAATTATTCTTAAAAATTAAAAAACTACCAATATAATTTATATATAATATAATGAAATAGTTTGATTTTGAAATAATTTTTTTGTTAACGAGATTTTTAACAATTTAAGTAGCATTTCTTAAAAAAAATATTTCTTTTATAAACAAATACAAATTGAATGAATGAAATTAATTTGAGAGATATCGATTTCTTTTATAAACAAATACAAATTGAATGAATGAAATTAATTTGAGAGATATCGAGAACCGAACATTAATTTTTACCAAATTTGGGTACTATTTTTTGTAGATTTTAATTTTTTATGAAAAATGTACTGAACGTCGAAAACAATATTTTCTGTGAGATAAAATAAGTTTGAAGCCAATATTTTTAATTTTTGAAAAGATATTTGAAACGAAAGTAAATTTTTACTAAGTTTTAGTATTGTTTTTTTTTAGTTTTTTATAGTTTGTAAAAAAACTGTGAATTCGATTTTTCTCAAAATTTTACCGAATATTGAAAACAATATTGTTAATAACACAAAATTAGTTAAAAGCCAATATCTTAAATACTTGAAAAGATATTTGGGTTGAAAGTCAATTTTTACCAACTTTTAGTAATGTTTTTTAGGTTTTTATTTTTGGGTAAAAAACTGTCAATTTGATTTTTCTCAACATTTTACTGAATGTTAAATTAGTTTAAGGCCAATATCTGAAATTTTTGAAAAGATATTTGAGTCGAAAATAAATTTTGACCAACTTTTATTAATATTTTTTTTAGGGTTTTTTATTTTTGTAAAAATACTGTCAATTCGATTTTTACCAAAATGTTACCCAATGTTGAAAATAATATTTCTTATCAGATAAAATTTGTTGGAAACTATAATCTTAAATTTTCGAAAAGATATTTAAGTCGAAAATAAATTTTTATCAACTTTGAGTAATGTTTCTTATAGGTTTTTATTTTTTATTAAAAAAAACTGTCAATTCGATTTTTCTCAAAATTTTACCAGGTGTTAAAAACACTATTCTTCGTTGCACAAAATTGTTTTGGAGATAAAATCGTTTTTTGTTCGTAAATTTTTCGAGGTAAATAGTATTTTTTTGTATTTGTTTTGATTTATAAAAAAACCGTTAATTGGATTTTTTTTACAAAAATATGTTTGTTTGGTATCACGTTGCAATATATAATATAAAATTTAATTCAAGTCTCTAGCGTTATTGGTTCGCGAGATATTTAGTGTTAACCAAAATTTTCACCTTTTTTTTAAACTGCTATGGTAAAAAAACCACCCACGCAATTTTCTTGAGAGCCCTTTCTGCACCTTTTTGCATTATTATCTGTATAACAAAATTTATTTGAAGTCGATATCTCTTCTGGTTCTTGAGCTATGGACGACGAAAAAAACGTCGCGAACGTACGGACGTACGGACATACGGACATACGGACATACGGACGACGTACGAACGTACGTACACACGCACGCACAGACATCTTTTACTTCGACCTTGAAACGTCGAGAAATGTCAAAATTTTCAATTTGACAAATAGCACCCATTACAATAACTTCCTATGGGAAGTTAATAAATAAATTAGGTGGTTCAACGGTCCGCTGAGAACAAAACCTAGTGAATTACAATTCTTAACCATTCTTTTGTGTGAGTCATTGAAGAAATGGGGGGACCTACAGTTGTAATGCTTAATCCAAATGGCAAATTTGAGGAAACTTTTGATGACAAGAGTTACTTTTGGAGGATTTGTCAATTCTTCGCAAGAGGCAGTACCCGTGACAAAAATTTAGATGGCACAAGCAAGGATTGAACCCAAGACCTCTTAGATGACAGTCTAACGCACTAACCATCACGCCACGAGTAATTTTACTGTGACTGTACAATTTTCACTACTTCTGTTGTGAATTTATGCAGTTTATATGCGTCAAAATATTATAACTTCAGAAGTGACAGCTGCCGAAATAGCGGGATATTAAAAATGAAACCTTTGACTGGATGAATTAATGAAACTATTAAATGTCTCTTTTTGATCAAATAACAAAATTTACCATATATTTTAAATTTCGGATAGTAACTTTGCTAAAACATATAAGAATTTTGAAAAACTTAAATTTTCTTTGCTCACACTCTGTACAAAATTTTAGTTTGTTAAGCACAATTTTTCTTTGATTATTTTAAGAATCTTGAGAACCGTATTCTAAGATTCTTGTTCACAATAATTACTTTTCACTTGGGCTCGCGCAAATTGTACCAAAAGGAATTGCGCAAGAAGTTGTTTCTGTAAAAAAATCCAGAAAGCTCTTCATATAAAATCTGTGAAAAATTTGTAATACAAAATATGTACTACGGTATGCAAACCCCATGTGTTGGCCACTCTATAAAACTTGGGGCATCATGTCCCCCATACATACCTCATTGCATAATTTTATATTTCGGCCTTAGTTCCGACTTCAAAATCAATTAGTCACGACAGGTTTTTGAGATATAACCATTCATAATTCAAAAAAAAAAAAACTACATAAGACTTCAAATTGGAAAACGGGTATTTCTTAGTTTGAAAATCGGAGTTCGGAATCAGCACTAAAAAATAACTCTAAAACGAATAATTCGAAAACATAAGGTAATTACATTCAAGGTTTTTCAAACCTTCAGATAGATTCAACTGAAGATAATGAGAAATTATACGAAAACTAAGTGAGAAGATAAAGATCTCGGGTCTATTTCACCAAACATTTTTTCACTTTTCAACTTTTGGAAAAACAATATCTTGTAAAGTCAACTTTTCAGTTTTTCAGACTCTATTCGAAAAGTGAAAAGTAAAAGTGTTTCAAGCAACAACGTGATATTGGGCTCCATTCTCAGCTCAATACAGTGTACACAAAATTTGTTGCAAGACACTTAAAAACATATTCCTTTAGCTATTGAATTGTAATTTATTTCCAATTTTAGACAAAATACTTTTCGATACTTTTTGTTAATCGAAAACTCTACTTTGTCGAAAAATCACTAATTCTAAGTCTCACTACTCTTTGGTCACTATTATGAATTTCTTCGTTTTCAAAATATTCTTCAAATCGATTTATTTTTTTATAAATTATTTTACTACAGCTTTTCAAAAGAAACATTTGTTTGCTATAAACTGTACAATCAACAATGTCGATGGATTAAAAAAAAAAAACTACAAAATCAGAAATTTTTGAAATTGAGATGAATCAAAGCATTAACCCTTAAATTCAAAATTCTTGTTCTTTTGTAAATTCTTCAAAAAAAAAAATAATTGCTATGTCCATTATCTTGCTTAATTTTCAAAGCGGACCATTTGTTAATTTCCCATATGAAGTTATTGTAATCGGTCCGATTTGTCGAATTAAAAATGTTGAAATTTCTCGACGTTTCAAGGTCTCTAGAGTCTAAATAAAAGATTTTTATAGAGATGTCCGTGCGTGCGTGTGTACGTACGTTCGTACGTTCGCGACGTTTTTTTCGTCGTCCATGGCTCAAGAACCAGTAGAGATATCGACTTCAAATAAATTTTGGTATACAGATAATAATGCAGAAAGGGCTCTCAAGAAAATTGAGAGGGTGTTTTTTTTACCATAGCAATTTAAAATTTTGATGAATTTTTGGTGAAAATTTTGGTTAAGCCGAAATATTTCAAGAAATTATATATTGTAACTTGATACCAAACTAGTATATTTTTGGAAAAAATCCAATTAACGTTTTTTTTTATAAATAAAAAAATGAAACAATTTTTTGTCACCTCAAATATTTTACGAACAAAAAATGATTTTGTCTCCAAAATCATTTTGTGCAACGAAAAATAACGTTTTTGTCATCTGGTAAAATTTTGAGAAAAATCGAATTGACATTTTTTTATAAAAAAAAAACCTAAAAAAGCATTACTAAAAGTTGATAAAAATTGATTTTCGACTCAAATATCTTTTCAAAAATTTGAATATGGCTTCAAACTAATTTTGTCTTATGAGAAATATGGTTTTCAACATTCGGTACATTGAGAAAAATGAATTGACAGTTTTTTTAACAAAAAATAAAGACCTAAAAAAAAAAAATACTAAAAGTTCGTAAAAATTGATTTTCCACTCAAATATCTTTTCAAAAATTTGGGATATTGGCTTCAAATTTATTTTATTTTATAAAAAAATATTTTTTTTAACATTTCGTAAAATTTTGAGAAAAATCGAAATGATAGTTTTCTTACAAAAAAATAAAGACTTAAAAAGAAAAAAATACTAAAACTTGGTAAAAATTTACTTTCCGCTTAGATATCTTTTCAACTGAAAATATTAGCTTCAAAATAATTTTATTTTACAGAAAAAATTGTTTTCGACATTCAGTATTTTTTTTTATAGAAATCCAACAGTCCGTTTTTTCATAAAAAAATAAAATCTACGAAAAACAGTACGCAAATTTTGTAAAAATTGATGTTTGGTTCTCGATATCTCGTGAAGAATAGAAGATATTGACTTCAAATTAGTTTCAATCATCCAATCTGTATTGGTTTATATAAACTTTTACGAAATGCAACTGAAATTGGTAAAAATTGGTTTTCGACTAGAAATCTCGTTAACAAAAATAGATTTTGAAATCAAACTATTTGATTATATGCAAAATATTGTTGGTCATTTTAAAGTTCTCAAGAATAATTCAACTGACAACTTTTTAACAAAACATGAAAACCTACAAACTTTTAAGCAAGACAAATCGACAGACGGGATGGGAAGTCATCAGTGTTGGTTTCCTCTTTTTTTTTATATATGTATATTAGTTTTCGACAGCTTTTCAAAACAAACTCTTATTTGGAAATAATTTTTTTCTTGCATATTACTGAAAAGCTTTTCAAAATTCAAATGCAAAGTAAAAGTGCAAAGTTGCAAAGTGAAAAGTGCCCTGTACTCTGTGAAAAAAACTACATAAAACTTTCAATTCCAAATTGGGGAGGAACATTAACCACACTTTTTTTCAATATTAAGATTCCCATTAAGTTGAAACTAAATCCCTCAGTATATTTAGTTTCCGTAGACTTGTTTCCCTGCACCCAAAAAGTTGCCTTATTTGCAATGAGATTCTTATTTTTTTCAGAAACTTCTTCTTCAATAATTCTTTCTTTAACACTACATAATAAATTTAGGTACAAACAACTAAATCGATTTGCTATACCAAACCAATATATTGTTGGATTTCAAAAGAATAATACTAAATCACTAGTGGACAATAATAATTAATAAACAATTACTATCTTACATTACGAAAGCCCCACGTATAATTAACAACCTATCAAAAGTTAATGATGGAACATCGAAAGCACTTTGTCTCAATTAATTTTGCTAACCCCCCCTCACCCAAGAAACGAAGGAAAACCATACAATTGACCAATAAAAGTGAATTTAACATTATATTGATGTTGTAAGAAATAAGTCACTCAATGAAATATGAACATAGTATGAATTTTTGTGGTCTTCCATCAAAAAAGTAGAAAGGTAATATTACCTCCCATTTTATTATTCTTCAATACAAGTGGTTTGTGGTTCCAAAATCATCATCATCGTATAAGCATTACGTATACTATACAAATAATGTAACCCTTGAGAATCAAGCTTTTAGCATATGTAGGTTAATATCATATTGATGGTTTTTTTTTTTTTTTTTAAAATTTAATTATTTCATTTATTAAATGAAGCCTATACACATTTTTTCCTAACCACTCAAATTTTGTATAAATATAATTTTATATAAAATCTAGTAAACTAATAAAATGGATGTAATTAAAATACCATTTAAACCAAGATAATTTAATTATTTAATCAAGAGATATAAGGGCTATGCAAAAACCGCCAATATATCATGTGACATATGTATGTATGTGTATACTCTTCATCAGAGCATGTCTACCACAGCTGCATATTGTTTGGAATTTTGCAGTTTTAAATTAAATTTGGGACATTTTTTACCTAATTACAAACTAACACTTTTTTTAGGTCTACCTTAAAACCTACATGATGATAGCTCGACAAGAACAGGGCCAGACTAAGCACTATTTTGTAGAGGATTTGTATCAAGTTTGGGCTGTTTAGACGACATAAGTTTCTCGTATATCTGATTTGATAAGTCAGGGCATGATTGCAAAAACTGGACACAATGAACCAATCGATCCCGAGAGCCATTGAATATATCGTAAAGACAATTTAACGTCAGAAAACTTTCATGGAAGTTAAACCTTCGGATTTTTTGTAAAATAGGACAATCTGCCATAAAATGGAAGATATGTTCAGGTTCTCTTCTATTTCATAGATTAAGGGTTTGTTGAAGACAGAGTTGTAAAGACTGCAGTCTTTTTGGGACTGCATTCAATTAAGTCGCAGTTAATTAACTAATTTTTTGAATGTAAGTTAATACTGCGACTGGGAAATTTAACTGCAAAAAACCAGTCAGCAGTCAGTACTTACTTTTTGACTTGGCAGTTAAAAAAAGCAGTTAATTGACTAAAAGTTAATTAACTGCAGTTCTTTTAACTGGTTTTAGTCTTTTTAGTCAGTACAAATTCATTTGTACTGGGGTATTAGAATTTTTAGTCAGTAAGTCTTTTTACTGCAGTTAATTAACTTTAAGTCAATTAACTTTTTTTTAGTCTTTTGACTTCTTTTAGTCTTTATAAGTCCAAAGAGTATCAAGAGTACGTCGTTTGAGAGTATATTGTAAATCGAAAAACAAAGTAAAGAGATAAGTATAAAAATAAGAATATGTACATCTGTATTTCTGTTTTTTTTTCCAAAAAGTTTGAATACTGATGCGTTTTGAAAACGCCTTTAAAGATGTTGTTCAGATTTGTCATACATTCATGTATACATAGTATGTATATGTATAATATATTGTTGTAATAATTAAATAATATTTTGGTTTTCCCAAATGATCTGATATCATTGAGATATGCTGATTATAAAGACTAAAAGAAGTCAAAAGACTAAAAAAAAGTTAATTGACTTAAAGTTAATTAACTGCAGTAAAAAGACTTACTGACTAAAAATTCTAATACCCCAGTACAAATGAATTTGTAATGACTAAAAAGACGGGTCTATGAAATAACTCCCACGAAATAAGTCCCACTTTTAAAAACGAAATAAGTCCCACCAAAAATTGCTTAAAAAATGAAATAACTCCCACGAAATAAGTCCCACTTTTGAAAACGAAATAAGTCCCACCAAAATGAAATGATTTAAAAATTTTCTTGAAATGAAATAACTCCCACTCAAAATGAAATAACTCCCCCTTGAATAATATATTTCTTAAATGAATTAAGTCCCACTTTCATAAACGAAATAAGTCCCACTAGTAACAACGTTTGGATTCGTAAAGGTGACGTGAAATAACGCCAAATGAAATAAAGCCAAATTCAAAAAATTTGGCATTATTCGTTTTTGAAAACGAAATAAGGCCAAATTTTCAATTTGGGTTTACTATTTCACTTTAGAAAACGAAATAAAAGCAATTTGGCATTGTTTCGATTTAAAATTTTGCAGAATTAGGAAAAAACATAAAGTAAAATTATCTTTTGTTTTCTCTCTATGCTAAAACAAGTTTTTTTGAATTGATAGCACGGCGTACTAACAGCTAGGTATGTAAGGGGGGGCATGCTGCCCCCCTGCAACCCCCCTGCTTGGGATCACTATAGGATTTGGGGTGGGTGCGAGTTTGGGTATATGCAAAGAACTTTTGCATTTGAGCACTAAAATCAAAGAAATTCCCAACAAAAAAAAAGCAAGAATGGCTCACAGTTATGAAAGAATCACAACGCATTCGTGTTCTTTGCATATACCCAAACTCGCACCCACCCCAAATCCTATAGTGATCCCAAGCAGGGGGGTTGCAGGGGGGCAGCATGCCCCCCCTTACATACCTAGCTGTTAGTACGCCGTGCTATCAATTCAAAAAAACTTTAGAAAATTAGCTATTCTAGACAATAAATCAACCATTTTTGCGTGTTCTTTTTAAAAAGCAATAAAAAGAACATTATGAAACTCAATGAGAAACAACGTGAAGAGCAACAAATAACGGCAAAAATTTTTAAGCATTCACTTAAAATGCAAAATTATGAAAATGAAATAAGTCCCACTTAAAACGAAATAAATCCCACCAAAATATAAATTTAGGGGTATGAAATAACTCCCACTTTACAAAACGAATTTATTCCCACTCAAAATGAAATAAGTCCCACTTAAAATAAAAACGCGTAACGAAATAAGTCCCACCAATTGACGAAATAAGTCCCACTTTTAAAAACGAAATAACTCCCACTTTCAAAATAGCAATTTTTGGTGGGACTTATTTCGTTTTTAAAAGTGGGACTTATTTCGTGGGAGTTATTTCATAGACCCTAAAAAGACTAAAACCAGTTAAAAGAACTGCAGTTAATTAACTTTTAGTCAATTAACTGCTTTTTTTAACTGCCAAGTCAGAAAGTAAGTACTGACTGCTGACTGGTTTTTTGCAGTTAAAGTACTTTTGTAAGTTAAAAGACAAATGAAAAAAAGTCTTATTCGTGACTTAACTGCAGTCCCAAAAAGACTGCAGTTTTTACAACTCTGGTTGAAGATCTGTTCTATGAAGTATAAGAATCAAAATTATTAACTTGATCCTTACTTTAAAAATGGTGCTTATTACCTCAGATGAGTAGTTACTATTGAAATAACTTTCTCTAGTAGGCAATTGATGGTTGAGGCTTTTGTAGAACAGTCTAGAGGCTGATGATGATGCTCTAGTTTATCGTCCACTTTAGCTATGATGATCGAAAATAAGTCCTGCCAATCGTGAACGTTACTCTCAGTTAACAATAGCGTGATGTCATGCGATAAGGGGCCAGTTAGTTCGATTTTCTGAAAGAAAAAGCATTGGTTTTCAATGATCTTAAAGCGATTGATCTATGACGACTATTTTCATTTATTTTCATCACTTTTAATAAACAATCTAAATGCGCTTTCAGGTTTTGAAGATAAATGTAAGTTAGAGTAGAATTCGGTAAATGGAATAGTAGCTCAAAGAAATATCTTTGAACAGACAATTTGGCTAATCCCAAAGGCCTGCACTCCATAACACATACATGTTTTCACAGTAGCGTTAAAGATTCGATATTTTGAGGCAAGATCAATATTTGGATTAGCGAAAACTTTCGACTACATCATGTAGATTGTCAATTAAGCTTCAGGGCTTCTTTCCTTTCCATGTTTGCCAAAGTTAAGGTTTGATGATAACAATACACCGATGTATTTGAATTCGGTCACCAATTCTATCCGCTCAGTATTGAATCGGCAAGTTTTTTCCTCTCTGTCGATTCTCGTAGATCATCTGATATCTAGTTAGCGAAATGTGATGAGAAACATTCATTTTAGCTAATTAAATTTTAATACTTATTTAAAAGCTGAAATTTTTCACTTTGCGATTTTTTTTGATTTTCTTTCCTAAAGTTTTGTATAATTTTAAAGTTTTGTATAATTAAGTTCCTTGTCAAATTGTCTATAAGGAATGAGTACAAGGTTTTCAAATAAGAACTTGCCTAATTGGAGAACGTAGTTCACTTCAAGTAGTTAATCAGCTTTAATTTTTGTGTCAGCAAAATCTTGTATGATTGTTAATCAAGATCCTCAACCAAATTTGTATATTTAGTTGAATTTTTTGTGAATAAAATATCTATCTATCTTCTTCATCTTCATCTTCTTCAAGATCCTTACGCAAAATATGCCACAATATTGACTGAGCAATGCCCAATTCCTGAGAACGTTATGGAATTGACTCATTTCTCTATTTTACTACGGACTCGTTGTTTCACTGACACGATAACAGAATAGAATAGAAATTACTTTATTTATATACAAAATTCAGTTATACAATAAATAATTACAAGTCTTTTTAAAACCTAGTTTTAAAACCGTCGGTCAGATTGACAGAATATGAATTCTGTTAGCGAAAACAAACAAAACAATAAAGATAAAAAAGTCGGATTTAATCTTTTAGAAAATTAAATTACTGGAAATTACTTTTAAACAAGTTTATATAAAACAATTTTTTTTAATTTCAATGAAAAGGTTCAGCAAAAAGAAAAAAAAGAAATGCACTGGAAGAATTAAAAGCTCTCTGTAAGAATTCTTTTTCTGTAAGCCATTGCGCATTTGGGGAATTTGTAAAGTCTATCCCAGCCTTTTGCTCCATTAAGGGTTTGGATTACATCTTCAGCTTTAAATTGGTTCTTCCCAAAAATGTCCCGACGAATTTCTTGGATAATTGGACAAAATCCTAAAAAGTGTCTGATATTCTCTCTCTCATGGGTGTTGCAGAGTTGGCACTCGATAGCCAGGTCCGGTCTGTGAGGTATGTAGTTCAGAGAAAGTATTTCACCTCTGGCTCGTAGAATTGAAGAAATCATATCCGTTGAGTTCTTGTCGTCGAAGTAGTTTGATTCTCCAAGATTAAGCTCCAACTTACTATAGAAGTCTCTATACTGCAATGCTTTGGCCTGGTTGATGAAATTTTGCCGATATTTCTCATCCAATTTCGCAACAAGGGAGTAAAGACTTCCTTTAAAACCCGTTAGATTATCCAAATCAAATTCGATCGATTCACCCGTCAAATTTGCATGATCGATCCAAGTTTGTAAAAAATTAAGCCGATTTATGATGATAAATTTTAATACTCTATTGACCAGTCTTTATGAGTCCAATCGGAGTATTTTGACAACGCAATCGAAATGAATCTTGAGCGTGTCGATAAACAACGGTTTCGATATGAAGCAAATAATTAGGCGTTGTTGATGGGAGAGCAAAGACTCGCTTCAAAAAGAAACGTAATAATTTTTTCACATCCTCATATTCTTTGTAGCCCCACACTTGAGAGGAGTTAAGCATAAAAGATTATGCCACAGCTTAAAACTGTTTATATTTTGCTGAGTGGTGGATGGATTTATTTGCAATGCAGTTTTTCGAGAAAACGCAGAGGGCAGCCTTCGCCTTCTGAAGTTTTAACTTGATATGTATTTTTATACAAATGTTACTTGTTATGGTCACATCGAGGTATTTAACTTCCTTAACAAGTTGTACTTCCTGATCCTGGTACTTCCATTTTTCATAACTAGCGTATCTCCCGTGTCCTTTTCTGAAGATCATTATGTTAGATTTGCTAAGGTTGACTGATAAATTCCATGTATCGCAGTATTTTCCAAGTTTGACGATCATTTCTTGGAGTTGGTCTGGGGATATCAGCATACAATAAGCGCTGAACATTTTCTCCCGCAAAGTTCACCCCTCCTCCCGTGTGCTCTACTAAATCCTCAATAAATATAGTGAATAATAGAGTACTCAACGCACATCCTTGTTTTAGGCCCATTGAAGAACTGAAATCTTCGGAAAGGCATTCTCCGTCCCAAACCGGCTATTGAATCTTTAGCATAAACAGCTTTTAAAATACTGATAATTTTGGAAGATATGCTGATATTCAAATGTTTAAGAAAAAGTGCCTTTCGATCAATGCTGTCAAATGCTGCCTTAAAATCTATAAAAAAAGGCATATAGTTTTTGTCCACGATTTAAGTACACATTTGCAATATTAAGTAGCAGAAACACCTAATCAGTATAGTTGAATATCCAGAGCGAAATCCAGCTTACAGCTCACTGAGCTTGGAGTTCACGTTTACCCACGAAGTAAGTCTTCTGAATATCATACTCGCAAATATCTTTTTTAGACGCGTTTAAAAACGATATCCCTCGATAATTCTCTGGAATAGATGCATCTCCTCGGTAACATTACAGAACGATTATGTAGACTCAAGAAATTTCGGTAGAAAATTTTGATGAAAATGTTGAATTTACTGAATAAATTGACAATGACAAATTCAAAAGTTGTAATGTCTCCTATTCTATCCTATCTCCACGATACTTACTAAAGAGTTTTGCTACCACCATTTGGGCAGTTGTCACTTTTAAAGATGTAATCTTTTTCAATTTGACAACTAAAAAATAGATCATTAAATTAAAAGGGAACGATACACGCTTCCAAGACGTACCTAATTGCAATTGAAGCGTTTGGTTGAAGAAGGGGGTAAGTGGATTTTTTTCTTTTTTCTGTTGTTTTTTTCGATAAATGAGGATGCCTAGCGAAAACAAAAAAAAGCCTCTGTGTTGAAAAAGCTATTATTTGTCTTGTTTTATTTGTTTATCAATATAATATTTTCTGAGATTGGAATACGAAACAAGCTCTGAACAAAAGACTCTTAGGTCCTTATATTTCGAAATGTTGCACATTTTTCTTACCTCCTTTTTCATCTGAACGCTAAACTTTAAAATTTACTACAAAAAATGGCGAAAATATCAAATAAGCGGCAACGAAACAAATGCAATTTTTCAAGAAAAGTTTCCAGATCACGTTATTTTTTTAAAGAGTTGGCCACAATAAGAGAACTTCTGACATAACACCTTTAGACTTTTTTCATTGACGCCAACGTTAAAGAAAAGACCTTTCCCAATGCTCCACAATCGATTTAAGAGGGAATTTTTGAAGTTAACGAGGACATACAGTTGCAAATGTGCGAATTCGATATGGAAAATCGTTTTTTATTGTTAATGTCATATCCCCTTCTTTGAAATAAAAAAAACATCCATCGATATATTTTGAAAAATAATAGTGTTTTACTATACAAAATACAACTAATAAGGATTTAAAGCTTCTGAGAAGTTTTTTTTTGTAGAAAATAAAGATTTTTGGATTTTAGTAATTTTTGTAATTAGTGTTGCTGAAATTAAGCTGAAAATTTTTAAATTAATTACACATCTTTGCAAAATATTGACTACACACGAATTGAATGTTATAAACATTAGTGTAAGAACAACAGTCTTCCACTAATCTTTCTACCGGTCAGTAGTGTTTTGCTAAAATGTCTAAAGTTTGCGCCAAATGCGATCAACCAATAAAACGATCCAAAGATATTAAATTCATCAAATGTGAATATGTTTGCGGTCGATTTTTCCACAAAGATTGTATTGAATTAAGTGATAACGAATTCGAGACAATTTCTTGTAAAAGATTATTTTGGAAGTGTAATTCATGTTCTAATATAAACCTTTCTCAATTTCTCAATAATTTTAATGATCTTGTTTTGAGTGTAAATGATCTCCGCAAAGAGTTTTCTTCGCTTAAATCATCTCTTCTTAACAATTCTCCCCCCCGCAAGTTAGCTAAAAAGACAAATCCAGAATCTCTCCCAAGTTACTCTGGAAATATCCAAAGTGATTTAAATTTAAATTCAAATAATAATATTGACATACAACCTGAATCTATCGAAATATCTAACTTCGAAAATATTAATAACGTCCCTAGTGATATTGCAACAAATAAAAACAAAACTTTAATAATCTCTGAAAACATAGAGAAAAAACAAAAATCAAAAAGAGAAATGAAGATCATTGGTACTGATGAGTCATCAAACTTAAATGCAATACCGAAGATTAAATGGCTTCATCTATCTCGTTTTTCGATTGAAACAAAGACTGAGGACATCATAAAATATGTATCGGAGAAAACAAATATCTCTTCTGATTTATTTAAATGCTACATGCTGATACATACAAATTGAAGTTTGTAACTTTCAAGTTGAGTGTCTCTTTGGACCATTTACCAGTTGTTATGAACCCTGCAATTTGGCCTCGCCATGTTCAAATTAAATATTTGTTATCGTTAGACAAAAAAGAGAGTACAGAAAGAATTTTACTTCCGCCTCCGACCCCTATGGTTCAATCCTAATATCACCTCGCTCATCGCCAAAATTAACATATATTACAACGTCAACCACATCGAAATCAGTTCCCTTATCATGCGTACTCTCATCTTCAACATCTCAACTTTCATCATCAACTATTCCACCACTAACGCACAATGGTAGTGAATCGCTCTCCCATCCGGCTTTTTATTGTTCTCTGCTCTCACCATCATTGCCACTGTCTGCATCGCCATCGCCTCCGTCGCCGTCGATATCACCATCACCGTCATCACCACTTCTCAGAATGCAATCAGTTCCCTTATCATGCGTACTCTCATCTTCAACATCTCAACTTTCATCATCAACTATTCCACCACTAACGCACAATGATAGTGAATCGCTCTCCCATCCGGCTTTTTATTGTTCTCTGCTCTCACCATCATTGCCACTGTCTGCATCGCCATCGCCGCCGTCGCCGTCGACATCACCATCACCGTCATCATCATTTCTCAGAATGCCTACGCAACTTTCAACATTGTCACACTCTCAGATTACTTCACAAACTAAGCATAGTCAACATTTAACAACACCGCCAGCCTCAAAATCTCTGTTATCAGATTCTCAAAATGATGCTAAAAGGTTTCAAGGTTACTATCAGAACGTTGGAGGAATGAGAACAAAAATGCGTCAAATACTTTTATCATCATCTTCTGAACAGTACGATTTCTTAGCATTTACTGAGACTTGGCTAAATGAAAATCATCACAATTCAGAAATGTTTGCTCCTGACCATTACTCAGTATTTCGAAAGTACAGATATTCTCTCACTACAGGTCTAACATGAGGAGGTGGGGTGCTGCTAGCAGTACGAGCTTCACATACCTGCAGTCAACTTTCGTTGCCTTCATCACACCCGTTTGATGTCGACCAAATTATAATTAAGGTATCATTAAATAGTTGCAAGGAGGTTTTCATATTTTTAAGCTACATTCCACCCTATAGCTCGTTAGAATTATATGAGGCACACATAAATAATTGTATTTTTTATCTTACTAAACTAAAAAACGATCAACATGTTATAATTCTTGGTGATTTTAATCTGCCTAATCTTTGTTGGATTTATGATTCAGATGATCTTAATCTTATTCCATATAATATAAGCCTTGAAAATGAATGTTTAGTTGTTGATTCTTTTACCTCTTTTGATTTAGTTCAAATTAACAAGTATAAAAACAGTCTAGAAAGAACACTTGATTTGTTATTTGTAGATAAAGAACTTTGTGTATCAGTCAATAATAGCCTTTTTCCTATTTTTTCAAATTCAATTCATCATGTAGCTATTATTTTTGAATTCAATATAATTAACTTTTTTAAACCAAATCATGATCGAATTAAATATAATTTTTCTAAAGCTGATTTCAATAACTTTTCGAGTTATATTAACAATTTTTCGTTGCCGCAAGACACGATCGAATGTCAAAATTTATCAGAATACTATAGCAATTTCTTAAACTACCTGAAGGAGGGTATTGATCTATACGTGCCTAAAATTAAATGTTTCAACACATCTAAACCTCCTTGGTATAACAGACAGCTTATTAATTTAAATAATAAAAAAAATAAAGCATACAAACTTTCACGAAAATCTCCATGTAATTCCAATCTGCGTGCAAATTACTTAAATTTGGAGAAGAATTTTGACGTTCTTAATAAATTCCTATACAAGAATTATATCAATGAAATTGAATCTAAACTTAAATCCAATAGCAAATATTTCTGGACCTTTATAAAAAATAAAAGAAAATCTAATGGAATACCAAAATGTATGCAGTATTCAGGATCGACTTTAAATAATAATCTGACAGACATTTGTAATGCTTTCTCTGAGTTTTTTAAATCGAATTATATCAATTCAAATGATAACTTAATTTTTTCTGATGAACAGTCCTTTAGCAATATAAACATAGGACACTTAAGTATAACTTTACCAGAAGTACAGAATGCATTAAATGAGTTAAACGAAGATAATAATGTTGGCCCTGATGGAATTCCCCCTATTCTTTTAAAGAAGTGTGCTTCTGCTTGTTGCAAAATATTATTTATCTTTTTTAATAATCTCACTTCTTCATGGGTTGTTTCTTCCTGAATGGAAAACATCCTATATAATTCCAATCCATAAAAATGGTTCTAAACAAGACGTTTGTAACTATCGGCCTATTAGTAAACTATGTGTGATACCGAAGTTATTTGAAAAGATAATTTGCGGAAAACTAAAATTTTTACTCAAGGAAATAATATCTCCTTTTCAACACGGTTTCGTTTCTGGTAGATCCACTTCTACGAACTTAGCTATTTTTACTAATTATGTAGTGAATGAAATGGAGAAGGGGCACCAAGTGGATGTTATTTACACAGATTTCGCTAAGGCATTTGACAGGGTGCATCACCATAATCTATTGAAAAAACTTAAAAAAATCGGGTTTCATTCTAATATGCTTAACTGGTTAGAAACATATTTAACTAATCGTTGTCAATATGTACATATTGATTCAAATCTATCAAATCCTATAATTGTTTCATCAGGAGTTCCCCAGGGAAGCCATTTAGGTCCGATCTTATTCCTCGTTTTCATTAATGACTTACCTAATGTACTCCAAAACTCAATGTGTCTCCTGTTTGCAGATGATCTAAAATTTTTTAGACGTATACAAAGTACAAGCGATTGCGATCTTTTGCAAAATGAAATCAAAAGACTTTCTGACTGGTGTGAGATAAATAAATTAAATCTGAACATTCCTAAATGTCAATCACTCTCTTTTACTCGCCGCCAATTTTCGATTGACTACAATTATAATATTGGAAATCACACAGTCTACGACTAACGTTCGAGCAGTACAGTAGTCAATTAGTCATTATCATCTCGTTAGCTGTTTGCCTATTTTCTGAAAATGTCAAAGACTTGTGCTAAATGCAACAAAATCATAAAACGTTCAAATAACTTCATTGAGTGTGGTTATTATTGCGGTCGATTTTTTCATAAGGAATGCACTGAAATTGTTGATAGTGATTTTAACTCTTTATCTAATCCTAATATTTTCTGGAAGTGTGATTCGTGTACATGTCTTAACTTCTCTTTTTTCTTAAAAAAATTTAATGATCTTACGGAAAGCATGAGTGAAGTCAAAAAAGAGCTCTCAGACTTGAAATTATTGTTTAATAACAAATCCCCTCCGCGTAAGTCAGCAAAAAGAAACGAAATTAGCTCAGAAAGGGAGAGTGACGTTTTCTCTTCTGGGCTCGGTGTCGCCGCTTCCACCGCTGGTGCTAGTACCGCTGCCATTGCCGCTGCCGCCGCTGTCAATCTTCCCAACATAGTGATACCTTCACCTTCATCTCTACCTTTAACACCATCTTCATCAAATAATCTCCCTGAAACAATTGCAAACAATCCCAATATTAACCCCGTAAATAACAATTCTTTAACCAATCCCGAGTGGAAAACCGTTCAAAATAAATATCAAAAAAGTTCGAAACCTAAATTGATTATTGGTACTGACACTTCATCGTCTCTCTCTGCTCTGCCAGATATTAAATGGGTTCATCTGTCTAGATTTGACCCAAAAACAACAACAAACGATATCATCAATCATATTTCACAAAAAACAAATGTTCCGTCGGATCAATTTAAATGCTATATGCTTACTAAAAAAGGTGTAGACATCTCTTCGCTTAAATTTGTTACATTCAAACTAAGTGTTCCATCCCATAAATTATCTGATGTAATGAGCTCTTCCGCATGGGGTTCTTATGTTCAAATCAAAATGTTCATCTCTCATGAAAAAACAAGTAGTCAGATCTCACCGTCACAGCCTCAAATTAATCATCAAATTAATCATCAACCACCAACACCACTCCATCCTGGATCTCAAATTCTGCAACAACTACCATCAACATCACCGCCTATTCCATCACAACAAGAAACATCTCAATCACCGAAACCGCTGCTTGAATCGCAGCTTCAAAATTGACAACTAACTTTGCCGTGTTTATCAAATTCTCCAAATATAATTAATCATCAATTCAACGGTTATTATCAAAATATGGGCGGCATGCGCTCTAAAATGGTACAAATGCTCCTCACTTCTTCTTCTCAGCAGTACGATTTTATTGCTATCACTGAGACCTGGCTCTCCGAAGAACACCACAATGCAGAAATGTTCAACAATCAGCAATACTCTGTATTTCGTAAAGATCGCTGTATACATTCAACAGGATTAGCAAGAGGAGGAGGTGTAATGCTTGCTATTCGCTCCAATTTCTCTTGCATTCAAATGTTTTCTCATTCTTCTACATCATCACTTTTGTATGATATTGACCAAATAATAGTCAAAGTTAGAATTGCACACCAGTTTGAATTGTTTTTAATTTTATGTTACATTCCTCCTAATAGTTCGATTGATGTTTACAAAATTCATGTTCAAAATTGCCAGAACTATTTGTCTAATTTAAAAGAGAATCAGCACGCCATCATTCTAGGTGATTTTAATTTACCACAAATTGATTGGGTTTATGATTATGATGACTTTCAGTTTATACCATTTAATGTTAAACATAATTATGAAATGGAAGTAATTGATTCATTCATGAGTCATGATTTAGTCCAAATAAATGGCTGTAAAAATAGATTAAATCGTATATTAGATCTTGTGTTTGTTGATAAAGAATTAAAAGCTCAAGTTAGTGAAAGTTTAAATCCGATTGTTCCTAATTCTTTTCATCATATTGCTTTAGCAATTAGTTTTGAATTTTATGAATTATCAAAACATAGTTGTAATCATGTTATATTCAATTATAATAAAGCTAATTTTCAAAACATATCGAGTTTTATGGCAAGTATTCCGTGGCATCTTAAATATGATCATTATAACTTAGTAAATTTCTACAATTTTTTCATTGATTCTCTTAAATGTGCAGTTGATATGTATGTGCCTAAATTAGAAATTAAAAACAATTCTAAATCCGCTTGGTTTAATAAAAGGCTTTGTAATTTGAATAACAAAAAAAACAAAGCTTACAAACTTCATCGCAAATCACCAGATAATTCTTTAATTAAAGATAAGTACATTCGACTTGAAAGAGAATTCAATGTTTTAAACAAGTTTCTTTACAATAGTTACATCAGGTCTGTTGAAAGTAGTTTAAAAGATAATAGTAAATATTTTTGGACGTTCATTAAAAACAAAAAGTTAAAAAGTGGTATCCCTAAAAATATGCAATACAAAGGTGAAACATATTCTGACATGCAAACAATTTGCAATTTATTTGCTGAATTCTTTGAATCCAACTATGCAAATTCTTGCAATCCACAGCCCGCTGTTATTGACGATTATGCTGATGTGCAGCGACAAAAAGCCTGGTCCTGATGGAGTCTCTCCTATTGTCTTAAAAATGTGTGCTGCAGCACTTTCAGAACCTCTTACCTATATTTTTAATTGTTCCCTTTCTAAAG
The DNA here is from genome assembly GCA_951509635.1 of Eupeodes luniger. NCBI lineage: Eukaryota > Metazoa > Arthropoda > Insecta > Diptera > Syrphidae > Eupeodes > Eupeodes luniger. Next base: position 91,670,331 of record OX608074.1, read on the forward strand.
GTGAATTTCTTTCTGATTGAAAAAGGTCTTTCATAATTCCAATTCATAAATCGGGCCCCAAGCAGGAAATATGCAACTATCGTCCAATCTGTAAATTGTCAACGATTCCGAAACTTTTTGAGAAGCTTGTTTCCGATAAGTTATCATTTTTACTCAAAGAAATAATATCCCCTCTTCAGCATGGTTTCGTTTCCGGTAGATCAACAACTACCAATCTCACTGTTTTTTCCAATTTCGTTATTAATGAAATTGAGAAAGGATATCAAGTAGACGTGATCTATACCGACTTCGCTAAAGCTTTTGATAGAGTCAGCCACTCAATTCTTTTAAATAAATTGTTTAGGATTGGTTTTCATTCTAACATTTTGAAGTGGTTAACATCGTACCTTTTGGGACGCATTCAAGTTGTAAATGTTAATAATTTTCTCTCGAGTCCCGTTTATGTGTCTTCAGGTGTTCCTCAAGGAAGCCACCTGGGACCATTACTTTTTCTAATTTATATTAACGACATACCTGATACATTCTTAAATTCATATTGTCTTTTGTTTGCTGACGATCTGAAATTTTACAGGTGCATTAGAAAAAATGATGATTGCCTTCTTCTTCAAAATGACCTTAACAGGCTTACGGATTGGTGTAAGATTAATCAATTATCTTTGAATGTTTCCAAATGTCAATGTTTTTCATTCTACCGTACTAACTCACCTTTTTTCTTTAATTACACGATTGGCAGTAGTGCTCTTGATAGAGTTACTGGTAAAAAAGATCTTGGGGTTGTTTTTGACATTAAGTTCAATTTTATCAAGCGTGTTGAATATATTACTACGAAAGCCAATTCCATGCTTGGTTTTATTAAACGGAATTCATCTTGCTTCTCTGATCCATACACTTTAAAATCTCTCTACTGTTCTTATGTTAGATCAATCTTGGAATATTGTTGTGTGGTTTGGAACCCATACTACAATACTCATTCATTGAGATTAGAAAATGTCCAAAAAAAATTTACTAGGTTTGTCATATGGAAACTTGGATGGAACATTGAAATGCCTCCATATACAACAAGGCGTCTACTTATCGGGTTAGAATTACTTGAGAATAGACGTAAGATCTTCTCAGTTTTGTTTATTAGCGATATACTATCGCATCATATCAACTGTCCCTATCTCTTATCTCTAATTGATATAAATATACCATCTCGTCCTTTAAGACAGTATAGCCTACTCCGTGTTAGATACCATAGGGTGAATTATGCATGTAATGAGCCGATAACTCGATGTGTCAAGGAATTAAATTCTATATCGAACTCTTTTGATTTTCATGTTAGTAGAGTCACTTTGAAAATGAATCTTGTGTTTTATTTCTTAAATAAGTAATGTTAATAATTATGTATATTTTGTTTTATTATTTTACTTATTCTGTTAATATTACTTGTAAATGTATTATCAAAAACTGTTTTTGTGAAACTTATTTAAAAGTAGTCTGTAAGAGAATTTTGTAATCTCTGTTTGACGAAATAAACTAAACTAAACTAAACACACACTTGAAAAAGTTTTTACAAAAAAAGATCTTGGTGTTATTTTTGACCATAAATTGAACTTTCGCAAAAATATCGAATTTTTAGTTAACAAAGCGAATTCCATGCTTGGTTTTATTTATCGAAACTCTGTTGACTTACATAATCCGTATACGTTGAAGAGTCTTTTTATAAATTATGTACGGTAAGTTCTAGAATACTGCTGCATTATTTGGAATCCTTTTTATAACATCCATAACCGTAGAATAGAAGCAATTCAGAAAAGATTAACACGATATATGTTTAATAAATTAAGGTGGAACACTGAAATGCCCTCTTACATTGTAAGATGTCAACTTATTGGTATCCAGTCACTAGAGAACCGAAGGAAGATGTATGCGATATCTTTTATTCATGACATCTTATCTTACCACATAGACTGTCCATTTTTATTAGCTCTCATAGATCTATACGCTCCTTCACGTGATTTGAGAAATCGTTTCTTATTTAGCGAAAACGCTCATAGAGTGAACTATGCCTTCAACGAACCATTAACTCGAAGTGTTAGAGAAATTAATAACTTATCAAATTATATTGACTTTAATTTTCATGTTAATAGAAATACATTCAAATATATGCTCAGTCTATTTTTTTTAACTTTCAATTCTTAGTTTATAATATAATATTTTAAATAAAACTTGTGTTATTCATTAGTCTATTTGAGTATATTGTTAACTCTAATTGATGTAATAAATAAATAATAAAAAAAACTTAAACTTTCCTTCAATTCCCTTTACTTTCAATGCTTTTTAATTTTCACTAAAAAATCTACATCGTATAGTTCGTAAAAATTGACAGATCTGAGAAGTGAGGAAAAGTATCAGTAATCCATGTATTACATTTTCCCAGGATTTACAAACTGTACACAATACTTTTCTTAATACTCTTATAAGTTGTTAAATTTTCATGAATTATTTTTGAAGCCAATTTTTGTTTTATTTTTTTCATTGATTTAATCCGGAACTGTGCTGTGGTGAGGCTGACTGACATCATCATATTGTTCCTCCAAGCTCAAACTTGCATCTCACACTTCAATTAAAAACCCCTGCACTTAACCACTGCAGTATCTACTTAAATTATAAAAGCTTTTTTTTGGTCTGATGTTTTTGTTTACCACATGTGTGTTGACGGGTGGCAAATCATTTCACTTCAGTAGGACTATAAAAGTTGCCATATTGTTTTATTTTTAACGTGGTTTTTTCTCGGAAGGATTCAGGATGCAATGGTTTTCCATTTTTTCTTTTTCAATGAGGACTTTCATGCACGAGTTTTCGGAAAAAGAGAATGATGAGGTGCTGTTTGCGGGTAATTTGAAAATAGGAGTTGGCAGTATGTTAAAAAATCGATTTTCAAATTCTATATTCCTGCACATAGTTTTGAATTTGGTAGAAAAATCGAACTAGAGGTTTCGACTTAATAATGATAAGTACCGAAAAAAGTGGACAGAAACCTTTATTGTTAGGCAAAAATTAAAAATGTTTTGCTTAAAAATCAAGAGTTTACAGTAAGTTCTAGCTTATTAGCTCTAAATTAGTGTGAAAAGAAAATATTGAACCAAATATTTACTTGAATTTTTGTTTGTTAACTTGACACGGTGAATCTGTAACGATGCAATCGATTGTTTTAAATTAGTTGTGAAGAAAAAATTCTAAGCTATTTTTTTTAAAGGGGTTAAGCTCTAGCTTAATTAGGTGAGTGATGAAATTAACTGTAGCTTTTTTGTTTAAAAAATTTATAGAAATGCAAAAAATCTTGACTCTTATTTTTTGAAAATTTACACTTATAATCTTTTCTGAATGAGTATGACTCAAACGAAGAATAACTCTTGCAAATCGCTGCTTCTTTGGACTTAGAAGGCAGTTCGCGGAAAATTCCACCTTACCAGATAGTGACATGACTCCCCCAGTTCTTGAACGCGTAAATGATTCTATGGGACTGTGGCGAGAGTTCTTAAAGATCTCAACATTCATAAATCCGCTGGCCCAGATGGTATCCCCGCTATTATTCTGAAGAGGTGTTCTTCCACGCTAGCAAAACCACTGCGTAAGCTTTTCCATCTATCCTATTCTTCTGGGCTCGTTCCGAGTAGTTGGAAAACTGCATTTGTTCAGCCAATCCCAAAAAAAGGCGAATCTTCTTCTCCCACAAATTACCGACCGATAGCCTAACGTCCCTTCTTTCTAAGGTCATGGAAACGCTGATTAATTATCAGCTTAAGAAATATCTTGAGGAACGGAAGCTTCTTAATGACCGGCAATACGGCTTTCGTAGCAATAGGTCCACTGGTGATCTCATGGTTCATCTCACCGAACAGTGGAACAAATCTTTACATCGTTTTGGAAAAAGTAAGATTATTGCACTTGATATTTCAAAGGCATTTGATAAAGTCTGGCACTGGCATCTTGCTCTCTTATCGAAAATGCGTGCTTTCGGTATCGACGAATCTCTTCTTCGTTGGATTAGAAATTTTCTTTCGAACCGTTCAATACAAGTTGTTTTAGACGGATTCAAGTCTAAAACTCATAAAATAAATGCTGGTGTGCCCCAGGGCTCCGACCCTCTTTCTCTCTTCCTCATTTGTATAAATGATCTCCTGTCTGCCACTTCTTAACCAATACATTGTTTCGCTGACGATAGCACTCTTAGCTTTTCATATTCGTTTCCAGACTCACAGCCCTCCTCTTCGGATGTTGAACTGCAACGGCAAAACATGATTAGCTCATTAAATTCCGACCTACACAGCATTATACAATGTACAATGGGGAATAAAAAATCGTGTGGAATTTAATGCTTCGAAAACGCAATGCTGTCTTGAATCGTTATAGCGAGATAAACCCTCTTTGCCACTATCTATGAGTGGCACTTGCCAAACGAAACGGAAAATCTTGACATCCTCGGAATGTGCATCAGCAACCACCTTTTGTGGAGCGATCGCATACGCGATGTTGCCAAAAATGCCGCAAGATATCTAGAATTTTTGAGACGTTGCAAGAAATTTTTCTCTCCGTCTGATCTGGCTAGAATCTACAAAACCTATATACATACGTCCGAAACTTGAATATAACTCTCATCTCTAGGCTGGTGCTCCAGTAACTTATTTAAGCCTCTTGGACAGTATTCAAAAAAGAGCTTTTAAAATGATTGGTGACATTAACATCATCAACTCGTTTACGTCACTCGAACATCGACGCAAGGTTTTTTGGCTCAACCTTTTTTACCGTTATTTTAACGGACTATGCTCTAGTAAAATAGCCAGTTGCATTCCCCTTAAACAATTTAACCGTAATACCCGCGCTTCTAGGAATGCCCATCAGTTTACCCTTGAGCCCAACTTCAGCCGTACTAACAGAGATTCTTTTTTTAGCCGTACTACGCGAATGTGGAACGCCTTGCAACGCTCTATCTTTCCCTGTCATTGCAATGTTCAGAAATTTAAAATCAATGTACACCGACACCTCCTATCCAACCCTTCCCTCTTTTCCTAATGCTCATACTGTGTCTTTGGCATATTAAAGGTATACAAAACCCTTTTAGTGTTTGCTAATAATAAAAAAAAAAAAAAATATATAAAAATAATGTTAAAAACGCGTATTTTTAAACTTGAGCAAATAGTTAAAATTAAAGTTTGGATTCGAAATCAGCACTAAAAGTTAACTCCAAAACGTATTCTTCAATACTATGAAAGTATTAAATTGAAGCAATGCTTAAAACTTCATATAGAGTCAAGTAAATACTCAAACCTAATGTAAACTTCTAGAAACTAACTAAGATACTTGAATGATTTAAATTGTATCTAGAAGAAAAAGATTTGTATTTTTGTAAGGTTAGGTTAAAAATAAATAAATTAGGTGGCGCAACAGTCCGTTGAGAACTAGGGCCTAGTGACTTACAACCATTCCAGTGTGCGAGTAATGTTGTCAGGGGTGTAGGGGACCGGCAGTTTAAAGCGGAATCTGAATGACTAATTTGAGAAAGCACTTTTCATGAAAAAAAAATTACTCTTGGAGGATTTGTCTATTCATTAAAAAGAGGAAGTATGCATGAAACAAAACTTTAGATGAACCTAATACCTTTGGCATGAAATTCCTACGCACTAACCATCACGTCACGGGTACTACGGTATACAGTTTATTGTAGCTTTTTTGCTGTAAATTAATTGTAAAAAAAATATTGAAATATTGGAGGGTGTGTAGTGCTAATGCTAACTAAACACGGTTATCCCAGGCTTAAAACAAACATATTCGAAAATGTAACGATGCAATTAATTGTAGATTTTTTGTTAAAAAAAAAGTTGTTCTGAAAATGGAACTACATACAATTTTACAAAAATACGAAATACAATCCTTCAAGAAACGTCAAGGGATTACGTTAAGTCCTCTATTGTTAGCACTTTATATTGATGATCTTTCTGACTCTTTTTCTGGAGGTATCGAACATGCGGGAACCATAATCATATTTGCTTGTTCACCAGTACAGAATAGCTTAGAAGTGAATCTGAACAAATCAAAAGCCATGATTTTTGAAAATGGTGGAGGAAGAAATTGTCCAAATGAGATGTGGACTTTTAACGAGAAGATTAAGTACAGAAGTTGTTCAGTAATATAGATATCTTGGGGTGTGTTCTTTTGCCAAGAATTTAAGCATGGAAAATCACTTGAAAGAAAAAGTTGTGAATACTAAAAATGAACATTTGGTGCCATATATAAAATTTTTTTGGCCAGTAAATGGATTGCGCATAACAGTAAATTCCATGTTATTGAATCAGGTTCAGATTCTATAATGCTTTACGCATCCTAAGTATGGGACTACAAGCGTTTTGAAAAGTTGAAAAATCTCTTGCTTAAGATTCAATGTCAAAATAATATTTCGTTTTCTTTCTTATACCCCTAACTACGTCGTGATGCTGAAAAAGGGTCTGTCTCCAATGTTTACACTTACACTTAAGCCTTAAGTTGTTTATCAAATTAAGGTCTTGCACATGTCCACTGAAAGACTTCCAAGGAAAGCGCGTCCATAGGATATTAATCGGAAAAGCGGTTGATAGGTGAAATGATTGAAGCTTGCTATGCAGTGTGAGTTATATGACAACCGGGAAGGAACACCCCGAGGATAACCAAGTCAACCGACTTTTATTTTTAGAACACCACATTATTTAAATTTAATCTTAAGCCATTATATAAAGTTAGGCCCCCTATGTGCCAACAATCTATTTAAATCTAAGACAATGTATCTATTTAATCTTAAGACTATCCAATTGTATATATAAAAGTTCAATAAAAAAATCTTGAATCTTGAATCTTGCTATGCAGTGTGAGATTGAGCTGAAGTTAGATTTGGTGAATCTCAATGATTGGAAAGGCTCACTCTACAATCTTATTTAGGCTGTTGATATAAACTATCGGTTAAATTATATACAAGAAGCTACAAGCTCTTTGCGTAAAGCGCTGTATTATTCAATATTATTATTGAAAATAGCGTGGAGCAGATATCTATGATGGCAAGTCTGCGTGGAAAACTTTTGCGGCAGAACTATGTGCACACATAGAGACACATTTATTTGTTTTATTGAACTTCACAATTTAAGTAATATCTCATGATTAACATGATTCTTTGGAGAAAAAATAAGAACCATTTCAATTTGCAAACATAAACGGGTCATCTATAAGAACGTACAATTTTTATATTTTGAATTAAAAAAAAATTAATATTGAAAGTTGTGTTTTGATTAAAGTGGTCTTTTTCTACATACTCCTAGCAATATTTTCATAGTTTGTATAATGATAAATAAGTTATTTTGGTTATTGGTTCTAAAAACTTATTTATGCATGCATACCCAACATAGGTAACATAGTTTATTTGCATGACCGATGGCACTATCTATAGCCAGGGGACATTTTGTCGATTTTCAAAATTATTAACCGAACCAGGAATAGGTAAGGTAGGTCCATATCATATACGATGTGAATGATAGATTATTATTTTAGTAGCTTTGAAGTGTTTTGAAGAGTAGCATATATCATAAACGTTGTTCTTAAATAAACTAAATGCATTCTAGGTGTGGGTTGCAGAGCTTATTTAATTATTTAAGTTTCAAAATGTTATAGAGAAACATTTTCATCTATTGTTTTATATGGTAAATGGTGATAAGTTAAATATCAATATGCATTACCCTGGGCTTCAAAGTAAAAGCCAACAACAGTCCAGCCCAACACCTAAGTGCAGTGGATAGGGACCTTTCTCTTCATCATCGTATCCATCATTATTTCATACTACCTATTGGCAACACTGCTGTTAAAGTGAATAGTTCAAGTTTCTCATCGCTCGTTACAATTTTCAATATTTAATATTTTTTACATTTAAATAAATACTAAAAGTATACTATCTTTAAGATCACTTTCAATTACACGGATACAAATTAAAATTTCAAGGTAACAATAGTGATTAAGCTGAAAAATAGGTTGTTAATCTGAAACAAGTGTCACATGACTGACAATAAAAGAAAAATTCATGAAACTTCACCAGAAGAATTAAGAATTCCTGAATCAAATATCAACAGATTGAACAAAGTATTCAAATATAACCGAAAAATGGCTATGACGCAATCAGATTTTAATCAAATCAGGGGTATCATTGATAGTTCTCTACAAACGGCCATAGCCAATCTGGCAACGAAAGATGACATAGGTAAAATAAACTTAGAAATCGATCATCTACGACAAGAAAACCGAGAGTTATCCAATCAAATACAAATGTTTGAAAAACGCTGCTGTGCTTTAGAAGAAGAGCTCGAATTGCAAAGTCGTGAAATTCGTGGAAAAAATTTAATATTTTCGATGCCCATTAGCACCAATAATCCACAAGAAAGAATTGATGACATAACCCAACTTTTGCTGGACAACGAAGCACCCCGAATGCCAAGAGCTGTTAAACTCAGTGAAAACAATAACACAATCAAACTTAAACTTAATACCGGATCGAATGAAATTGCAATGAAAATGTTAAAAAATACACAAAAACTGAAAGGCACGGGTGTTTATATACAACATGATCGGAGTAAGCAATCACAACTTAAAAATCGCATTTTACTTGGCTATAGAAAAGCAATCAAAAAATGTAACCCAGCAGAAAAAATATTAATTAAAAACAATTCTCTTATAATTAATGATAAAAAATTTTATTTAAACAAAAACAATATCTTAAAATATCTAAACAAAAACGGAGAAGCAGAATTACAAAATATGTTCAACTCTATAAACTTAACAGCTGTCACATCTGTCAGAGAAAATATGCTGTCAAACAAAAATCATCAAGAAATAAATGTAATAGAACAGCAAATATCAACAGGGATGGTACATGAACATCAACATCAAAATTGTAATAGATTTGATAGAAACTGAAATTTAGAAGCCGTCAGTCAAAATAATGTTAAAATTAGTCTTAAATTAATTTCATACAATATATCAGGGTTAAATAATAAACTTTTATTTGTAAACTTCTTTAATTACATTAAAAATTTTGAAATATTTTTATTATTTGAAACACATGTAACAAAAGAAAACTTTATTAAATTTGAAAAATATTTTAGTGGTTATAAGCTTATGTGGTTAGAAGCAACTAAATCGTCAGACAAAGGGCGTGCAAGTGGAGGCACTCTATATGGGATACGATCTTCGTTACTAAATACATTTATTTTTGACGAATGTGAAGGAACAACAATTGTAAAATGTGTGAAGGAGAAGAATATGTGTATTGTACCATGTTACATTAATTGCAATCACTGGAAAAATGATTTCGAAAAACTTTACAATACAATCCAAAGTCTAGATAGCAGCAGTATGAGTATACTTCTCATTGGAGACTGTAATGCAAGAACTGGAAAAAATCAAATAAAAATAGCAAAAAATATATCAAATCCTTCGATATCTACCAACGAAAGAAATTCAGCTGACAGTGTATGCAATAAAAACGGAGTGGAATTGCTCCAGTTGCTTCAAATTCATGGTTTAACAATTCTAAATGGATGTACAATAGGAGATAAAGATGGCCACCTCACCTTCATAGGCGCACAGGGTAAATCTGTGATTGACCTTTGCGCTGTAAATGATAAATGGATTGATCGTGTCAACAGATTTGAAGTTGAGTGTAAGACTTTCTCAGACCACATGCCCATAGTTGTGGAATTTTTAAACCAAGCACCTTCTACTGAAACAAATCTTAAACTTCTTCCTCGTCTTTGTTGGAAAAATGAACAGAAAACTTCGTTTCAGCGAAATTTAGAAAATTTTTTACTAATTAACGCCTTTCCAACGGAATCCACGGAAGATCTTTCAAATCAACTTACTGAATGTATTCGAAATTCTTATCCAAGCAAAACTATAAACCCGAAGTTATCATTTAAACAGGAATGGTTTGACAAAGAGTGCTGGAAAGCTAGAATAAAGTCGTTCTCCATTTTACGCGCAATCCGTTCATCAAACAACCAACACCTTAGGACTTGGTATATCGAAGCCAACACAAATTACAAAAACTTATGTCGTCAAAAGAAAACTGACTTTGAAAACCAACAAGCTCTTCTTTTGGGACAAACTCGAAACGCCAAGGAATTCTGGAAGATTGCGAGGGAAATCAACGGAATGAATTATAAAATCGGTACAGGTGTATCGGCTGAATTACTTGCAAACCACTTTAAACTTCTCCTCTCAAATAATTCTAATCTGATAATCTCATATGCAGAACCTTTATGCATTGACGAATCACTAGACTCCGACATCTCTATTGAAGAAATACAATCTGTGTTGATGAAAGCGAAAAATGGAAAGGCGCCAGGTGAGGATGGTATCCCTTATGAGTTTTTTAAAAATGCAACACCCCAATTTTATAACAACTTAAGGACCCTGTTCAACAACATTTTATCAACGGCAAGCATCCCCTCTTCGTTCAGGAAATCTGTGATCTTCCCGATCCACAAAAAAGGACCTTTAGACGTTGTAGAAAATTATAGAGGAATCTCTTTCATGAATGTTATGTCAAAAATTTTCTGTGGTGTCTTGGTTGAAAGATTAGAAAGATGGGTTGAAAGGAAAAACATTCTGTCTGAACTACAAGCGGGATTTAGAAAGAATTACTCCACTATTGACCAAATATATGTTCTTACGTCTATTGTTAAAGCGTTCCAAGCCAGGAACAAAAAAGTATACTCTTTCTTTGTTGATTTCAAAGCTGCCTTTGATCTTATTAACAGGGACGCTCTTTTTTACAAAATGTCGCAACTTGGTATATCGTCAAAATTCATTAAAGTGATTAAAGAAATGTACACGGATACTAATGCAGCAGTTTGGGATGGTACAACGTATTCGGAGTGGTTCGGAACTAATTCTGGTGTGAAACAAGGCTGTCTCCTCAGTGCATTATTGTTCTCACTCTTTTTAAACGACGTAGTAGATGATCTACCTGGTGGAGTCAGAATTGCTGGTTCTATAGTCAATGTGTTACTCTACGCAGACGACCTTGTCATACTAGCTGAATCACCTGAGCAGATGCAATTGATGATAAATCGCTTGTCAAACTACTGCAAGAGATGGGATCTATCTATAAATACAGAAAAATCGAAAATGTTGGTCTTCAAGCGACATTCAAGAAATCATAATGACAGACAGTGGTATTACGATGGACAAGCTATAGAAACCGTGAGAGAAGTTAAATACCTAGGTGTGAGACTTAGTTCAACTTTTAGTTTCAAGAACCACCTAGCCGAGAAAAGCAATAGCTCACAAAGCTTAATTAACCTAACCTGGAAAAATGTTTTTTCAAACAAAAGAATCACTTTATCCTCAAAACATAAGATATTTAATTCAGTTGTCAAATCAACCCTTTGCTACGCTTCTCAAGTCTGGGGTGCGAATGAGTACGAGGAAATAGAATTATTCCAAAGAAATTTTCTGAAGAAACTATTTAATCTGCCACAAAATACACCAAATTATTGTATTTACTTGGAAACTGGTCTTCCAAAACTCCTAACCAACACTCTGAAATCTCAAGCTGACTTCATAATTAAGCTATGTAGTCATTATGAAGAATACCGACTTTCGAAGAAACTGTTTTTGTATGAGTTAAGGAACAAAGACTGGTGGTATAAAAAATGGCAGACTATTGGTAACGCTTGTGGTGAAAACTTAATAATTGACACTAACAACTTAAGCAATTTGAAAGAAAATCTCTACAACATTATTCAGAAGAATGAAGACGCATCTCGTGATATGTTCATCCTTAAGGCGCGAGAGTCTGATAACAGAGTCTTATACAGCCAATTGGATTACAATCTAAAGCAAAGGAACTACTTCCATGATTCGTTAAGATATGATGAAATATCTATAATCTTCAAAGCAAGGTGCGAGGTCCTTCACCTCAATGGGAACCCCTATAATGGAAGCTTTAACCAATTCTGTTCGCTGTGCAACCTTAAAGCAAAAGAAGACTGCTTTCATATTATTAGTATATGCCCTATATTCAGACCACAAAGAATTATGCATTTTGGTAAACCCACTTTAACATTACAAGAATCTGTACAACTTTTAAACGAATGTGAATGGAAAACCCTTAGCAATTTCTTGAAAACAGTTTACAATTACAGAAAATTAATAATATCTGAATACATTTAAATACCTACCATTTTGAATTTATTGAAAATTTATTCTATTTATAGTCATTAATTAAAATTAAAATATAAATTTGCCAATCAGGCTGACGGCTAAGCCATAGCTTTAAGATTCAAATTTTGTAACAAACTATTGTATTTAACTGTTAATAAATGAATAACTTACTTACTTACTTACTTACTTACTACCTATTATAATGTTTTTCTATATGTCAGATTTCATTGGATGTAGAGTATGAAATTAAACATTTATAAATATGTTGAGATTTTTTGTTTGTTTGATGCTAGAACCGAGATACGGTTCTTTCCAAGTCGTTGGCAGACGCCATCCAGTTACACAGCCCAGAGCTCCGAGCTTTCTGGTTTACGCAATTTTTTTAGCTGAAGAATTACTTTCCGGACGTGATCAGCCAACCGGAGTCTGGGTATAATCATTCAAAAATTAATAAACAGAAATAATACAACAGTTGCGTATTCATTTTAATCATCAAGACTTTGTTAGACCAGGGGTTGCCTATATCCATGTCATTGATTTCATAACGAACGAACGAATTGGATCAACGAACGCAAACAGTTAAGGGCTCGAATAACAAGGGGAAGAAAGAAATGAGCTGGGGCCCTCGTACCACATGAAAAATAGAGAGGTTCACGGCAGTGTGCGCCGTGACAAGCGTAACTACATCAACGTATTGGCGCAAGAAGAAGAAGATGCTGCAAACAGGTGCGACAGCAGGACCGTTTACAGAACAACCAAAGAGCTGACCGGTGCACACAGCTCAAAGCAACATCTGGTGAAAGAAGTAGACGGTACGGTGATAAGTTCAGTGGATGAGCAAGTCAGAAGGTGGAAAGAACACTTTTCCTCGGTTTTTAACCGAGTGTTTGCAAACAATGTGCAGCCTATGCCTTCTGAAGCGGCCGAACAAATCCACACCGCACCGTTGCTGCAATTAAAGCATTTAAGAACAACAAATCGGTAAGACTTGATGGAATTCCCGCAGAGCTTTTACAAGCAGCGCCAACGTCATCAAGCGAACTGCTTCATCCGCTCATAAAGGAAGCCTGGACCACCGAAAGCTTCCCCGATGAGTGGAAGAAGGGAATTATCGTCAAGTTTTCAAAAAAGGAGATCTTACAAAGTGCAAAAACTGGAGAAGAATTTGCGTTGCCAAAATAGTAGCAGAAGTCATACTGGAACGCATCGGAAAACACCTTGAGGCCACACTCGATGCCGAACAAGCAGGATTCCGCTCTGGGTCCTCCTGTATTGATCATATCAAAACCCTGCGGATCATTATTGAACAGTCCGTTGAATATCGATCACCACTATGCCTGCTGTTCATCGACTTCGAGAAGGCTTTTGATAGCGTTAACAGGGAGTACATCTGGTTAGCTTTGCGAAGGAGAGGCATCCCAGAAAAACTAATTGCTATTATAAGAGCAACATCTAATGGATAAAGGTGTCACGTTCTGCACGATTGTAGGTTGTCAGATGATTTTGAAATCCGTAGCGGAGTCAGACAGGGCTGTATTCTGTCGCCAATATTGTTTTTGTTGGTGATAAGCGATGTACTGCGCGCAGCTTTGTCAGGTAGCACTTGGATTAAGCGGACGATGTTTGCTTACTCTCTCATAGGATCTTGGATCTCCATCAAATAACAACAAGTGTAGAGAGAGAAGTAGAAGTTGTGGGGTTGAAAATTAATCCCGGCAAAACAAAAATGATCAGCCCCGGAACCCGACCATCCTCTCAAATAAATATTTTCTCGCAAAAAGTGGAGAGTTTTCAATACCTTGGAAGTATCGTCTCCATTGAAAGCGGAACCGAACAAGACGTCATCTGCGGCATCGGCAAAGCAAAAGCGGCGTTCGGTATGCTGTTGAAAATTTGGAGGAATATCGCTATCAGCTTTAGAACAAAGCTACGACTGTTTCGCACAAATGTCGAATCTGTGCTTCTTTATGGGTGAAGCACTTGGAAGGTGACTTCAGCCATTACAAGAAAGCTGCAAACCGTGAATAGATGTCTTCGTAACATCCTAAGGATTTTCTGGCCAAACCGTATATCAAATGAGGTTCTTCATAGAAGGACAGGTCAGGAACCTATAGACTCTAAAATACGAAGGCGTAAGTGGCAATGGATTGGACATAAGCTTCGAAAAGGTAACGACTGCAATGCGCAGGCCAAGCAATGCAGTGGAATCCGCTCACCAAGAAGGAAGAAGAGGTGGAATACCGAGAAGCACATGGCGCAGGAAAGTCGAGGCGGAATCAGCGTCACTAGGCTAGAGTTGGAGGGAGCTGAAACACATCTCCGGAAACCGTACGCGATGGCGCGTAGGCGTAGTAGAGGCTTTATGCCCCTCAAGGGGATCCCAACGTACTTAACAGATCTGAGGACTTAAGTAAGTAAGTAATGTCACTGATTTCGGTTTGAAAAAATGTTGGTTAACATGTATCTGTTGAACTTTAAAGAGCATTGTCTACTTTTGTATCTCTGTTAAACTTGTCCGTTTGTGTAGAGTGCTCTATCAGGGCCGGGAAAGATCTCCCAGATGCTTTTGATGTCAAAAAAGGTTTGTGACAAGGCGATGCGACTTGATAGAGAAATTATTCGGATGCTTTTTGGTCCCGTCTGCATAGATGGAGAGTGGAGAAGATGATACGACGAACTGTTCGGGCTTTACGGTGACACGGATCTATAGTCAAAAGAATAAAAGTCAAATGACTTAAGTTGGGTCATGTAGAGCGAATGGACGTCAACGCACCAGTCCGAAAGTTTTTTGAATCCAATCCCGAGGGATGGCGCAGTAGAAGAAGACAGCAACTCAGGTGGCGCACGCAGTTGGGAGAGGACCTTAACCAATTTGGTGTGTCAAGCTTGAGGCAGATATGTAGCTAGAGAACGAACTCCACTTTAAGTAACATGTCTCCGTAACGTCCACCGTTGACCGGCCCAAACGTTGTTCCCCGCAATATTTTCGAAAGAAAACAAAAGTGGCACTTCGTGTGGATGCAACATGCGGTTTTACCGAGGTTAATGCAAATGGATGTGAATGTCAAAATTAATAATGATTTAGAATGAAACCACTAAACGGTATTTGCATTGAATGAAGATTTGGGGCAGAGATAAGAATGCGAACATTTTGTTTTTTAGGCGGTTAGACAATAGTCGAATATTTAGCATATGAGGTTAGAGATTTATAAAATAATTCATGTTTCTTGAGGACTGTAGGCCTTGTTTACCGTTCAAATTAGTGTCATTATAGACTGTTTTTGATTCATTTAATATAAGATAATATTATAGCGAGAAAGAGATTAATTCTTATTAGTGACTTAATTCCTTAAACAGTTAAATAGATCACAGAATGAAATCTGTCTTCCCATAACATTTTATCAAATTTCCAAAGGATTTTCGTTGAAGTTTAGGATTGATTTATTTTTCAGAAAAACTTAAATCGAAATATCTTTAAATAAACGAAAATGCATTTCTCCAAAGGATACTTAGAAAATATATACTTAATCCGAATATGTTTTTATGTGGAGGTATATGTCAAAGATTCAAATGAAATATTAATACTTCTACTATTTTTCCAACAAAACGCACTCAAACAAAGTTTTTAAGAAGCATTCAAAAATTTCCCATAGACGATGTGTTGTGAAGTTCCCTTTTCTAAAAAAATTACCAAGAAAATAATAATGTTTGCTATTTTCTTTTAGATTGTTTGTATGTAATACGGATGTTGTAAGAGTATATCACTTCTATTGCACTTATGTTTGAGAAAATAAGCATCCTCCAAGTGCATTCTATCCATTATGCTGTTAGACGAATAGATAAGTTGAATTGAAGGAATTGCACTCTTTTATGTTTATGGTAGACGGAATATTGCTTTTTAACGAGTTCTTTTCAATTTAGAAATTGTTTGAAGTATTTATGTAAGTTCTTACTCACATTCGTATACTTACTCGCATACAAGGTTCCTTCAAATTTTAGTTGTACTTTTTTTTGTTGTAAAAGTTACAATTCCGTGGATAAGGATTGAGCAGTCAAATAATGGAAAATTTAAAATAAAATATCAAATCAACTATGAAACGTTTGTATATTTAAAAAATGAACACAGCGGATATCGTTGCCAGGATTCCGTCATCTTTTATTAAAGAAGAGATTTATTTCGCTATATCTGATAATTTCGGGGGTTACGTCTAGTAAAAGTATTTAATGGCTGAAACACAAACACGCTTCAGCTTCGTCTGCGTTACGATGGGCCTGCTTCGAGGTTGCTTTGAATGACATTTCTAATATGACATTTCTAAAATGGCACTTCTGTCATTAGCAGCTGTTATTTTTTCTCAAAAGTTTGTTTTGATTTTTCGAAAAAATTAAATTTATCGCGGAAGTAGCTTACACAGCCTATAAATACCGAACTAAAATAAAGCCTCTGGTCATTTTGCAAAAGTGTGCTATGAGAAAAATCTGCGGGGTCAACAGGTTGTATCCTTCTATGGTGCTCTTTAGATCACTGAACATTCTACCTGTGAGACATTTATATTATTTTAAAGATTCTAAAATATTCTTTATGAGATGTGGATATCTACAGAGTCCAAACCAAACTCTGAGGTCCGCAATTTGCGAAGCAACCATGACAGCTATGTATCCGTCCCCTCATTTCGAACGACTCACTTTAGAAACTTCTACTCCATTGTGTCCTACAAGCTCTTTAATATTATGTTTCCCGAAAATATTCGTTGTATTCGAACCTTAAAATTATACTTGCAAAAAATTAAAATATGGCTTCTTGAAATTGATCATAACCAAATCGAAGTTTTGTTGACCTACATCAATTAGTTTTAAACTAAATTATTTGTCTTTTATAACAAAAATAATGTTTTTTTTTTTTTTTTTTTTTTCTTGTATTAAATTTTTGTATTCTCGTTATGTAATGTTCCTTAATATTGTTCACCCCACATAAGACATTTAATTATACTGAGTGCCATTTATCACTATTTAAATTGTTAAATAAAAAATGTCACTATAACTATTCTTTTCATAAAATTTCTTTAAAACTTGTATAATTATCCTTTGTTACTTTTATAAATGTATTATTATAATAAGAATAATGAAAATAAAAAAAAAAAATAACTCCAAAAGCAAATGTATTATGTTTGTTGACTTTTTCTTTACAGGTGTTGACCTGTTAGACAAAGAAAATGTTCAGCAAATTTGAACAAGAGCTTCCGTTTGAAATCACATTACGTAACATTACGTTCTTTTCCTTACGATTGTCAAACAAAACGTGAGGTCAAAGCTTCATTTTGATAGCATTTTATGGCTGAACTCGTAAACGTCAGGCGAAGCCAAAGCTGAAGAGTGTTTGTGTTTCAGCCATAGAATCATTCCAAAAGACTATAACTTATTTTACAAGAAAAATGATAAATACGTTTTTTTTAAAGTAAATAATCAAGATAACTTTCCATTAAATATTATTTTTATAAATACGATTATTTGTCATTTAAAAACTTGAAAAGTGTGTAACTAATAACTTGAAGTTGAAGCTGTTTTTGTATTTTTTGTAAGTTTTTATTTTTTAAATTGTCGATTAAATTTTTAACTTTTCATAAGAAGTTATTGTAATCGGTCCGATTTGTCAAATTGAAAATTTTGACATTTCTCGACGTTTCAAAGTCCCCAGAGTCGAAATAAAAGATTTTTAGAGAGATATCTGTACGTGCATGTGTACGTACGTCCGTACGTTTGCGACGTTTTTTTTCGTCATCCATAGCTCAAGAACCAGCAGAGATATCGACTTCAAATAAATTTTGTTATACAGATAATAATCCAGAAACATGCCGTAAGGGCTCTCAAAAAATTGCGTGGGAAAGTGCTATGTTTTGAGTCCCGAGTATGTGCCTTCCATGAGCTTAATGATGGAGAATTTTACTCTAGGTATAGGTTTGACAAGGTAACTGTTCGGTTCTTGTTAGAAAACCCAAACACTGAGTTGTGTATAAATTGCAGGCTTAAGTTTTCAACGGAATTGTAACTTCTTGTATCACTACATTTTGCTGTGAAGAAATATGCTTTAGGCTGACGTTGGCAAGCAAACTCTCTTATGTAACAAGAGGTTGTAGCTATGTTTTATTAATCTTATAGAGGCAGTGGATGGAATTGTGCAATGTGCAGTCTATACATTTGAGTGTTGTTTTTCTTTGTTTATTTTCATGAACTATCAATGTTTAGAAATATTGTTCGTTTTTAATAAAGGGAATTAGGAATTTGCTACAAAATGAAAAGAAAGGTTTTAAAATTTTGGAGTCGCTATAGCCTATTAAGCCCTTAACATTTTTTTTTTTAATTTTTGGGTGTTCGTTCGCAATATATTTATGTTTGAACAGTTTTTTAGCCAAAATATTCGAGAGTTTAAACCAATTTAGGTGGTATTTATGCTAGTTTTTTTTTCTAAAAAGAGTAGTTTTTTTTAAACTTTAGCAAAATACAATAAACAAAATTTTATTTGCATAAAATAAAATAAGTTTGAAGCCAATGGCGCAAAATTTTAAAGAATCTGCAAAATAATTTTATACTAAGAGGACTAATGTACATATGCTATCCAGATAACAAACCTTTATAATAGGGTGCTTGTTTTTACGTGAGGTTTAAAAGAAGAAATAAAACGCCTAAATGTTATGGCTTACTGTAAAGTTTAAGGTTTGCCTTTATGTTTTAAAATTGATTCAGCCTCGAATAAAGCCAAATTTGTGTCTTATTTTTGCAGCAACTCGGACCGTATGTCAGAAATAACGACCAGAAAATTCTTTCCCAAGGCATAAATCTTTTTAAGAGCAAGTCATACATACAGTGCCGTTCGAAAAATGTTGGTCAAACTTTTTTTTTATCGTTTTTTTTTGAATTTTTTTTTGTTTTACTATGCGATTCAAATCGATTTATGTTACAATAAAATTTTGATTAAGGCGCTTTTCGCAACCTCAAGTTTCATTATAGACTGGACTATATGAAAACCAACTTAGTTTTATTATTATTATTATTATTATAAGCTTTTATTTGCCATTATTGATATTTTGTACAATATTTATTTACATTTTTGTTTACATTTTCTGTTTCTTTGGAATTAATCTTAATATATATAATTCTTCTGTGAGTGTGTATGTCACTGAACTCTCTTAAACGACTGGACCGATTTTGATGAAATTTTTTGTGTGTGTTCAAGGGGATCTGAGAATGGTTTAGATTCACAATTTTGTCAACTGGACAATGTTTTTTTAATTAATTTTTAATTTATTAGTAGTTGTTGATTTTAGAATGTTTTACATTGGATCCGACATAATATTATAAAGAGGAAAGATTTGTATTTTTGTATTTTTGTATGTAACAAATAAAACCAACCGAAGGTGTAAAAAATTAGCCATAAAATGTCTTTCACCGCATACGCTGCCAAGAGTATTAATGATAGGAAAAAACAATGTTCGACAATCTACACTAATATACTAATTGTACCTATTTATGTCTACCCGTTCGAAGCCGGGACGGGCCGCTAGTTACTATATAAAATTATAAAATTGACATATATTTTTTTTTTTTTTAATCAACTTTAATATGTGAGCAAAGTTTGAATAAATAAATGGATACGTGTCAAAATTTTATGATCTGGCATAAGCCTCCCCCAATGTTGCCCAAAGATCTCTATCTTTTGCGTCATTGTACCAACTTTGTCTTTCTTTAAGCAAATCGTCTGTTCATCGATATTATTTTCTTCGAAGTACTTTATAACCTTAGAAATACAAAAAAATACAAACATTATTTTTAGTCATAAAAGTTTTAGCTTTTTTTAAAGCTTAATATTAGTCTTAATAAATAAATAAGGTGACGTTGAGAACTAGGGCCTAGTGACTTACAACTCTCAACCATTCCTGTGTGCGAGTACTGTTGTCAGGGATGGAGGGGGCCTACAGTTTTAAGCCGAATTCGAATGGCTTATTTGAGAATGCACTTTTCATGACGAGAATTACTCTTGAAGGATTTGTCAATTCCTCGCAAGAGGCAGTACCCGTGGAAAAACTTTAGATATACTAAAAACTAACAATTTTGGCTGTATGACAAGGAGCATTGTCCTGTTGAAAAATGAGACTGCAAGTGTCCCCAAAAAGCTCTAGCACTGTGTGCTCCAATATGTTTTCCATTACTCGAAGGTAAACTTTTGCATTGAATTTGGATTCTAGAAAGCTCATTCTACCTTTTTCATCTCCAGAGAAGCATCCCCACACCATCACACCTTCAGTTTTGGGGGTATACGCACAATGCAATCAGAGCTTAGTCTTTCTTTCGGTTCTCTTCACGCAAGGATCCTCCCATCTTAAACATGAAACTTGAATTTTGATTCGTCCGAAAAGATGACATTATTCCACATGTCTTGAGTTCAATTTAGGTGCTCCTGAGCCCAGAGCAATCGTTTTTCTTTGACTCTTTTTGGAAAATCCGGCTTCAGTACCGGCTTGAGTGCTCTAAGACACTGATCGTTTTTAAGGTCCACCGAAGTCCGACGACTGTACAACACCAAAAAACGATCTTCCACTGGGGTCGTTGTTTTTGGCCTCCCTGAGCCTTTTTTCCTGCTAGTAGTCCCGGTCTCACGATAGTTTTTCAAATTGCATGCCACAGTTTGTTGAGCAATATTCAGTCTCTTAGAAATTTCACGTGTTGTCAAATGGAGACGTGACAGACACAAAATATTGGCTTTATGTTCCGAACTGATTTTCCCCATTTTTTTTTCACAAAATTACTTCGGTTGGTATTGGACTACTATCACGAGCCAAATGCAGCTATTATTGATAATAACATCAATAACTTTTATACAATGTTTGAATGACATGATGCTACCTAGTGCAAAAAAAACCCGTAGCGTTCCTAAATTCCAAGAACTAATTTCGAAAAATGTTAACAAAATGTTTGAAAACAAATTTTCGAACAGCACTGTATCTACAAAAAAATCAGCTATATGACGTCATAATATAGTCTTCATATATTAATGAATTTAAAAAAAAATTTAAGTCTATATCTCTGCTCTTTCTTTTTTTTTTACTTAGATCGAAAATAGTATCCCGAACGTAGGAAAATAAGAACACATATTATTCCAGTAACTTACTTATTTGTTTATGATGTTGGCCTAATTAAAAATCCGAGTTTTCGACCGATTTCAAAAAATAAAAATAAAAGTGAAAATTTCGTGTTTTTTTCGCTTATTGGTGTTTTTCACCCTGAAGGAGGATAATTTTTAATTCTACGATTTTAAGGCAAACAAATTAAGATGTTGGCCTAATTAAAAATCCGAGTTTTCGACCGATTTCAAAAAATAAAAATAAAAGTGAAAATTTCGTGTTTTTTTCGCTTATTGGTGTTTTTCACCCTGAAGGAGGATATTTTTAATTCTACGATTTTAAGGCAAACAAATTAAGATGTAACGATTTTCAGAATACAGTTGTTCAAAAATTAAATAAAATAAGTTTTTTACAAAAAAATTGAAGAATTAATACTTAAATAACAAAAATAGACAATTTTCCATAAGGTACACCAAAACTCTGGAGTGGGAAGATTGAGGCAAAAGAAGAAAACAATGTTATGGGATAGGGGGTCTATACCGCCCCATGTTAGGCGGGAGGGGTAATTTTTTTAGTAAATTAAGTTGACATACAAAATCGTAGAATGAAAAACAACGACAGCACCTACATTATTGTGATATAACTTTTCTCAAAGCTAGAAATAAATTCTTGCAGTGACTTTTTAAAAAGTACTATTTTTTGTCAGTATTCAATGTCCTTGAAAATTTTGTTGATTAAACGCCATAAAGCCAATTCTAAAAATATGTTTTAGTTTTTCAGAAAATAGGACAAAATTTCATCTAGTTAACTATTTTATATTCAAGTAGTTTTTTCTCTGGAAAGGAAGAGCCATTTCTGGTAAATCCGGTACATACAATTGTTTTGTTATAACGTTGGCCTTAAACCTGATCGCAGTTTTGTGATTTTAAGGTCTAAACGTAACATGACAAAAAATCGACACAATGAAAAACAAGCGAAAATCCTGTGTATTTTTTCAGGTATTGCCAATTATTTTAACCCTGATGGTCTAGTTTCTTGACAATGGGCCTTACTAATAATCAAATTTAGTGTTAAGGTTAAAAGAAAATCTCCAGCCTTTAGAAAATTCACATACCAATAACGAATTTAATATCCAGTTTAGGCGTTAGCAAAACGTCAAAATTTAATACACGGAAATCCATGTTTAAAGTCGAGCATTAAAAAAAAGTGTTGCCTAAGTGCTGTTTTATGGTACGTAAATTTGTATTTAATACTTAAATCTTATCTCAAGTTATCTGGTCGATTTCCATTGGTAAAGGTATATTTGAGTATGTGAATGCAAAAGTGGTGTATCCCACTTTTTGTAATTGGGTTTGAATCGACTAAAACAAGCACATAAGCTTTGAAAATAGTAAAGTTATATTTTTTTTTGCAAAAATTAGATATTCAAGAATATAAAACTATGTTTAAAATAATGTATTTCCCTAAGACAAAAATATGAGAGACAAAATAAGCCAATTTTTCAAAATAAGGTTATGCCACTTTCAGATTTTTGTTCTAAAGCCTAGTACGCAGATCACGCTTTCATACGCAAAATTATCTCAAAAATGTAGGTAAAAAATTTAGCACGACCTGCGTTCAAGGCTTAAAGTAAAAATGAAGTACTTAATTTAGAAGTACTTTATTTATTAGTGGCATTCACGATTCGATGCAATTAATCTAGTATCATTGCAAAAGTGTAACGTTGTAACATTTTCGTCCAAACTGACAACGACACCAGACAAATTTTATACTCCATCTTGCGAATCGAAAAGAAGCTCTCGGGACAGTCAAAAGGAGAAGTTATCCATGTTGTATACTCTTTTTTTCATTCCTACTGAAACTGAACAAAAAGCAACGAAACGCAATTATAAACGCATCATTTGACTCAATTGTATTCGCTTATTTTCGTATTTGGGGCTTTACACTGCAGTATGTAATTTATATATTTCAAATGATCGAATATAATACTAAAAAAGGGCTATGGAGAGCTTATGTAATGTTTGCTTAAATATTTAGTGCGTTATAGTATTACGATCGTTGATTTTACTTTAAATACGTGGCTAATTTGTTGATTCCGTTTTACATATTTAAGAAATATATTTCCTTGTGAAAAAGATGGTGTTATAAATTAAAATTTAATTTAAAAGTCACTTCGACACTTCAAATCAATTGTCGTACTAGAATATAATACAAGTACTAAAATACTTGATGTTAAAAAGAACACGGCAATACTGAACTTTGACAGTAATTTCAAATAATAAGAAGGGAACTAATAAACCAAAACCCACCTGTATTGACCAAAGAATTCATTTTCATCATATTTCGTAAATGGATCTATCCTTTCTTTATACATTTTCACTTTACGAGATGAAGAAGTTTCTGCGATTATTTCAAAATCTAGAAACAGACCTTCGTCAATTGAACTCATTTTTCAAAACTTATATTTTTGCTTTTGCATAATAACAAAACATTGATCTTTGACAGTTCTGACAGTTCAAGCAATTTTTGTTCTTATTTGTAGTAGATTTTGTAATAGATTCAAGGAAAATCTTGAGACTAGTTAGTGAGAGGGTTAAATTGTTTATTGGTAGCATTTTATTAAAGCTCAGCACTTTGTTTTAGCCTTCCAGTTAACTAATAGTCGACATTAGCGTTTGATTATTAGTAAGGCCCAATATGTCTATATCTCTTACCATTTTTTTTTCATTTGTCCCAATCTTCTCACTGCAGAGTTACCTGGTATACCTCATGGCAAATTGTCTATTCTTGTTATTTTAGTATTAATTCATCGATTTTTTGTAAAAATTACCAATGAGCGAAAAATTGAACCGATAACGCTAACTAAAGATATCTAGTCAAATGGCTAAAAAGGGCCTCATCTTGTGCGTAGAGACATGTTTCTTTTTTTTTTTAAAGTAACGATAGGAGCTTTTTTCAAAAACTTAGCATTTATTTTGTATTTAACCACTTCACAACTATTTTTACCAAAGACATTTTTAATAATATCTCGGATCCAGTAAAAACCAAAACACAAAACACCTTTTGTAACCTTGGTTATTTTTAAACTACGTAAGTTGTTTAACCACGTTAATGTTTTACTTAAAGAGAATTTATAACCACGGCAAATCACAAACCACGAAAATCCGTGTTTCCTGAGTCTTAGAAGATTATTCTTAACGGAAAGTATGTTAACTTAAATGTATATTTCTGTTCGTTATACGAACATAATCTTCTGACACAGATTGCGATCCTGTTAATATTGTGCTTGATGAAGTGCTGTATCTTTTTACCCTAAATACTTTTCATTCCCAGAATAAAGTAGTTTACATACAAATGTTAAACACCCTCACTAAGCAAATGCGCACATAATAATCACTTAGGTATTTTTTTTTTCTTTCTTAAAGAAGCCTGGCAGCCTTGATATTATATTTAAAGACGAAACGACTTCATTTTTTTGTTCCGGCAACCGTTGTGTTTAAATGTCGATAGGATGGCTAAGGGCAAGATACTTTCTTTACGTTATCATGCAGCCTCTTGAATGGTTTTTTTTTTCTTTGTCAGAAACTTTTGGAGTTTCTAAAGTTTTTTCGGTTGCTGTTGTTGTTGTTAGGGCAAAGTCCTTATAACGTCGACCATGAGGTAAAATACCATTGTTGCTTTCTCAGATACTCATGTTGTAGTTATTATATGTTTATGTTGGAGTAACAAAGTAGTAAGTATAAGTATACATTTATGTATAAATACATATTACGTGGCCAAAAGATCTGAAATTCCACGTCATTACGTCCAGTGAAATGAAAATTTTCATTTTTCCCAAGGCTTTTCCCTCTTCAACTCTTGTGTACCTTTGTGTGCCTATAATATACAAACGAATTTAAGAACTTCTTTATAAGAAAAATATACCTATCTACTTCTGTAGCTTTGCTTTAGGCTAATGAAAAAGAGGGAAATGATAAAAATAGCATCTATACCATGTCTTATTTACCTTCAATACAACAAGTTTCTTTACCTATATTTTTCTATTTGTTATGTTTAACTTTTCCAGAATATTTTTTTCTCAAGATTTTAGTGCCCTAAAAAGAATTCAATTTTATAAACGTTCCTTCCGTGTACCCATCTATGTACATATAATACGAGTTGGTACCTTTGCTGTGGCTGTGATTCAACTCGAATCTGCCCTGTCCATTCAATTGGACACAACATTATTATTCAACCTTAAACATTTCACAGAAATGACATTCCAAGGAATTTTATGAATTTCTAAAGATAACCAAAGGAAATACCTTAAGTGTTGTCAGTTAACAAATTCTCTATAGATAAGTGAAATTTTTCTTCGACATTGACAAAATAAAATATATCGACTTTACTACAAGAAAGAGACTGTTTTTTTGTAAAGTGTCTTCGCGAATGTAAATTCAAGAATTTAAAAATATTATGTCTTCTTTATTGGTTGTAAATATTTATATTTGTATTTTAACCATAAGGAGCAGCGTTACCACTTCTCAAAAAAAAGTGGAAGTAGATTTTATTAAAAAAGTGAAGTAGATTGAGAAAAATGGAAGTAGATTTCAAAAATTAACTTTTTCATATTATTCTACATATTTTTAAATTACATTATTTCAATAAAAAAATTAAAAAAAAAAAACTAGAATTATTTAAGTACATATTTAAGTATCTTTGTTTTTGGACAACTTGAAAATATCTTTTCATATTGAAAACAAAAAATCAAATCCAAAATAACACTAGAGCACGACTCAACACAAATAACATTAACAAACAGAAAAAAGATAAAATGCACGACTGGTTCGCATGAACTCGCTCATGTATCCAAAAAAGTCTGTTTAAAACTATTCCTGTATTTTAAGAATTAAAATGTACCAGCAAAAAAAGTTTGTTTTCAAAAATGTAAATGCCATTTTATTTCTCAAGAAAACCTTAATTTTTTTAAATTTGTATTTGAGAATCCTTTTTGAATTTTAGTTTAAAAATATTTTTGGTATATAGTTTTGAACTTATTATTAGACGTCTTGCATCAAGATATGAAATTTCAAAAAAAAATAATATTTGTTTTTAAATTAAAAATGGCAACAATCAATGACATTTTTGGCAGAAAAAAAATAGTTTAGTTCTTAAGAAAACTTAAAAACAAAATTACGGTTCTATCTGGGGTACCCTTCTGAAGCAATACAAAAATACTTTTTATATTGAAAGAAGTCAAACTAAGAACACAAATTTTAGCAAGAATTTAAAACAAATCTATAACCGATAGATTTTGAAATAATTCGAATTATCGATTTTTGAACGTACAAATTTATATTAAGACTACTGTTATTTTTAGTTTGAAAAAAAAAAAGGAATGACATACAGGCAAACCGACAAAATCAGTGCACCCACTTTTTTCGACTTCTCTACCATCGTAATGTCATGTTTGAATAAAATCTCGAATTCGAATTTGTTTACGATACAAAACTTGCCATACTGCTCCTATATGTCGAAAGTAAAAATGACAAAAGGGTTAAACTAGAATACATTATATAAAACGGAACCTCACCGCAAATGCAAATACTCAAGCGATTTTTAATTCTCTAGAAA
Organism: Eupeodes luniger; assembly: GCA_951509635.1. NCBI lineage: Eukaryota > Metazoa > Arthropoda > Insecta > Diptera > Syrphidae > Eupeodes > Eupeodes luniger. The sequence goes on from OX608074.1 coordinate 91,697,282, forward strand.
ATTTTGAGAAAATTTACAAGAGTGATAAGGAGAAAAAAGGAGTAGATTCAGTCTATTTTTATTAAAATTGAAGTAGGTAGAAACACAGATCTTAAAAATGAAGTAGATTTCGATATTTTGATGATGGTGCGAAGTAGGAAGTAGATTTTTAAATTATTTGAAAAAAAGAAGTAGATCTACTTCAATTGAAGTAAAGTGGTAACGCTGATAAGGAGTAGACACAAAAATAGTCTTAGTTACACTTCAAGAAATTCATTCTAATTAAAGTTAGGTACCCTGTCTTTAATTTTTGGAAAATAATTTTCTTTAAAAATAACATTTAAATATGTACTTATTTATTATATATTTTTGAAATGGGAAATATAAATCTTTTCAAAAAAAATTAAATTTTATTGAACCATGAAAATGGCATCTTGTTTGACTATGGTGACTCATGTAGATACTTCAATAAAGTTTAAATTTTATTCATGAATTGAGAATTCGTTCTACGATGTTTCTTTGTATTCACTATCAAAAATTCAATAAGCCAAACTGGATTGTAACATTTGAGACTGTTTTTGTTTATTTTAGATTAATTTGATAACTATACATTTTGAATCGATCGATTTTTAAATGTCTTCTTTTGCTTCTATATAATGTACTTCAGGGCAAGTGGTGTTTAAAAGATTGTCTGTGGTTTCAATAAGAGATAAAATTGAGAATGGAAAAGTTGCGATTTCAGGTGGGATATCGAAGCTGTTCAGAAATAGATACTGAAAATGGCATTTTCCAGGGTTAACTATAGAGTTACTCAGCCCGCTTTGGTAGAAAAGAAACTTGATATTTTATTTTATCCTAAGTAAAAAATAGTAAAGCAAAATGGTAAGCAAGTCGTTTTTGCAACTCTTAATTCACTAATAGAGTTTCTGCATGGAATTTTCTCCAAAATCCAAGCATTATTATTCTTTTAAGACGAACCCTCTTTTGATGAATAACAGTAATTCAAAAGAGAACGATCTCTTTTCTCAAGAAGAGATTGCTTCTCTTACAATGGAGATGATTATTAGCACGGTTGCCAGTTTGGTCTTTTAAGACCAAATTTGGTCATTATTTTCTCACTTGGTCGCATGGTCATTTTTTATTCCATTTGGTCCTTTTTTTAAGAAATTGAAAAAAATAACTCTAACTATTCCTTTTATAATCTCAAAAATAAAATACATACCTAAAGAATTTTTGGAAAAGTATAATTATCATAAAAACGCTTCAAATGAATATTGTTTTCAAAATTTAAGTTAGTTCGTTTATAACTTGATGTTACTTCCTCACAGCTCAGCTGCTGCCGAGAGGAATTTTTTTGAATTAACTTTGATTAAAACGAAAGGCAGACTTAATTTGGGTACCATTAATAATATAATACTGGCCAAAGAGCGTCAAGATGACAAAAAAAACCATAGCGTTTTCTGCAAAAACATTTTTTTTAATTAATTTTATATGAATTTTATTTAGCGATAGTATTCGATCTCCCGACTTATTCGATCTCCTGACATAATGTTAACATATTGTGATCTTAAAAAAAAGAGGCTGAGGTGCGTCCACACACTGATAACTTCCCATCCCGTCTGCCGATTTGTCTTGCTTAAAAGGTTTGTAGGCTTTCGTGATTTGCTAGTTGTTAGTTGAATTATTCTAAAAAAAATTAAAAATTACCAACAATATTTTGAGTATGATGAAATAGTTTGATTTCAATATCTGTTCTTGTTAACGAGATTTTTAGTCGAAAACCAATTTTTACCAAATTTTCGTAGCATTTGCATACTACTTTTTGTAGATTTTATTTTTTATGAAAAAACTGACTGTTAGATTTTTATGCGCAATTTACGGAATGTCGGAAACAATATTTTCTGTGAGATAAAATTAGGTTAAAGCCAATATTTTTTTAATTTTTGAAGAGATACTTAAGTCGAAAGTAAATTTTTACCAAGTTTTACTTTTGTTTTTTTAAGGTTTTTATTTTTTGTAAAAAAATTCAATTCGATTTTCTCAAAATTTTACCAGATGTCAAAAACGTTATTCTTCCCGAACGTACGTACACACGCACGCACAGACATCTCTCTAAAAATCTTTTATTAGACTCTAGGAACCTTGAAACGTCGAGAAATGTCAAAATTTTCAATTCAAGAAATCGGACCGATTACAATAACTTTCTATGGGAAGTTAAAAGCCATTGCGGACACAAATTATTTTGGTCCTTTTTTGGTACACATGGTCATTTTTATTTTCAGCTTTGGTCATGCAATTTTTTTTCAAGTGGCAACCGTGATTATTAGGCCTCTTTCACACGAGACGGTTTCGTCCGTACGATTAAAATTCGTACGATTTTTATCCGTGAGCCATGGATAGTAAACTAATAAAATTAACTAAAGCTTTCACACTGGACGGAGACGGTTTTTTTTCGTACGGTCGATTTAAAACAGCCGTCTCAATGACTGAGATATACTTCGGCCGTGTACGGTTTTTTTCCGTACGAAGAAAATCGTCATGTGTGAAAGAGGCCTTAGGCTACGTTCAGACGGCGCGGCGACTATTCGATTCGATTTTTTTACGTATGCGGTTTTATCGAATACGAGAAGGCGCGGCGTTTCACACGAGAAATATTCGATTTTGAGGCGTGGCAGGGGACACAGCACCGTCGTCGGCAGTCAACCGACCATCGTCATCATGGATCCACGTATTCCACTTAATTTTTATTGGTATGAACGTAATGAACGTAATGAACGAATTCGATGAAATTGTGTTCGTGTGAACGACACAATATAAAGATAGACGCTACTAATCATGTATACGATAAAAATACATTCGAGATTTATTGAATCGTAGTGACAAGTTCGTACGGTATACGGAAAAAATTATTTCACGAATACGGGATTTTCCCGCATGGGCTTCGTGTGAACGTACAAATACATATAACACTCGCTGCCACTGCTCTATTCAATAAAATCCCGTATACGGTATACGAGAAAAATATAGTCGTCTGAACGTAGCCTTAAGCTTTGTCAATGTAAGTCCAAGTTAGAACAATTTCATGTCGCACAGCTAGCAACAAAATATTTATACTCTCATAATGGCAAGTAATTTACAGAATATGAAAATCGTATGCCCGTGGGCCGTGGCATTCGTAATAAATGTTCTGAGTTCTTTAATTTTCTCTTAAATGATAATGTTGCTATTTGTCTTGTGTGTGAAACTTGGCTTGATGTTGGTGTCAGTTTTTCAAATTGTAACTTTATTTGTCACAGATTAGATAGAAAGAGATTAGGTGGCGGTGTTGCCATCCTCCTCAAAAAAGAAATAAAACATGTTTTATTACCAAAAATTAATACCTACTAATTTTATTGAAGCAATTGGAGTCGAATTGGTTCTGCAAAACACCAATAAGCTCAAAAGGTATTCAATATTTTACGACTGTCAAGTTAGCACTATATTTTTCGAAATTTAAAAAACTGAGTATGCAGTTAATTGTAGCTTTTTTGTTGTAAATTGGTTGTGGAAAAAAAATTTGTAGCTCGACGATTTTTCAAAAAAGTGGTATGTAGTGCTAGGTTGATATCAAGTTAGCACTACACTTTTTGATTTTGTTAAAACTAAGTACGCAATTAGTTGACAATTATTTGTTGTAAATTAGTTGTGGAAAGAAAAAAAATCCAAACATTTTTTTTACTTTGATTTTTTTTTAAAAAGGGGGATTAATGAAATTAATTTGAGAGATATCAAGAACCGAAAATCAATTTTTACCAATTTGCGTACTATTTTTTGTAGATTTAATTTTTTTATGAAAAAACGGACTGTTGGATTTTTATAAAAAAAACTACTGAATATCGAAAACAATATTTTCTATGAAATAAAAAAAGTTTGAAGACAATGTTTTAAATTTTTGAAAAGCTTTTTGATTCGAAAGTAAATTTTTACCAAGTTTTAGTATTGTTTTTTAGGTTTTTATTTTTTGTAAAAAAAACTGTGAATTAGATTTTTCTCAAAATTTTACTGAATGTTGACAACAATATTTTTTAAAAGATAAAAGTAGTTTAAAGCCAATGTCTCAAAGTTTTAAAAAGATATTTGAGTCTAAAATCAATTTTTACCAACTTTTATTAATTTTTTTTAGGTTTTTATTGTTTGTAAAAAAAACTGTCAATTCGATTTTTGTCAAAATTTTACTGAATGTTGACAACAATATTTTTTAAAAGATAAAAGTAGTTTAAAGCCAATGTCTCAAAGTTTTAAAAAGATATTTGAGTCTAAAATCAATTTTTACCAACTTTTATTAATTTTTTTTAGGTTTTTATTGTTTGTAAAAAAAACTGTCAATTCGATTTTTGTCAAAATTTTACTGAATGTTGACAACAATATTTTTTAAAAGATAAAAGTAGTTTAAAGCCAATGTCTCAAAGTTTTAAAAAGATATTTGGGTCTAAAATCAATTTTTACTAACTTTTATTAATTTTTTTTTTAGGTTTTTATTGTTTGTAAAAAAAACTGTCAATTCGATTTTTCTCAACATGTTTAGAATGTTGAAAACAATATTTATTATAGGTTAAAATTAGTTGAAAGCCATAATCTCAAATTTTTGAAAAAATATTTGAGTCGAAATTCAGTTTTTACCAACTTTGAGTAATGTTTTTTTAGGTTTTTATTTTGTATAAAAAAACTGTCCATTAGATTTTTTTCAAAATTTTATCAGATGTCAAAAACTTTATTCTTCGCTGCACAAAAAATGTTTCGGAGATGAAATCATATTTTAGTCGCAAAATTTTCGAGGTGACAATTTTTTTTCAGTTTTGTTGATTTATAAATTAATTGGATTAATTGTATTTTTTTCCAAAAATATATTTGTTTGGTATCACGTTACAATACATAGTATAAAATTTAGTTCAAGTTTTTGGCGTCATTCGCTTATGAGATATTTAGGGTTAACCAAAATGTTCATTTTTTTTTAAACTGCTATTGTAAAAAAAACACCCTAGCAATTTTCTTGAGAGCCATTTCTGCATCTTTCTGCCTTATTATCTGTATAACAAAATTTATTTGAAGTCGATATCTCTTCTGGTTCTTGAGCTATGGACGACGAAAAAAACGTGGCGAACGTACGGACGTACAGACGGATGAACGTACGTACACACGCACGCACAGACATCTTTCTAAAAATCTTTTATTTCGACTCTAGGGACCTTGAAACGCCGAGAAATTTCAAAATTTTCAATTCGACAAATCGGACCCATTACAATAACTTCCTATGGGAAGTTAAAAATACTCAAATACCACCACTTGAATCATCAAGAACAGTTCATACTTCTAACGAAGACAAAGCAAATATGGTAGCAAATACTTTTAATAGCAATCATGATACTACCATCAACAACGATCCTTTTTTCAAACCTTGTAGATACGTCTGTCACTGAATTCAATAGAACTTCAATAAGCATATCTGCAGAATAATTAATTTCTGTTGAAGACATTGAATATTTGATTTGTGATCTTAAGAACAAAAAATCTCCTGGAATGGATGGTATTCAAAATCAATTCCTTAAAGAACTTCCAATGAGTGGATTTGTTTATTTAACTTCTCTAATAAATGCCTGTTTTAAAATTCAATATTTCCCACTAAAATGGAAGATTGCAAAAGTTGTTCCAATATTGAAATCTGGGAAACCCCGAAGTGATCCACTAAGTTATATGCCAATAAGCCTACTGAGTAGTATAAGTAAGATTTTTGAAAAATTAATTCGCTGCAAATTGGAATCGTTTTTGAATGAAAAGAATATCATACCAATACAACAATTTGGTTTCCGGAAAGAGCATAACTCATCACATCAGGTTCTGTTGACACGTAAAAGAAAAATTTGGAGAAAAAAAATCAACACCATTAGTTTTGCTAGATGTCAAAAAAGCTTTTGACACTGTTTGGCACAATGCACTCATTTAAACTCATTATAAATGAATGCCCAACCTTCTTCATATAACTTATACAAAGTAAGTGATAGAAAATTCATGGGGTCACTTAATGGAAAAAATTCAGTCTCGAAAACTATTCCTGCTGGCGTTCCTCAAGGATCAGTGTTATCTCCTACTTTGTTCAATGTTTTAATTTCTGACTTTCCAGTTTTGCAAAATTGTGAATTCGGTATGTATTCAGATGACATTGTGATATTCTCATCCCATGAACATCCTGATAATAAACAATATTAAAACTGCTTTAGAAATTATTTTTGATTATTACAAACACTGGAAAATTAAAATTAATACTGGGAAAAAATAAACTTATATTTTTTACCAGAAAAAGAAAGGATTGTTTTTTACCCAGACGTAATATCAACTTAAATAACTTCGATATACCGTGGGTCAGCTCTGTAAGGTATTTAGGTATTTACTTTGATAATAAGTTGACCTTCAAGGAACACACACAAATGACAGCTAATAAAATAAATGTCGGTACAAAAATGTTATATCCGCTTGCTCAGCTTCTAACTCACTTAAAATAAAAAAAAACTCTAAAAATACTTTTTTATTCAAATAAAAGCAAAATTGTACTAGTATTTATAATCAACAAATTGATCGAAATCAGCTTGAAATAAATTAATTATGGTCAAAATAGGTTCACAGATTTTTTTTTGGAATATAAAGGCTAACGCATTAAATACTCCAAACGTGAGATTCGCAATTACAAATATGCAAATTCATGTAAAATGAGACTTGACTTCAGGGGCAGAGTTAAGCTATGGAATGGGAATCTACATCTCATTAATTTTAAGAGTCGATGAATCTAGTTCGAAAACTGGAAAACAACGACGACGATTAAATACTCAAGATGTAAACTCAGATGTATACGCACTTTTTTCAATAATCTTAAAATGGATTAAGTCGGCTTTGCAATTATGTTTTTAATGAACTTTACTGTCTACAATATTAAGAACAAAAAAAAACTTTTTCAATATTTCTTGTTGTTTAAATAAATCTGAAATTACTTGTTAAATACTATACAAAAATTAATAAACGGCCTTCAAGAGTATCCGTCAATTTAATTAGAATGAATATTTTAACTTTAATTTGAAACAAAAATAAATTGCAATTTAAATTTAGTATTAAGTTGTTATAGTTTAGACACTGAAGCTTTTTTAAGAGTTTGCTTTGGAACAAACATTCGTTGTCCATTATATTGTTAGATCATTTAACTTTAAGACGGTACAATTTTATACATATTTTATTATAATAAAAACACTGCAAATTTGATCTTAAAGTTCAACGCTATAAGAGTTGTATGGACAAAAGATCAGAAACATAGCAGTTCGATACAACAACTTGAATGTTTGTTTCAAAGCAAGCTCTAAAAAAGTTGTTTCGTCACAAAAATGTTGTCAACTTGAACTTTTTTGACAACTTAAATACATGAAGGGATGAGGTGGGAGAGTTCAAAATTAAATGATTTCGGGAAGGATACATTCAATTAATGTTTGCACAAACTAATCCAGTGGCATGAATCAAACTATAGAATTTCATTGTGAGCGGGTGGTGATGGTGGTAAATTTGTGAGATTTGTGTTTAAGAGTGATAGAAAAAAAAATACACAAATAAGACAATTGCACCAGCATTAAGACCGTTTAAATGCGAAATATTCAAAACCATTCTTAAGACAAATTATAATTTTAAAGGCAATAAAATGTATCATGCAAATTCGTCTGGAAGGAAAAAAGGTTATTTTCTTAAAATTAATGCACTTATATGAGTAACCATTATATAGGGTTTTTCAATAAAGGCGAGTAGATGATGAAAATGTCATTCGTGGCGTTTGATGTGTGCCACGAACCGCCGCCGCCGCCGTCCTGTTGGAACCACATGTCGTCTAGGTCCTATGGTTCAATTTGGGCCATAAGAAATTAGTTATCATCGTTATGTAGCGCTCGCTGTTGACTGTGAGCACCTCTCTAACATCGTTTTCAAAAAAGTACGGACCAATTACTCCGCCGACTTAAAATCCACACCAAACGGTAACTTTTTGAGGATGCATTATCACCGTCACTAAAGATGATTTTTCGGCCAAAACTGGGGTCCTCTTCCAAACGATTCGAAGCCCAGTCAGCGAACAAGCGGCGTTGTCTTAATAACTTAATAATAAACAAAAGATTTGACAGATGTCACCAAAACAAAATCCTTTATATGTTTATCCTAACTGTTCTGTTAAAACCATAGTTTGGTTGGCTAAAATTTGTTCGAATTAGCACTCGATTTCTTAAGTTATTTTGAATAACTTTAAAGTGGAATCGACACAAAACCAATGAAGATGCAAAAGGAGCTACTCACAATTCCACTAATAAAGCAAATTTGCAAATACTTTCAGTGAAAACGTAAAGTAAACCTTAAGAACCTTCTTTGGCAAACTTAAAGTCTATAAATATGAGTGGAATGATACATATAGAGTTTAAAGGAAAAAGGGATCTTGGAATTCCCTACCAAATCTTTTTATAAAGCCTATTGTTCTATAAGAATTGTTTTAAATTTATTTAATATGTTTAGTAAATGTTAACTTTGAGTCGAAAATGATGCTAAGATCTGAGAAGTTCTAGAGTTTTTAAAAGTTCGTAGAGTTTAACATGTATTTATAGTTAATAACGTTATGTTTGCGTGTAAAACACATTGTGTTGCACTTGTCAATGTTCAACATTAAACAATGTGTATTGAACCATTCCAATAGTCGAAGTAGATCATCTTTTAATAACTCGCTGTCCGTTAAGGATATAACTTTTCGAAATATTTTAACGTAATCTACGTCTATTTAGTTCATCAATTTTTTTTAAGATAGAGGGAAGATCATTTATAAATAGAACAAATAAAAACGGACCAAGGTGACTACCTTGAGGTACACCAGAATTAACAATTAACGAATTAGAACGGCCATTTTTGAAGACAACACTACATTGTCTATCAGTAAGGTAAGAAGTTATCCCAGCTATTATTTTGTCATGTGGACCGATTAAGTCTAATTTATATTAAAGTTCTTTATGGCTAAGTTTGTTAAGTGTTTTGCTAAAATCCGTAAATATTTCTACACTATAATATTATAAAGAGGAAAGATTTGTATTTTTGTATGTAACGAATAAACTCAAAAAGTACTTTACCGATTTTAATAATTCTTTTTTCATTAGAAACCTACATTATCACTCAGTAACATAGGCTATATTTAGTACTAGATTACTATAGAAATCATTAGAAATTCCTATTAAAAACAACCGAAGGTGTAAAAACATTAGCCATAAAATGTCTTTCATCGCATACACTGCGAAGAGTATTAATGATTGGACAACAAATGCTTCTAATTTAGTAATTTATGGTCGTTTTAATTAGCATGCTTATAACTTCAATAACTGTACCCACTTATGTCTACCCGTGCAAAGCCAGGACGGGCCGCTAGTAATCTATGAATATAATCAACTTATTGTTTTTTCTCGAAAGCATCAATTCAAAATGTTGTTAATTCCAGCAGATTTGTAACAGTACCTTTTAGTTTTTAAAATCCATGTTGATTATCACAGAAAATAGAGGAACAATTGAAGAAAAGAGCATCACAAACAAGAAATTCGAACAGTTTTGAGATTACCGTCAATTTAGCTTTAGGACGATAGTAACAATTTGTGAAATAGTTTGAGAAACGCATATTTCCATATAAAATCGGAAAATGAGAACATTTAAGTGATAGGTTTAACAAAATAAACAATGAGTATGAAAGATGTTTCGCACATTTTTTAAGCATACCGTCAGGGTCAGGAATTAGGTTTTCGTCAAGTTTTAGAATTTTTTTCAAGTATAGAAGGTTTAGAGATTCCTAGAATTATGTACCTATGTGAGCTAAGTGGGGAAATTGATCAGTGTTTGTAATAAGTGTCCAGCTATGACTAGTATGATAAAAGACCAATTCGTTTATTGTGGCTGTATGTCCTCGATAATTTTACGAATTCAATTCAATTCACGAATTCAATCTTTAAGGTCTCAAACCTAGTATGGACTATTGGCATAGACCTTATTTTGTAGGTTGCTTCAAAGAGTGTTAAATCGAAAGATCTCGATGTCTGTTATTCGACAAAGGACACTGTCAGGAGACTTTTCTTGCTTATATGACACATAGTATCATTTTTTTGAAAATCTATGTCATCCACATCAATATTTTGCGGCCATGAAAATTGAATGACAAATTAGTAATGGAATTAGTTTTTTTTTTTTTTTTGTCAAATATCGAAAGATAACATCTTCAAAAGTAATAGCTGACCAAATAGCAGACTTTTTTTCAAAATTAAAGTTTAATTTGGAAAATCTTTAATAAGGTATGTTGTTTATAATTTGGCTTTTGTCATTATTCAAATAAACATATTTCTAGTCATATTTTTATGGAAAAACGATACGTCTGTAAGTTGGTCTATTACTTGACAACAAGAATTTGTGTAGCAGTTAGCAACAATGATAAGGACATTCCTTATTCTCTCGTTGTGGTCTTTAACAGAACTATTACAATTGCATTCAGTAATTAGAATCAAACGATTTCTGAACACATTAAATAAATTGGGATATTTAACATTATTAATGTAGAATATCATGCATTACATGAAGTAGAATATTTAATTTAATACCTTAGCCCAAAAAATAATCTTTACATTTTTCAGAAGGAATTTAAATGCGATATATTTTCTTAGTCACGTTTTATATTATGAAATTCAAAAATATTTCTAATAGATATTTTAAAATTCAATATTATATAACCCATGCCCTGAAAGTAATGAACCGAAAAAGTAAAATCAAATATTAAATTGAGTGAAGTCGTTTGGAAATTATGCGCGCACATTCATACATTTCGGAATTTAATTTTTATTTAGAAAAGAAGTTCTAGATATATTTTAATATGGAAGAATCATGTTTTTAGTAACACATATTTTTTTGAGGTATTTTTCTACAAACTTAAGAGATTAAAAAAAATATGTATATGACTTCAAAGTTAAAATGTAGAAACCTTTCCAAGTACAACTTTGCATGTATATGTAACAGTTCTTCCTTCACTTTAAGAAATTGTTCTTTTAAATAAGAAAACCATGGTACATAATATAAACAACAAACTTCTTGTTTCCTAATGTTGTCGATATATGTATATAAAGAATAATCATTATTATCTATCTTTAAAATCACTTTGATAAAATTAAAAAGCGAAGGTTGAGAAGTCTTTTGATGATTTGGTTCTATTGAAATTTTTCTTTGTGCTAAACAAATATATTTCTCATTTAGGCATAAAGCAGAAAAAGAAAAAAAAAGTAAATATATTATGTTTGAAATATCGAAATCTGATTTCTAACATTTATTGTTACCATAGATAGGATCCTTAAAATATAAAATATAAGTGTACATTTAATGATTGGCAGCCCACACTGCTGTGCAACAATATATATTGTGCTTCGTAGTTTCAGTTAGAAATCATTTCATAGATTTGATTTATTTCGGACTCGCTAGTCAAAGGTGGTAAGGTAGGAGTAAGAAGCAAGTTTTGGATTTATTAAAAACGTGGGTCCCTCAATTATAAAGGTAGGTATACAAACCTGCTGCCTTACTTGTTACTTGCGGTAGCTCTAAACTTTTTAAATGATTCCTTAAAAAGGTATTAATGTTTAACCTAAAAAAATGGTTACTTGCAAATAAATTTCCCTCAAATGTTTATTCGTAATAATTAGAACACACACAAAAGGGTTTAAAATAACTTAAATAGGCTGGAGATTTAGGGTGAGCATTAGGAAAAGAAGAAGGGGTTTAGAAATGAGGGTGTCGGTGTACATTAGTTTAAAATTCTTGAACAATGCAATGGCAGGGAAATGTGGAGCGTGTTAAGACATTTCACATTCGTGTAGTACGGCTCAAAAAAGAATCTCTGTACTTCCCAATACCGCCGAAATAGGGCTCTATGGTAAACTGATGGATATTCCTAGAAGCGCAAGCATCACGGTTTCTATTAATTATTCAAGTAATTTCGATGCATTCTTAAAATATTATAAAATTTTTGTTTCTTTCTTAACATCAAATCACTACGAATAAACAAAAACAAGTACGTGAAACCCAATCGAATGGATTTTCATTTAATTCTCTATAACAAGGGGCAACCATATTATTCAAATGCTGTAGGGTTTAATAAAATAAAATCAGTATTTTTGTATTTGTATTCTTGTTTGTCGTATTCTTTTTTGTATTATTTTCAACACCTTATTTTTCAAATACAAAGCGAATGCTTACATTTCTTTTTCGAAGAGTCCAATTAAATGATAATTAGTGACAACAAATTGGCATTCTAATGAACCCAACACCATTGTTCCTTGTGCGTCGGTCGTACAAAATAATAAAATCCCATTTTAGCACACTCTGTTGCATTTAATTAACTTGTTCCCAAGTCATCCAAGGATTCGACTATAACGTTACAGTAGCAGCAATAGCAACAGCCTCATCTCACCATCTCACACACACATACTTACTTACATATATAATATAAAACCTCTATTGATTTATTCATTCATGCGGCGAAACAAGCAATGAAGTATTTGACCAAAATAGAAGCAAATAGTTCTTGAGGGTGCATAGAGTGTTCTTTTGTTCTTACACCTCATCTGCCAACAGGAATCCCTTAAAAAAGCCACCTCCTGGGAGGTGTGTGTTTTGTGTACGACCAGTCTTTTGTCTAGGTTTTTGTTTCTTGCATTCATTCAAGGATGCAAATATTATAGTCTTCGAGGTAGTGTTATGTTTCGAAAAAATTGAATTTTCAGTTACTTGTTTGAGTACTTGATCACATTTCGGTAGATGTCTGGACTCTACTTCAATTTTCACAGTGTAATAAATATGCGAATCGAAAGTGCTGAATAGTCAAAATTTACTTTATACAAATTTGTTAGGAGCTTTGCTTCACCAAACATGATAATTCAAGTGTGCTGTGTACCTTTAGACCAGAAGTGGAGTATTTCACCGATGAAATTCACTTTACACTTTTACAGTCTGATTTTGGAAAGTATCAACAAATTTCTAATCGAAAATGGCTGACGAAAAAAAAACCTTGAAATTTTAATTAAGGTATCCAAGTCGCGGTTCGATCCCTGCCTGTGCCACCTAATGTTTTTTTCACGGGTACAGCCTCTTGCGAGGAATTGACAAATTCTCCAAGAGTAATTCTAGTCATGAAAAGTGCTTTCTCAAAAATTTGCCGTTCGGATTCGGCTTAAAACTGTAGGTCCCCTCCATCCCTGACAACAGTACTCGCACACAGGAATGGTTGAGAGTTGTCAGTCACTAGGCCCTAGTTCTCAAACGGACTGTTGCGCCACCCAATTTATTTTATAAATCGCGGTTCCTAAGTTCTGAAAAACAGACCTTTTGATGGATAGTTGATAATTTTAGACAAACCCCTTTACGATTTTCAATCAAGAAAATTATGGAAATCAACTTGATATAATTTTGAATTCACAACACAACAATATATATCTACATTCAATTGTTGAAGCCATCAATTGGCTTTTTTATGAAACATTTATCACAACTTTATTTCCCTTACCATGTTTTCACTCGAAGACAACCATTGACAACTTTTTTGCTTTAGCCTCGGTATTTAAAAAAAAGAAAAACATTTAAATTCCTACCTTAGCTGGAATTTTTACTTGTCACTTTTTAGGCTTTAAGTTCCAATTGAAAACCAAAACATTTTCTGTTGTTTACAGCAGTGCATTCTGTCACTCTAATTCTTCAAGATTTTGTTGATGGTTTTGAGCTGGAGCTCACTGATTACCTGGATGATATTGGCCTTGAGTGCTTGAATCGTTTTCGTTTCAAGACTGTTGACATAATATCGGTCCATCAGGAATCCTACAAAAAAAAATTAAAGGTCAAATCGTAACCTTGTAACCCGATTTGGTAATTTAGTGTGTACAAGGATTGTTGAAAGGGATGTGGGTTTGGCTTGGCGTATCATCCATACATGTCGGCAAAATCATTTTTTCAATTTTTTGAATAAAAGAGATTGTTAAGATGGTTTTGTAACGCCAAACGGTTGCCCGAAACATTTTTCCAAGCTTCAACTTCAAAGAAATTTTAAAAAAACGCAATCAAGACCAACCTGTCTGTGAATGCATTGACTTCTCGAGATCGGCAATACTCGCGCGTTTTTCGAGTCCTATAGATGAGGCAGTTTTTTGTTTGGTTAGGATAGACAATTGAACCTTGTAAGTGATCTTTGGGTAGGATTCTTCTAAGGCTGTTCCGTGCAATGTTGAGCCGATGAGATTGATGGCGAGTTGATGTTCCTGAATTGGATCGCACATTCTTGGCTACAGCAGCCACATTATCGTCGTTTTTGCACCGTACAACGACCGCGATACGGGAACAATGACAGTTCTCCACTAACATACCAATCTCACGAACTTTTTGAACAAACTTGCCTACAGCAAACAATTATGTATCAACTAATCGACTTTATTCAACTACAGAAATTTTGGACATTTAATGAGAATGAAGGTCCAATGAATTTTAATAAAGGAGAGATGTGGCCACGAAATTGCTACACTCCGTGTCAGCTGAATACCCAGTACCCACAGACATTTGTTTGTTTTTGAAGATACTTTGAAGATGTTTTCCAAACATATGTATATGGTTCTTGTGCCCTTTGTTGATGTTAACTACTTCTTTAGGATGTTAAGACCAAGAACTTTCCACCAACAACACCTTCTTTCGCTAACTTGCAAAGCTTTCTACTAGGAAAATCAATTTTTTTTTTAGATTGGAATAAAACACATTTTTGTTAAGTTTGGTAGTGGATATTTCCACCTTTGTTTTGATTCTTTGTCTTCAAACTGACGACGACTCTCGTTAATTGCGCGTATACTAGTCCTTATATTTAGCTGCGGTACTATTTCATATAACGATCTCAAGCTCAATTACTTTATAATAACTGACAGCTCTCTATATCACAACACACCTTTCACGGTTATGTTGAAACTTGAAAAACCTTTTTAATTTCTCAAATCGTGAAATTAAAAGCTGTACTCATCAGTTTATATGTGTCAAAATTTAACTGTGTCGTCTGAAAAAAAAAAACACGTGATACCATTCTTTTTCCAAATTATTGGAATTTTGAAAAACTCTAATGGCATAACTTTCCGTTGTTCGTCAAGAAGCGGTCATTTCTTTAGTTTAATTCGCTTAAGAAAACACGATTTTTTGATAACTCTTAAAACTGTTGAGCGACCTGCGTTTACGATAACTTTTATTTTTGCCACAGAATCAAAACAATCTAGTGTACACCTTAATCGGTCGTCTTCAAGCTGCTGTTGTTGCGGTGTTTTTAACTTCCCTACTGTACAAATCTAAATGAATGAAAGCCACTAAAACATCGGTTAATTTTATCAGCTATTGCAAGTCCGGTTAGGTCCTGGTCTCTTAGAAAATCGGTGTTAGCTTTTTACACACACTTAAGGCATGTAGATTTCTTTTTTCTATATACATTTCAGAACTAGAATTTGAATTTCACTTAAAAAAAACTAACGGCTAATTTCTTTACAAAATGAAATAAAAACTCAATCTATGTATGTTTATTGTTTATGTTTGGAACGCCATTTTAAAAATATTTAGAATTCGGGCATTTCTTCACATCTAATTAAAAATCAGAAATTTTAGATCCTTTGGATTCGAACTGAGTTTTAATGTGTTTTTTTGCTATTTTTGTAGCACCGGTAGCTGGTACTGACTCAAAACTTTTGACAGTTTACAAACAAAATTAAAAATATTTGTCAGTTTTTGTTGGATTTGGGATCAATCCATTTGTTCGAAATAAAATTTGTGTTTTCGTGTTTTATTGGATTTCGTTTAAGGTGTGTGTTATTTAAAATGATTTTTTTTGAGAAATGTACACATGTACATACATATGTATATCTATATGTATGTATCTTCGTGTTGCACGGAACATCTTACTCGAGTAAATCTCAAAAGAAATTGATTTCGAGTTCTGCAATCTCTAAATTATCATATGATGCATGCAATTTAAATGATAGAAAGTATTATATTGAAAGTTTCAAGAAATCGTGGCTCAGTAGATTCAGCCAAATTATTATTGTCGAGATGAAAAATGCAACAATATTACTAAAAGTTTAATAATGTAATTTAAATAGCTCTTATGTCTATTTATGCAGACTCAGTAGTCGTAGTCATTATAAATTCTAATAAGTATAATGTCAGTGTAATATAGTTGTGGAAAAAAAATGTGTAGCTTGACGATTTTTAAAAAAAGTGGTATGTGCTAGTAGTGGTAGGTTGATATCAATTTAGAACTACACTTTTTGATTTTGTTAAAACTAAGTAGGCAATTAGTTGACAATTATTTGTTGTAGAATAGTTGTGGAAAGAAAAAAAATTCAAAAATTGTTTGTACTTCGATTTTTTTAAACAAAGGGGTATGTAATGAGTGCGTGAAGTTAGCCCCTTTTTTTTCGTTTTTCCTATTTTAGAAATTTGTTCCAGGTTGTTCCCGGTTTGTTTTGCATTGTGTTTTTTTTGAAAAATACCCAAAAATGGGGGTTTAAGATCCCAAAAACTGTTTTTGACCTAGTCCCCCCCCTTTTTTGAAAATCGATTTTTTTTGTAAATTGTTCCTCTATGATTAAAATTTTAAAAGATGTGGGCAAAATTTGAAAAAATTCTAGCCCCCCCATTTTCGAAATTCCAACTTTTTATATTTTTTTAAGATTCTAAAAAGTGTTCTTACCATTGTTCCAAATACTAAGAGTCGTGTAATGTACATTTTAAAAGATATTGCCCCCTAACTTTTTTTTTCAAAAATGCAAAATAGATTCGTCTCCCCTTTTGTTTTTTTTTTTTTTTTAAAGCCTATACATTTTAAAATAATAAAACATGAATAAGCACATGTACAGGAACCAAAACTTGGCTTATAAACTATTATTTACGCTGATGATCGAACTTTCAAAAATAATCTCGATGTCTTTTATAATTTTTTTTTACATTTTTTTAGCTCCCCTTTTAAGGAAATCAAAAATTCAAAAAAATGTTCCAAGCAAACCATATTTCCCCCAGTTCGTGTCCAAATTTCGTCAAAAACCATTAGCAAATATAGCTAAAGGCTAACAAAAATGAAAAAAAAATGTTTTCCCTCCCTAGTGCCCCGCTTTGGAAGAATTTAAAATTTTAAGCCAAAATTGTATTCTTTCAGCAAAGACCAAAAGGTACTTAAGATTCCGACTCTATGAAATAAATAATGATTATGCCTATATACAAAAAACATCCCCAACCCACATTAAAAAATATTCGTATATGCATAGTCAAATTGTTCCAGAGATTCATTCAAATATGTTCCAAAATTAACATATTAAGTCCGAATAACACCAACTGTTAACCATATTCTGGTTCCCTTTTTCCGAAATTCAAAATTCAAAATTCCAAAACTTGTTCTCAATTGTTCCGGGGCTCTTCTAGAATGTTCCAGACATTCGTTTCTTAAAATTGATTTTTAGTATGAAAAATTTAAATTTATGAAAAAATGCTCTCCCGTTCCCTCGTTCCCCCTTTCCAAAATCGAAAATCCAAAACTTGTTCCCTTTCTAAAATCACTCAAATGAATTTAGTTTTTAGTCATAGAGGAACAATGTTCAGAACAACCTGAAACAATTTTCAGAATATCGATTTTCGAAAAGGAGGGGACTAGGTCAAAAACAGTTTCTCGGGTCTAAAACTCCCATTTTTGGGTATTTTGGAATACTGCGAAACAAACCAGGATCAACCTGGAACAACTTTCCAAAATAGGAAAATCGAAAAAAGGGGGCTAACTTCACGCACTCACTACATACCTAACCCTTTTTTAAAAAATTCAAAGTACAAACAATTTTTGGAATTTTTGTCTTTCCACAACTATTTTACAACAAATAATTGTCAACTAATTGCGTTTTAACAAAATCAAAAAGTTTAGTGCTAACTTGATTTCAACCTAGCACTACATACCACTTTTTTTTAAAATCGTCAAGCTACACATTTTTTTCCCCAACTAATTTACAACAAAGAAGCTACAATTAACTGCATGCTAAGTTTTTAAATTTCAAAAAATGTAGTGCTAACTTGACAGTCGTCTTTTCTCGTCAAACCTTCCATGTTTATGTATTTTCTAAAAATATTTAATTATTGCACATAAAATGTCCCTGAGGTGTGTTCAATACCATGAATCTAAAAATAAGGTCTTTGGAATAAAAACATTTCTAAACCGAGTTCCAATATTCTAGACCCACAAATTTGAGGGTATATAATAAGTCGGAGTTCTATCTCAAACTGAGATCTAAATCAGAGCTCTGGCGCTTGAGAATTTAATGAAGAAACGAGTTAGAACTCGATCGAGTCCTATTTTATTAATAAACTGAGTTTTAGAGACTAGAACTTTGTTAAGAAATTAACCGTAAGAGTGTAAGTTTAAACTGTCTAGCACCTGAAAACGATTATTTGGATATTTTTTTAAAATTCTTTTCTTAACATCTTAAGAGAGTATTTAATATTATGGCACCATCAATATTTATGGATAAAATGGACAAAGTATTTTTCAAAACTATTTATGTGAATTCAGTTGACGCGACGTATATTTGCTGCAAAAGGTTGACCAAAGCAAGATTATTTGTATTTATTTCTATTTAGACCGTTATTTTGAAAAAATGAATTTAAGAAAACAGATTCAAAATTTTCCCATAAATGTTAGTAAAATCTATGATGTCATGAACAAAATTTAAAATATTTTATGAATACATATCGATTTTTTGTTTAAATTTTAAAAATATTGCAACTATGCGAATTTAAATTGACATTCATACATAAAATGACTCGTATCCAGTTTTGTATGAAATATTTATCTAATAAGTATCTGATTGCTATGCGCTCATAAAACATTTTTAGAAAATAAATTAAATGTTTAAAAGTGCTGCAGAAATAATGTGTGCAATTTTAGTTAAACATCATCTGTTGGAGTACGCCCAAAATTAACGCTGCACAGAAACAAAGTTAATTAATTGTTTTTGATGAATATTTAAAAAACCAAAACTTTTACTATACTTTTAGCTTTTTAGCTTTTAATATATTTTGCAGAACGATTTAATTTTAGATACCTACGTGTATATATTTTCATTTTCCTGCGAAAATTAAATGTGAACTTTGCGATAGCATGAACAAATAATTTTTGTCTTTTATACATGACATCCTCAATTAAAAACATTTTTCCTATAATTACGGTAGAACTAAATTCCATTCCTTTTATTACTAAAGTATTTTATGTGATATTCAAGGACATTAGGAAGGTATTTATTAATACCACAAAGAATACAATTTCGAATGAAACTATATGTATACGAAAAATACGTTTTTATTTTGCTTGTTTTTCTTTTGGTTAAAGTTTTAATTTAATAGTTGCTACACTTTTAAATATCTTCAAAATATGAATCCACACGTTTATATCCTCTGGGAATAAGTTATTCCATTTAAAGTGCTCTGGGGGATATTTTGAAAAAGTTTTGTAATGCTCACTGAATAATACCAACTGATTTTATTCTGAAGTTCTAACCCATTGACGTTATATGTACTTCTAAGCATATCATTAAAAGAAGAATGAAGTTCATCCTTAATCAAAAAGGGAACGCAGACGCTACCGCCCACCACCCGAGGGCCGATGTACTACAAAGGTTGATGACATCTTTTTGTCCCATTCTCAGACACGAACCATGTTATTTGCCAAAGGCAAACTATGTATATCTAAACGGGAATATACGTAGATAATGGATAGCGGCAATAATATACTTTTTAAACTATCAAACAACGTAACAAGTTAACACCAGAAAAGTGTGGATTCTACCTTTAACGAAAACTTTATAAAATAACTGTAATGGTATTTGGTCTTTGTCAGAATTGTACTTCTGACTTAAAATGTGTATACATAACTTAAGTTGCTTATGTCCTTAGCAATACATGGCTATGAATCATTTTCATACAGTTTGTTACTGTAGTACCCGTGGCATGATGGTTAGTGCCTTGGACTGTATCTGGTTAGATCAGTCTTTATATTTCGACAGACATATAAATGCTGCTCTGACCAGGGCCAGAGGAGCCTTCGCTCTGACGAAACGGCTGTTTTACAGCAGTCGGCTTGACCCCACAGTGAAGGTAATTTGCTACATGGTCCTCATACGGTCGATGATCGTTTATGGTTGTCCTGTGTGGTTCAACGTTGCCCCTTTCCAGATGGAGAAGTTTCGGGTGTTCGAGCGGCAGTGTTTACGACGCTGTACCGGCTTATATCGAACAGCCGAGTCTTCTTAGGCCCCTTTCACACCAAACGAATCCGAATCAATCAGAATCACTCCGAATCAAGTTGAATCTGATTCGTCATCTCCATTCTTTCACACCAGCTGAATCTACCTGAATCTATAAAAATCCTTTCATCTTATTTTTGTTTTCCTTCTTTTAGTTGCTCTCTCTCTCGTATGGTTGTTGATTCAAGACTGACCGGACGAAAAATCTGACAGGTTGAATCAAGTGCGACCTCGAATCAAACCTGATTGAAGAATCCCTTCACATTTAAACGGAGCGCTCGAAGCCGAATCTTGGTCAATCAGATTCAACTTGATTCGGAGTGATTCTGATTGATTCGGATTCGTTTGGTGTGAAAGGGGCCTTACGTGCATCACTATTCCAACGAGGTCCTATAGAACGGGGCTCGAATCAACAGAATTGACAATTTCGTGATAAAACTCGTTCGAGGTCACATTGCAAGAGCTACATATGTCTTCGACCAACAATTTAATTTTCGGGGCGTTCTATCCGAACGACGAGTATTTTGAAAGTGCACGCTTGAGCGGCTTCATTCCACCAGAGGCATTCCTCTTTTTAGACAGATGCGGTCTGATACAGGATAGATTGGCAGTTCCGCTAATCTACCACGTCAGACGACGAGCCGTGGATAGGCGACCCCTGTACAATCGGGAGGTTAGGGCACAAGGCGGACCAGAGCTCCTTCGGTTCAGTAGGGCTGTGTCCGAACAGGACATAATGGATAGGGTGAAGCAGGAGAACTAGTTTTGGTGGCTTCAATAGGCACTTGATAGTGGATAGTCGGGATGGGGTTTTAAGCCTTGGCCGGCTAACATATACATACTTGTTTTATAGTTTGAGGGTTTAGTTTTAAATAGAAAAGGCATGGTGGCACAAAAAAAAAAAAAAATAATAAGAATAAAAAAAAAAAAAAAGAAGAAATAAAGAAGAAAAAAGGAAAACAAAAAATGAAAAACACAAAATGTTAGATAGTTAGATTTGCTGCTGTGGTTGTTCTAATTTTTAGTAGTTTATAGGTAGAATAGGTAGTTTTAGTTAGCTTTAAGTTTTATATTAAGGACTTTATTTTAAGTAGTTTTTAAGAAAAAATAAAAAAGGATATTGATATTAGTTTTTTTGAAATTTTCTAATGAATACAAAAATAAATAAAATGGAATTTAAGTTAAATAGATCTTAGGGCCGAAAGGCATTAGCATTAAGTATTATTGTTTAACTTAGAATGTCCGTATGGGACCAGTAAGTTAGTTGTAAGTTATGGTTAATTAGGCTAGTTTATGAATTTTTGTCTAGCTTTAAGATAGGTTTAAGATTGAAGTAATAAAAATGAATTAAATAAAAAAGTGCGTTGGACTGTCATGGCAGAGGTCTTGGGTTCGATCCCTGCTTGTGCCACCTAAATTTTTTTTTACGGGTACTGCCTCTTGCGAGGAATTGACAAATTCTCCAAGAGTAATTCTTGTCATGAAATAGTGCTTTCTCAAATTAGCCGTTCGGATTCGGCATATAAACTTTCGGTCCCCTCCATCCCTGCAATTACTCGCACACAGAAATGGTTGAGAGTTGTAAGTCACTAGGCCCTGCTTCCCTACGGGCTGCTCCGCCACCTAATTTTAATAAATTTTATTTTATTTATTTATTTTAAAGGCCGTTATAAAGGGTTTTTAAATTGGCGCGGGTAGATTTGGCGCCCCGTGGCGATCATTTTGTTTTGGTGACATCTGTCAAACCTTTTGTTTATTATTCATGGCAAGTTACACAATTGAACAGCACGTTCGAATGATAAAACTTTTTTTATCAAAATGAGTGTTCGTTAAGACGACGTGGTGGTCCTGCACAGTCGACTCTTCAACGTTTGGTGCCCAAATTTGAGACGACCGGTTCAGTAAGCAATCAGCCAACACCCGTACGTTCAAGGAACGCAAGATCGGCCAAGAACTTCGCCGCGGCCGTGAAAGTGTACAACAGAACCCGAGGCAGTCTAATCCTCGCCGTGCACAAAAACTTTGCGTCGGGACTTGGGCCTACACCCGTACGAGACCCAACTGACCCAGGAGCTCAAAGTTCATGACCATAGACAACGCCGCGCCGTTTGTTCTCTGACAGGTTTTCGAATCGTTTTTGAGAGGACCCCAATTTTGGCCGAAAAGTCATCCTGAGTGACTAGGATCATTTTTGGATGGATGGCTGTGTTAACAAGCAAAATTGCGGTACATGGGACGACATCAACCCACGCGAGGTTCACCAGGTGATAATGCATTCTCAAAAAGTTACCGTTTGGTGTGGATTTTAGGCCGGCGGCGCGGGGCGGCGCCGTAACTGGTCCGTACTTTTTTGAAAAGCACGTTAGTGAGGCCATATCCATCAACAGCGAGCACTACATAACGATGATAACTAATTTCTTATGGCCCAAATTGAACCATGTGGATCTAGATGACATTTGGTTCCAGCAGGACGGCTCGGTGCTAAGGGCCACACAGCAAACGCCACGATCGACATTTTGCATGAATGATTTGAGGGTAAGGTTTTCTCTCGCAGGGGTGATGTGAACTGGCCACCAAGGTCATGCGATTTGACCCCGCTAGACTTTTTCCTGTGTGGTTTCTTGAACTCGCAGGCGTTTGCAAATAAGCCACAATCGACCGATTCCCTAAAGGTGAACATAACACAGGCCATCGCTCAAATTCAGCCGGATCTATGCGGAAGAGTCATTGAAAATCTGTTCAACTTAGGTTATGGCCCCAGTACGGTTCCATTGCCCTTTTTGTGCATAAAACCCACCTTAACATGAACAATACTAACAAATTTAATGACAACCGCACTTTTCTATTAGTTCTATACATTTAGGGTTGCCAAACATAAGCGACCACCTTCTGTCAAGTTGGTAACCCTCTACGTGCACCTGCTTCAGTTTGGCCATTAAAATTAAAAAAAAATAATTAAAATTTTAATAATTACAAATAATGTTGCTTTATTCATTTATTAATTCAAAATAAAACAATTTTTACACCTTATTTCATATAACCTAAAACAACACATTCAATGTCATACTTAGCCAAACACGGCATAATGAAACCAAAATATAAATACATCTACTTTTACCAAGCTTTTAATATCAAATTAACACATTTAATTATAATGATAATGATAATAATAATAATAATAATTAGTTCGCAAACGGGTGTTTTTTTTTATTTTGTTTGTCATTTTTTATTTTATTATTTTTGAATCAAAAATGTAATGGTCCTTAAATTTGTTCGCATCATATTTATTAAAAACATATAATAACTATTTCTTATGCATTAGTTCAAACACTTATTCTAATAAAAGTCATACTGTTGCTATAGTTTTTTTCTTTTTAATTTAATTTTATTTGTAGTATTTTGTTTTATTAGTTAATTTATTTATCTTTCTTTATTTATGTACACACCCTGTATTACAATATGTTATGTTGTTTTGTTTGTATATTTAGTGTTTAGTTTATATTTTTAGCTAGAATTATTAAGTCTATATAATTTTTAGACTTCAAATTCAGTGGTAATTATATTGTTTAAATTTATATACTATATATATCTCTGTCTACATTCACAATTCGTTTCTGTTGTTTTCTTAGAAGTATTTTTTAACAATATAAGATAAGGTACCTATTAAATGGTTTTTGTTTTTTTTGTATTTATTTATTTTACTAATTTACTATTTGATTTATTTAGTTTTTTGTTTAATTTAAAAACAATTATGATGTAGGCTTTTTTTGCTGCTTAAAGTTGATGCAAGTTTTACAGTATTTTTATTTTTTAATATTATTTAAATACTCCTATAATACATATTTTGTTTTTCTTTTTGGAACGATATTTATTAGAATTTAAATTAACAGTTAATATTAAAAATCATAAAAATATAATATTTATCTAATTTATAAAAAAATAAATATAGCAACTTCATTTCTCTTGGGGCTCTAAGAGAGAAAGTGGTTACTTTAAAAACTATAATTTTTCAATTTTATTTATTTAACCTAGTTGTTAAAAACTATGTATATATTTTTATTTTAGTAACTTCTAACTTTTTTATAATTGTGTAAAAATTGATATATTTATTTTATTGTAAATATTTATGTCTGTTTTTTGTTTTCTTTTTCATTTTATTTAATAATTTTTGTTTGTATTTTTATTTTTATCTAACATGAATATAGGTAAAAAAAACTTTCATCAATCTCAAAACATTCTTTTTTTTTTATAAAACCTTCTACGCACCTTAGGATAATGTTTTTATAATTTTTTGTTTTCTTATTTACAATATATATGTATGCATTTGTTTTGTTTTAATTTTAATTTTAAAATTACTATACAAAATGTACAAAAACCGAAAGTATCGTGCAGTGTGTTTTGTTAAAAGCTGAAATAAAAGTGCAGTTTAAAATAAATTTAAGTAAATTGCATTGGAAATTAAAAAGTAATAATAATTTATATATTTTTAACAAATTAATATAAAGGTATGGGAATGTTGGAATACATTTTTTTAATAAAATGATAAATAAAATTGTTAATAGAGATCATTGTTAATTTTTTTTTCCAGGATAGGGTGGCGAGGCAACTAAGGTAGGTATATTCGTAATTGGGTTTGATAGCAGATTCAAAGAGACGAAAAGGGACAAAAGTAAAAAATCTTTCACATCAATTGGATGCAATCATTTACATTTTACACATTTTGGAATAGTTATTGTATATGACGACTGACCTTTAAAACCAATTTTGCCTATTCTATTTATAGGTACTACATAAACTTTGTTTTACAATTTACATTTTTATCCAGTGACGTTAAACATTAGATCGTGCGTTAAATTTGACAGTTCTAATTTTTTGGTAAGTTGATTATGGTTTTATTGAACGTTCATATTTGTTACTTCAATTGGTTAAAGCAAAATTGCGAAAACTCCTCACTTTTTTGCTTCTTGGTGATTTAAATCATGAAAGACAATTTTCTTGAATAAACTTTAGCTCTACGATTTTAAGGCTACTATACTAACGTGTGTTTTCTTAGACGTGCGATTTTCAATCTGGCAATACTTTTTTCGTAGAGTTGGTCTTGTGTTGACAGCTGCCACTTAATTTATGTTAAGTTTTGTTTGCCATTTCATAGTGAATAGGTACACTTACTCCAGAACAAAGTTTGCAAGTCTTGAAAATTTATTATCAAAATAATAGTTCGGTTGACGGTTCGCTTGACGCATAGAAAAAAATCAATTTATTGAAGGCAACTTTAGGGCATTATGTCGCGTCGTCGTGGCCCTGTGGCTTGGCCTCCGCTGGATTAGTTTTTGTAGGGTTATCTGGTGAGGTCACTTGTCTTCGCAGATAAACCTAAGACAATTGTCGTAGTGGAAGAGAATAATTGGCGCGTTATTTCTCACATATTACCCGTGTTTTGTTGTAAACCTATCCATAGTATTGTAGGATTTTACACGAATAACAAAAACAATATCCATAGTATGAATAACACCGATAAAAGTTAGAGTAGAATCTTACTATGGATGGGTTTTTGACATTTATACGAGTCTCGAATGGATCTTGTGTGATTTTGTTTTCAAATGTTGGTACGATTGATATTGCATTTGTATCTCGATGGCTGTGTTCGTTGAATAGTTGTGCATTGGGAATCATGTGTGTTTTCCATTGGGGAAAAAATTAATCTATTGCTGTTGATATTATTTAGTTTTGTTAGTGAAAATGGACTGACTGGGCTTATTTTGCAAGAGAAAACAATAGAAAAGATATTTATGTTTTGCTATGTTTCCACCAAAGGTTTATCTCAGTTTCTTTTGGTGTTTCCACCGCACAAGAAGATTTAAAAATGATTAAGTTTGACAGCACTTTCTAAAATGCAAATGGTGTTTCGATGTTTGTTATGAAGTGCAAGTGAGAAAGTTTGATTCGTGTTAAACAATGAAAAACTGAATAGTTCAGCACCATATAAGAATATGCTACCTACTCCATGTGCAATTTTTGTTTTTTTAATTTGATTAAAACAAAACTATATTTAACCATAACGCTTTATCTGTAAAATAACTCCTCCACACAGGTATTTCTTCACAAATTTTCAATCGACTCCGATCCCCGACCGAAATCGAGGCGAATCAAGCTCATTTCAACTCGATTCAGGTATATTAAGAATTTAGGCGAGCTTCAAGCTCGCTTCAACACTACATGTTAATGTAGTAGTCTACGAACAAACCCCCTTCTTGAAGTTTTTATTTTATGTCAAATTGTTTGGTTAAAACTTTGAAATCGACTATCGTATTTTCTTGATTTTGATAGTCAACAATCAAAAATCAGCTTACACAATTTCACCCCTGGTCTGAATTTCGCTATTTTTTTTTGGAATTTTTTAAAAAATTATTCTGGCAAATATTCAGTTGCATCAACTTTCAAATATAAAAACCGGACTACTGCGGATCGTTCTTTTGGCATTTCTCACTGTACTATATATGGAATGGAATACGAAAAAAACGCACTTATTGATCAAAAATAAGGCCTCCCAACTGGAATTTATTTGAGCCGCTTGCCTCCCTGTTTTTAAAAAAAACTATGGCAGTCCCTTATTTTATTCACAAATCTATTCCTGAGTGATATTTTTAAATAAAGTTGTTTCTGTCTATAGTTTGAAAAAAAAAATAACTTTCTACAACATTTGATCCTATTTTACTTTTTCTTATTTAATGATTGAATCAATTCATAATTAAATTCGAGGAATTAAATCTAAAAATATGAAGGTATTTTATTAGAAACAATGAAATCTAACAAAGGATATATGATACAAAATTCGGTAGTTACAATTTGTTGATCTTATACATAAATAATCCAAGCAATTTGTCATATTTTGTTAAGAACACTTTTCTATTGAGATTTGCATACAAATTATTATGCACACATTACAAAGAATTGTTAAGATCAATCCATACCATTCTTTATTTTCTTTTCTTTTGTCAAAATCGATTTAATCAAATAGTAAAATCGATATTATCTTAATCGTATCGTAAAAAAGTATCGAATTTTACAACTTTTAGCAGAACTAAGCAATGCCCGTGTCAATACATGGCTAATCTCTCATTCTTGTTCTTTTTTAAATTGTATGGAATTTACACAGTTAGAGGGTGGAGCCTAACTTTAATACTAGCAGAAGTAGAAACAGAACACACAAATTGAAAAGAGAATGTTTACCTACTCTTCTTCATGGTCGCCTGGTAAAAATGGACAAGGAGAAAACATATTTATTTGTTGTATTTGCATAACAATTTTGCTGTCCAGTTTTATAAACACGCTTTTTTGTTCTGTCCTAGTTTTTGCTTTGGCCTTTCTCTAGAATACATCTAAAGCTTATAAAAAGAACAGGGGTGGAATCGACTACGGTGACTATAACATTTTTGATTTTCAATTTGACTATCGCCGAACTTTCATCATCAATCAATTATTCTATTAAATAAATTCAGATTAGAATTGTCAAAATTCATTGTTGCCATTGTCAAAATTTAAAGTGATTTCTATAAAATATCTAAATAAAAGTATAAAATTAGATGTGTTTGAATAACGTTCTTACATTTCATTTTTATGCTTTATCTTCATTCTTTTTATCGCCCAAGAATGTTTTTACGAAAAATGGTAACTGAAAAATGTGCCAGTTATTTGTGTAAGTGTTAACACATATTTCAGAAAATAACTATGTTATATTTCATATTTGTTGTTTGTTTTTAGCTATAAATATATTATTTATATATTATAAAATTCGTTTATTATTTATTTATTTTTAAAATATCAAAAAAAAAATTGATTTTCGACTCAAATATCTTTTCAAAACTTTGAGATATTGGCTTAAAACTACTTTAACCTTTAAAAAACTATTGTTTTCGACATATAGTAAAATTTTGAAAAAAATCGAATTGACAGTTTTTGTACAAAAAATTAAAAACCTAAAAAAAATTTAACAAAAGTTGGTAAAAATTGATTTCCGACTCAAATATCTTTTTAAAAATTTGAGACAATGGCCTCTAACTAATTTTAACTTATAAGAAATATTGTTTTCAACATTTTGTAAAATTTTGAAAAAAATCGAATTGACAGTTTTTTAACAAAAAATAAAAACCTAAAAAATAAAAAGTATAAAAGTTGGGAAACATTGATTTTCGACTCAAATATCTTTTCAAAACTTTGAGATATTGGCTTTAAACTGCTTTAATCTTTCAAAAAATGTTGTTGTCAACATTCAGTAAAATTTTTAAAAAAATCGAATTGACAGTTTTTGTACAAAAATTTAAAAACCTAAAAAAAAATTAACAAAAGTTGGTAAAAATTGATTTTTGACTAAAATATCTTTTCAAGAATTTGAGATGATGGCTTTTAACTAATTTTTACTTATAAGAAATATTGTTTTCAACATTTGGTAAAATTTTGAGAAAAATCGAATTGACAGTTTTTTAACAAAAAATAAAAACCTACAAAATAAAAAGTATAAAAGTTGGGAAACAATGATTTTCGACTCAAATATCTTTTCAAAACTTTGAGATATTGGCTTTAAACTGAATCTTTCAAAAAATATTGTTGTCAACATTCAGTAAAATTTTGAAAAAAATCGAATTGACAGTTTTTGTACAAAAAATTAAAAACCTAAAAAAAATTTAACAAAAGTTGGTAAAAATTGATTTCCGACTCAAATATCTTTTAAAAATTTGAGACAATGGCCTCTAACTAATTTTTACTTATAAGAAATATTGTTTTCAACATTTTGTAAAATTTTGAAAAAAATCGAATTGACAGTTTTTTAACAAAAAATAAAAACCTAAAAAATAAAAAGTATAAAAGTTGGGAAACAATGATTTTCGACTCAAATATCTTTTCAAAACTTTGAGATATTGGCTTTAAACTGATTCTTTCAAAAAATATTGTTGTCAACATTCAGTAAAATTTTGAAAAAAATCGAATTAACAGTTTTTGTACAAAAATTTAAAAACCTAAAAAAAAATTAACAAAAGTTGGTAAAAATTGATTTTTGACTAAAATATCTTTTCAAGAATTTGAGATGATGGCTTTTAACTAATTTTTACTTATAAAAAATATTGTTTTCAACATTCGATAAAATTTTGAGAAAAATCGAATTGACAATTTTTTTACAAACAATAAAAACCAAAAAAAAAAAATACTAAAACTTTTTAAAAATTTACTTTCGACTCAAAAAGCTTTTCGAAAATTAAAAATATTGGCTTCAAACTTATTTTATTTCACAGAAAATATTGTTTTCGATATTCAGTAATTTTTTTATAAATATCCAACAGTCCGTTTTTTCATAAAGAAATAAAATCTACGAAAAATAGTACGCAAATTTGGTAAAAATTGATACATATAGACAAACTTTTAAGCACGACAATTCGAAAAAAGGGATGGGAAGTTATCAGTGTGAATCGCATCCCAGCCTCTTTTTTGTATTATTATCTATCAAAAATCAGCTTAGCCGATTCCACTCAAGGGCTCTAACGTTAAAAATAAACTGGCTAAATGATAAAATCAAAAGTAACGATTAGTTTGTTGAATAAAAGTAACGTATGCAAATTTGTGCATCACTAGGTACAAAAAAGTAAGAAGAAGATGTTTTCTCTCAAATTATGTCTTTCTCCCAAAAACACTCTATGTGTGTATATATGTGTAAAAGTTTTTTTCTTTCTCATTTCTTTTTTTAGATTCTAATATTTTACAAAATTAGCACAGTTAGAAGGGCGGACCTTAGCTTTCAATGGCTTAAGAAGAAGGAGACAATAAAAAGTAATAAACTCAAACATACCCACTGTCCATCATGATCGCCTGGTAAAAAGCGAAAAACTACTTGGAATTGGAAATATTTAGCATAATATTTAGCATAAGTGATAATCATTTCGGGTGAGTGAGAAGGAGTAAGAACGTTCCTCCCTTAAAAAAGTTATTTTACTATAAATTTCTTTGTTTTTTGTTTAACTAATCCT